>BLKR01001488.1:0-282689 GCA_011170035.1 Teleogryllus occipitalis
TATCCATCCATCGATCATTCAATCTTTCTATCTATCTATGTTTAAAGTTAAAGGATAACTATTAAATGGGAAAGTGCAAAACAAACAAATTCTTCTCTCTCCCTTTGATAATAATTCCAAGTTAATTGTTCTTCTCTTTACCTCAATTAATTTGGAAAACATAATAGTGACAAATTTTATTATCATAATGTCCTTGATATCCTTTATCTAAACTCCTGTAAAAAGTACACACATGAACTAGTCAAGTGACTGCATTTATGAAATTTTCTCCAAATATTGAGTCTTTCGGAGCTTCTGGTTCCAATATTGCACTACTGCCATTGCATTTTCCAATCAAAACTCTGAGGGGCAAATAATATCCTAATATAATTTCCACTGTAGTAATGTTTTAAGTAATTTCGTATTACACTTACCCTTGTTCATCTCAGGTACAGATCTGTGAACATTTAATTTAGTACCACCTAACACTTCAAATATGTCCTTTCCTGCGAACATATGCTTTAGCCATTGCCTCTCATTCCTCCTTCCAAGCCGTAATAATTGATTTTCCACAAATCTTTGCGCGAGCCCCTCGCGTACCGGCGTCGATGGGGGGGGGGGGAGGGGACGTTCCCCTAATATGGGGGTCGGCAACCTTTCTGGAGTTAAGAGCCATCTTTTTGCGGATGTTATAAATTACTTTTTTGAAGAGTCAAATGTACATCGGTAATGTGTATTTGAAAAAAATAATAAAACCTCCATCTGCTGTGAAATATGTTTTTATTGTGAAATAAAAACATTCTATTTGGGGTAGTAACATAATATGTAAGTTCTCTTATTAAAGACAACAGACAAACTTTTTCTATAACTAAAAAACTAATAGTAAACACCTAATTTCAGTAGGTTATATAACTTTGTTTAAAATATAAATTAAATGTAAAAAATAATTTAATCGCAAATATGTAATAGATACGTATGGATCCGAAAATTGTCATGATGTCAAATGCATGTTTTCACTTAATCATAAAAAAAACGGAAGACAGCTCAATGTTTCAAATATAATTTCTTCCTTTTTCCTACAGTTTCAAAGATCCCATCCACTGGTTTCTGATAGCCAATTTTACTTTCTGTCTAGCTAAATTTTCTAGGTCCGACTACAAACGTATGAAAATTTCTGCCCATGTATCTTCGTTTTTCAAACATAACAACTGTAACTCCTCTTTCTATTCGCACGCTGCACGCTTCTGTTTCTATACACTATGGTTTTGAGTGTGGCGTCAATGAGTGGTGAGAGCAAGGTTGGCTGAAGCTAGGCTCACATGCATGCGATCTGCGGCGCATTTTGATGCGTGCGCAGAATTATTACATTTGTTTGGCATTAGCAATGTTGCAGTTAATTTTTAAATGTGTATTATTGAACTACGGAACTCGTATTGAACTATTGAACTCGTATTCAAGAGCCACAAGTGTGATTATATTGAACCGCAAGCGGCTCGCGAGCCGCAGGTGGCCGACCCCTGCCCTAATACATTCATGTGCACCCCGTAGGTGTTTATAATTTGATTTTTACTTCAGCGAAAACGATATATAAGGCTAAATATACCACCAGTATTGAGATATGTTTTAATAATAGATCAATATTGTTTGTCTAATCTGCCCCACGTTTCGCTTGACAACGAGGTATGTTTTAATCTTTCTGATTTTAATTCAATTTTGTTGCCTTGACATCGTTGTGGGTTAACGTGCCGTTCATACGAACGGCAGATTCCTGAAGATTCTCCAGTCAAATTTTGTATTGTTTTACACACGAACTTTCTGCAGTAACTAGCCTTTTTTATAGAAAATATAACGTAATATTTTATTCAAATGACTTAGCAATCGCCTTTGACAAGAACAAAAAACGAACAAACTGTTTAAAATATTTAGTCTTCAGCTATTTTGAACTCAGATCTAAAAGGTCGTACTGCGATTTCTACGCGCGTATTATTTGTCGTCGGTGCTCCTGCGTTGTCCTCCTGACCGCATTTCCGCGCTGTGACGATTCTTCCTTCTTCCAGTTGTTCTTATTTCATGTCTACTATGCAAAGTACATATTATTTTTATATTTGTCGCTGTCAGGTGCCTAATACCAAATACTATTTAATGTATTATATTGCTCTTCATCTAAATTCCCTTTCTAAATGTCCAGCCTTCGTTTTGTCTATATCCCCCAATTCTCAAGTCTCGCTCGCCTATCGTTTTTTTTTCATTGTTCATTCCTCTGTCACCCATATGGTGCCGGTCTATGCCACCTGTACTTCTCATATTGCCAATGAGTGGCTTTGCCTAGTTGAATTATAAACGTTCCTTGACTACTTACAGTCCTCGGGAGGTTCTTTGGCATATCACGGTATGCTTCGCGGCAGTCGTATGATGGCGCTACCAATGTGAGCAGAACTTTAGCTCCCTTCGAAGACTAAAAAAATATTTAGGAAATGGCATCGCAAAGAAACAATTGAATAAAGTTGCCATAATTTGCCACACTATGAAAGTTTGGTTGACTTTCACAGGTTAGTAACCAGATTTAATGTTGTCAGTGACTATCGAAAATGAAATGACAAAACTAGTAGAATATTGGGGATGGGGTCTTCCTCTCACTACCCGTCCCCCCTCGGCAAAGTCCATGGTCCCATAAAATGTCGGTACACATGGCAAATCTATCCGTTCAAATTTATCGTGTTTAGTTATGATTTTTATTAAGCGAGTATTTTACAGTTCTAAGACCGTTTCTCGCACTCTACACGCCAAAGGTTTTTATTCCGCCAGGTTTGTTCCCTCCTATCTTCTGCTCTTCATTCTCGATGATGGACTTCCAAGCCTTCTCCCTTTTCTTCTTTCGAAAGGAATCCACTCAAAGACAATTTTTGGTTTTCTGTCAGCATAGATTCTCATTAGATGGCTATACTATTGGAGTTATTTGTATTCTACATTTTTGATCATTTGCCTCTCTATCTTCATTATCTGTCTAATCTCGTTTGGTATTCTATCAAACAGGGTATTCTGACATCAAATCCAAAAAATAATTTCCATCGCATTTAACCAAGAGTTAATTGCATCCTTTTTAACCTAAATTTCTGATCCATACGTCACACGACTCTCCACCATTGTATATTTGTCTCTTAGTTTGCTTTATAATATTTGTGTTCCATGAAATTTTATGAAGTATACTAGTAATTGTTCTTCCCTTGCTTATTTTTTATTATTATTTATCGTGTTTCTTACCCAACAAAATAATTTTCCCCTTCACACTATTCTGTTCAATGGGCAGGGTGCGGCAGCAACAAAACTTTTAGAAGAAAAGAAGAGCCGGCAGCTTTTGTTCGTTTAGCACGGAGTTTTCAATAACAGACGCTCGTGTTTACTGGGACGGGAATTTTCACCTATTACGAATGTTGATAAGAGCCTACACACACAGCGGTTTTCCTTTGAATCTTTTGTCATCGTGCTTACACAAGCCAAGTTTAATTAAATTCTGATGACACCCACAAACGCCTGGTTTTGCCCATCCGGATGAACCGAGGCACGAAATTCTCAGTTCAGTGACTCTCAATAGGGAAAGCTGTCAAATGCTCTCATTAGAAAACAAGTCACTGATTTACAAAATAATAATAATCCCTATGTGGACTTACTGCATTCGCATTTGGGGCGCAGCAAGCAAGATAAATCTCTCAATAATACAGAAATTTCAATAAAAATCTGTAAGAATGATTGCAGCAGAACCTTTGGTTGGTTGGTTGTTAGTGATTCCGGGCGCGTCAAAAGCTTAGACCATTAGTCCCGTACGTGTAGTGCATTTTTTTTCACGTGGTGATCTTCCTTCGCTGGCTGGCGAGATCCGACGCCGACCTATCGCCGGCTAGCGGGGTTTCCCCATAACCAGGACTCTCCCACCAGCGGGGCACCGCCCCAGCCGGGACAAGTTCTAAGCTCCCGACCGGTCTCCCGGAATATGTGATTAGTGTAGTGCATGTTAGTGTAAGTGGAGAGGATGGGACAAGGAAGAGGAAGGACAGATCGCGCGCGGTCCGTGGCCCGTTTGGTAGGGTACTGCTCCGACATTCGCCTGGTGTTGATCGGAAAAACGACGGAAAACTACCGATCAGAGCAGTCGGCCGCTAGAATTCTCCTCCAGACAGCAGCAGAACCGTGATGTATCTCAAACACGTAGAGAGATCTAAAAAAGTCGAATCTTGGAAATAATTGGAACAGAACGAAATATCTGGTCTGGAAACGTCTGGAAAATCACGCGAATCCCCTCCCCCAGCCACCTACCTCCTAAATAATAGCAAAAATTCATTGATTAATCACAATCACACCTATACGACACACCTCAACTACAGATTGTCAAATTGATTCCTCAATCACTCGTAACCCTCAACTTCAATTTCTAACATTCAAAACCACTAAGTTGTGTTTTTGTTGCAGAAGCAAGAATACATGTTCATCACTAGAGCTGCGAAGTTCATGCAATTGCATGTTTTTTTGTTAATGGTCAAAACTTCCTGAAACTTCAAATTTGTCTATTTCATGGCAAAATATTGAAAATATAGTAATACAAGTTTTGCTTATAATGCATATTTTGCATATTTAGAGCTTTTTGATATATAAATGAATGCTTTTATATATTTTAGTATTATTTTCCATTTTTTTCTATAATAACTCTAAAACAATGATTTCCAAGTAAATATATTAATGAAAATCAAGAACTTTCATGTTGCTTCAAATGCGTTAGTACAATGAGTTTTAGACTACTGACAGCCAACACCGTCGAAGTGAAATCTGCTGTCATCGATTGTCATCGGTTTATCGTCAAGACGTGGCACCTCACACTTTCTTTTGGCATCCTCAGATTGATCTTGCAAGGGCAGCTAACCTCGTCCCAAACCTTCCCCCACAGAAAGCATTTCCCTCTCCTTCTCCCTCTCCCTCTCTCTCTACTATCAACTTTACTTACAGTTTGAGTTTTTTTTACTTTACATACAATTTTCATTCTCTCCTTTTCTTCGTTTAGTGAGATTGTGTCTTTTTCACTTTTCTGCACTTGCTCTGTACGTACAGGCAAATCCATTGTCTCTATAGTTTTTTAACAATTAATATTTAACTATGTATAAACATGATAGTGAATTATTATTATTATTATTATTATTATTATTATTATTATTATTATTATTATTATTGCGAATAAGCCCAATTGGGAATAAGGAAAGTACTCAGATGTGTTTCTAAGTTTTTCTTTGTGCCCATATTTCTTTCATCCTTTGGCTGTTCGCCTTTTCTCTCTTCGGTCCAAGCTTTTCCTGTTCCACACTTTGGTTGTTCTTCCAAATAAATCCGCCGTAACTGCACTTTAGATGTAAATGTGTTCCTACTTTTAATTTCTTCTTGTGTGATCCCTGATAATTTCGTTGATCTATTTTATAGTGTCAATTGCTGCTTTACTTGTATTCTCATAAAATTCAACTATTTATTTTGGAAGACGTTGAGGATTCATTCTTTTGATGTGTACATAAAAATTTAGTCTACCTTTTCTAATATCGCTCTCAATATCCGTATATTGTCTAATTCCTTTTTTACTTCTGAGTTTGAACTATTCGTTTGTGAATATTGGACCTAGAACTTTCCTAACGATTTTGCATTCCCATTTTCCCACTATTATTATTATTATTATTATTATTATTATTATCATCATCATCATTATCATACCCTCCCCATTGGATTGCAGATCTGTAGCACGCAAACATTGACGAGGCGTGCTCCAGGTAGCGCGCGTCAGCGAGGCCGTGGGCGGCTTGGCAGCCGAACTAACGCCGCATTCCGGCGAATGAAGGAGTGACGTGGGCGCGCAGGTGGCGGCGACGGTATTAAATTCCTCCCGAGGCGAGGCGACGCCGCGCGATGCCCCGGGCGCCAGTCACGTTGTTTTGCCCTCGCGCGCCCCTCCCCCCTCCGGCCATCGCCCCGCACGTGCGTTCAAAGGGGAGCCGCTTGGACGCGAACGGCCGAACGGTGGTGGTCTCATCACAATCGATCGATCGATTGATTGATTCATTGATTAGTGATTCCAGGCGCGTCAACTGCTGTCATTAGTCCCGTAAGTGTAGTGTTTGTTTTCATCGCTGGAGCTGGCGGTGATCTTCCCCTACTAGATGGTGACACCCCCGAAGAAACCTTCGCGCGCTATCTTTCCTTCCTCTCCCTTGTTCTATCCTCATCCCTTGCCGACATACACACACTTACAAACTACCACACTTATCGGAAGATCAGTCGCGACCTTAGAGCTTGTGAGCCGGGTCGGTGCCCTGATGGTGGGAGATACCTGGTTCAGGAAAACCCCGCTAACTGACGGTAGATCGGATTTCGTCATTCAGCTGGGGAAGATCACCACCTCTCGAGAGGGGAGTGCACTACACTTACGAGACTAATGACCTAGCAGTTAGCGCACCCGGAATGACTAAAGCACATTAATGCAGGATTACTCCCTAGTACAAAGCGCTCAACGCCCCTTAAGGGGCTTGGAGACGCGTTGCGTCAAGGTGTAGACGCAACAAATTCAAAAATAAATAAATAAATAAATAAATAAATAAATAAATAAATAAATAAATAAATAAATAAATAAATAAATAAATAAATAAATAAATAAATAAATAAATAAATAAATAAATAAATAAATAAATAAATAAATAAATAAATAAATAAATAAATAAATATTTCAACAAATTTTTGTAGCAGTACAATAATATAGACGTTCTTGACGGAGACATTTAACTGACTGAACTGCTTCCTGCGGCACGCAACTGGTTATAAATGTACATAATAAAACGCAGCATTATGAATGAATATTCACTAGCTCATTAAAAATATGTAATATTCTACCCAGAAGCTCGAAGATAAATCGCTGCAAGAGTTACGCAGAACTGTGCGAATACACATTTAACTTTTCCGAAAATTAATGGTGCTGAAATATCATATACTTTCTCGCCTTTACTCTCACGCAAAATTTCGCAAAAAGTACTCAAATGTTCGAAAAATTGTACCTGGTCTTATTTCAATACCATTTTTTAAGGAACAGGTTTCATTAAGGGAATACATCTCTATCTCCACAACTGTAGGAAAACATCGAAAAAAATTTGAATTTTGTCAATTTTCGAAAAATTAGTTTTCAACGAGCATGAGACCTGTACCATTCCCTTAAGCGTCCTTTATACTATCCAACATCAAAACTTAATCAAAAACGATGGAGCCATTTCTTGGAAAATTTTGAAAATGTTCCAGCAGCTTTATGTAACTTACCCTTCAAAACTAAAATATCGGTTTTAAATTCAATGGGGACCGCGACACCACCAGGTAGATCCGTTGAGGAATATCCATATTGGAGACAACCGGCTGAACAGCTTAGCCGCTAGTGTTGTTCACGGTCGGTCGGTCGCATCAGTAACCGAAATGGATTATTTTAGCCCTTTTCCTTATCGCAAATATTCAAATATGCAGCTGCTGGGTGGCAGATTCTGATTCAGTCGGAGTCATGCGGAACTATACCCGCAGAGTTCGCGTCTGGTTTGCATGAGCCTCAAATGCATTAATATGTTAATTACACTTTTGTGGGTTTCATAAAGTGAAATAAGCTACATTATCTGTTGAATTGAATCGGTTTGATAAAATACAAATCGTCATTTCACATAGAAAGTGTGCGAATCAACCCGACAACTTCTTGTACGTTTGTGAAAGATTTACTCCCAAACTTCAAAAGAAAGAAATACGAAATTACAAAACTTGTGTGTTCTTTATACTTGGGCTGCTTTTGTGATTAAGACAAACCATGGGCTGCTCATCAGTGTTGTCACTTAAGGTTGTGGTTGTATGAAAAACTCAAGTCGTCTTCATTCGCTGTACCAATGTTGTGGAGAATACCAACAAACCATTTTAATGACAGCTACTTCCTCATGATAAAGATATCTGGCCTGTCCAGATCAATTATCCTCAGAATTATTCTGTCATGCGACCTGTGTTACACAATGACGAATTACCAGTGCCTGTACCTCGGCATGATCAATAAGTCATTAAAGAAAAATGATGAAACTGAAGCCGCCCCCCCTAGAAGCAGAAGCCGCCACTTCAAAAGATCTAGACTACTTACCAGGAAAGTCTGTCTCTGGCCTGTACTTAGTAGAACAGAGAGACCTAAATGATTTGGCACGAGACTTTAATATGCCAAACAAAAATCTGAAATTCTAGGCTCCTGATTACAGTAATGGAAACTACTTGCTGCCGGAACAAAAAATTCAGTTTAGAAACAGACAAGACCTTTGCCCAATATTCTGCTCTTGAAGGTACTTTTGTTTTTATACAGACATAAGGGATTTTTTTAACGAATTGTATGTTTTCTATAATCCAGATGAATGGTAATTGTTTCAAGGTATAGCATATTTCAAAGCAATGAAATAATTCCACGGACGAGTAATGCCAAATCGAAAGAAGGAATTTTTATCGGCCCGCAAATCATAAAACTCACGTTGGATGGAATATTGGAAGAAAAATGACGAGTCATGGAGTTAGCGGTTTGTCAATCCTTTAAGAGAGTTGCACATGTATTTCTCGGGACAAAGAAAGATGTTAAATATAAATCATTGGTCACAGAATGGTTAGCAAGCTACAAAAATAGGAGGTGTACAATGTCTCTGAAAACTCTTTTTTTACTCATTTGTCTCATCTTCATTTTTTCCGCAGAATTTTGGTGATATTAGATATGAACCTGGTGAACAGTTTTATCAAGATTTTGCTACAATGGAGAAGATATACCAAGGGCTTAAGGACCCTGCAATGATGAGTGATTATTGCTGGTTTCTTTTCAGAGAGTAAACAGGCGTAAAAAGCGCATAGCATTCTAAGGAAAGCAATGGGGATTTCTCCTTCCCATATGTTTAAATATTATTGAACGAATATGAACATTACATTTTTCACTTGTTCGTACTTTATATGAAGCATGCTCATAAAATGTTGTAGTAATATAACCGGAATGACAACGCGAAAATTAGTATAGGATTTTGTATGATTCAAATATGTTTGTATCTACTGAATTCTGCGTGGGGGAAACTTTTTATAATGATTTTCGAAATCAGAGCGATCGTTTCCTTTCAAATCACCTATTTTCATCGTGGAGGTATGAAAACATTTTTTTTCCTTAGTGTAATGATAATCAAAAATCCCTCCGCATTGCCAGCCCCGGCTTTAAAGACCTGAGCTAATCCGCATAAAGTGAAGAGAAGAGAAGCAGTGCGTTGCCGAAAGCGAACACGGAAAATGCAGTGAATCCGAGGCCCCCTCTCCACAGGCAGGAGCAGAGCGATGGCGCGACCTGGGGCGTAAGCCCTTGGGCAAGCAGCGGCCCCGGGCAGCGTCAACACCCGTCAGCCCTGGCCTCGCCCCTGCATCCGACGAGCACACGCTCCCTGCCCAAGGCGCGCAAACCAATCTCTCTATTGTCACGAACAGTCTCGGATCAAGTTTTTATCTTCACTGTGTTTGGACGTTAGTACACTTTCCACTTTATCTGAGATGAAATGATCTGTGAAGGTGGTATATTATGATTAGGGAACGGATTTTCATGTAAATACATGTTTTTAAGGGACAAGATACCAGCATTCAGTAATATTTTTTACTCTTAACTCGACATTCAGAACTAATTGGAACCATTTTTATTTTACATATTTTGGAATAATTACATATTTTTACATATTTTATCTATAGCTACATATTTCGTTACATTTTAATATATTTATAGGTGGAAAATGAACATTTCACTTGTGATGTTCGAAATATTGCGACCCACGCGTCGGTATCAAGCCGTAAGGCCAGCACCCGACCTGAGACGTCTTGGGGGTGGCGAACACAATTCGCCGGATGGTCAGCTAGCTCAGTAAGACGTCCCAGTGTAGACACAAATAAAAAAAAGAAGAATAGGGGGGTCAGGGTCGTGAAGAACATTTTGGATTGGATGCAAATTACTAAAAACTCGAGTTAGAATCACTTTTCACTTATTTTAGTATATTCTAGAAAATTGCTGCTGTGACAATTACATGAAATGACACTAAAAATATCAAATACAGAATAACTATGACTGGCTGGAAGAAAAAAACCCAGCACACCCTAATGACTCGATACACAACTTCTTACTCTCATTTATAACACAAATTTTCAATGAACACACTCAGCAATACTGAGAATCGCTAAAAAAATATTACTTTATACAAAAGAAAACAAATTGAGAATCAAAGCTTGTAATTCTGAATTAACACTGCTTTAAAATGAAATACTCTCTCTCTCTCTCTCTCTCTCTCTCTCTCTCTCTCTCTCTCTCTCTCTCTCTCTAAGAATTCAGAGAATAATTAATATTGGAATTCGTCTCTTACTTAGACTCTTATTCACTAATTTACAATATTACATTTTCGAATCCTTTTAAAAGAAAAGATTGATTCTGTCCTCACGTGCTAGAAATAGGAAACAAATGTACTTTTACTTTCTTTATCTTTAAGTATAGCAAATATGTTACTCTCCCCTCTTTCAACGTAAAGAATTCAGAATAAGCTTTCTGTTTAAAATGAATTACTCCTTTCAATATAAAAACAGTTCATTTAGCACGACCTTACTTTTATTCTTCTCGGCCGCGTCGGGAAATCCGCTGCGCTTTCTGCTACCCTTTCCTCGGTGTTGTTGGTGGCCTTGGAGCGTCGGAGCTCGGGTTGAAATTCAGTCGCCCACCAGAAACGCGTTCTCCGTCTCGTACAAGGTTTATATTCTTTCGTACTCTCATTTAAATTTTAATTGACTTCCAATTATAATTTAATAACCAACTGGATATTCAGAGTGTTGAATTAAATCCAGAGATCAACCTCTTATAAGAGCACAAAATTTAAGAGAGGAAATAATAAAACTGGAAAGAAAAAATGAATGCAACTATTAATTTACTGCCACATGTTCAAAAACTCCACTCCCTTCATTCTCCCATTATAAATGCACAACGTCTCTTATTATCTTTCTCTCAAGATTACGCTCAAATTAATTTATAATGGGATATTTACCTCTTCTTATCTTCCTGAAGAGTTGTATAAAAGGTGCCGATCTGAAGTCCGCTGCAATATGATTCCCTGGCGTGTCGTTGTCGGTACGTCTGCACAGTTCAGTTGCTAACCTCAGAAAGAACTTTTTCTTTCGTCTGCCTACCGGTCTCGCACGATCTATTGTGGCGATCTCTATTGACCTAATTTTCAGTTAGCATTCTTTCGTATTCTTCCGCGATGGCGCGCGTTCGAACTGTTCATTTCTCTCGCTCTCTTAGGTCTCATGTGACACGTTTTCGAAGCATAAGAAAACGGACGGTCACAATATATGTTACTTGAAAACTAACTTAGTTACTGAAATACTTAAAAAATACGCAATGCGCGTGTATTAACGCCGGACAATCGCTATTAATTGTCAAAATTATCTCCCCCGCCCCATCTGCTTCTTGGAAACAGCGTAGTCGGGATCAACGATGAGGGGATGTAGTATGTGAAGCAGAAGGAAATTCAACCACGTGATTACTCGTGTTTCATAGACCCCATGCGTAACTCGATAAAAAATTCAGATCATTGTTTTATCCCTTTTCTGGAGTTGGGGGCAGTACACTCCCTTTACCCCCCCTTCTATCACAGGCTACATGGTACTATTCACTTGAGCTCCGGTTCCTTGTAAACAACATTGTATATAAGTATTATATGTTTCGGATGAAACTAGCGAATAATTGCCTCTGTAGATGTAAAACTTCAACGTACTCTGCTCGGAAAACGCTTGAAGAATGGAATTGTAAACATTATAACGAATATTTATTTCACATATTTCCTATTTTTTCTTACATATTTTTGAAAAAATAAGTACATATATATGTACATATTTTGCTTTTTTTATTACAATAAAGTCCGTTCCCTAATTATATTATGCTAAGAGTGGTTAAAACAATGGTGGAATGAGACGCAGCCCAAGCAGGAGAACCCTGACATTCACTTTGATAACTGACAATTCAATATGGATCAACGGGGATTTCAGCCTCTGGACCCAAGAAACGCACACTCCCTCTCCAGCGTGGGATTTCGGCGGTCGAAGTGGGGGAGTGTGCAAGCCTATCTCTCTATTGTTCCGAACAGTCTTGGTTCAAGTTATATCTTTACTGTGACTCTCAGCCTTGGTTGAAGGTATGTTTTCACTGTGATGGTCATTCGTGGTTGAGGACATGTTTTCATTGTGATTCCCAGTCTTGGTTGAGGATATGTGTTTAATGTTACTCTCAGTCGTAGCAATTCGACCATATCTGAGATGAAACAATTGAGGAGCACAGAATAACAACGGTTGATTCCAACCGAAGTTCGTTTTAAGAAAAATGACTTTTGGGCTTTCGGTCACGTTAACTTTCAGTCCAAATTTTTGAAGATAGAATTTGAGGGTTTTGTCATATCCCAATCCATTTGATTTTTCATGGTATCGGAGTATCATGTTAGAAGACCCTGGATAAACTCGCAGAACGTTTCTTGAAGCCGGGATCGAGAGCTTCTCGGTCCCACGAATTGTAGGTTTTAGGCAATAGTACGCATGATTTGCCTAAGATATTAGTAGTGAAAACTTATTACTGTTTGCAGAAGTTGATAGGACTTGATGTAGGTTGTGTTCCTGAAAGTCTGAGGGTTTATTATTAATTTTTGTTGTTGTTGTTTTTGTTGTAGTTGTTGAGAATGACTAATATTACTCATACGCAGAAGTCGTGGTCGTTGGGAAGTCGATAATGTAATTTTAATGATGATTGGGACGTCGTAGATATTATGACACGAGTGAGAGAGCAATGGTGAAATGAAACGCAGTACAAGCGGGAGAACTCCGAGGAAGCCTATTGAAAATGAACTTGGGATTTGAGCCTAGGCCAATTGAGGTAGAAGGCGAACGTAGTAACAACTATATCGCCAGTGGCCTTCGAGGTTGAGGATCGAAAACACCACATTTTACGCCTTCGCATTCATTTGAAGGGCCCGCGATCCGGCAAACACAAACCATCGTACAGTGTAGAAGTTTGACTAAGTGTGATAAATCGAAAATAATTTCTCCCCTGTGACTATCTGTATTAAGTAATATCTGTTCATTGTTATGTATCTAATTCTTAAGCGTCAAGTGAAACCTGGAGGGGAGAACGATATTTAAGGATGATTGATTATGATGGCGAACGGTCTTAACACTACATCATGGGTCGGCCATCGCGGTTGAAAAATCAATAGTGTCACATTGTACACATTTCTCTTACCTTCATTTGAAGGGCTTGTAGCAGAAGTAAGATAAGCTATAGCAAGTCTTCCGCAATTTGTAAATGGATTATCTGAATTTTGGTGAGTTTGTGGGAAGTGGTTAGCTTTCTGACCTCTAAACACGGTTCCTACCCCCGCTAGAGGGCGTGGGTGTTCGAAGTACAGACAATTTCAGAATTGCCATATCAGGTTTGTGGCATGTAAGAGAGCCCTGGGAGGTACCTGGAAAAATTAAATTCCACCGGCAATTTCCCGTCCTAACGAGATGTCACGTTCTCCGAACCAGTTAACTCGAATACAGTTGTCCGAGGCCGGCATCTAGCGCAAAAAGTGCGAATCACATCCAGGCGCTTCAGGGGGATGACTGCGGGGCGCGCCTGCACGAAAAGGTCCCATAGACCAAGGCCCCATAAAGGTGGAAAATTCACAGTAACTCTGTCATGCCTGTGGCATGTAAAAGAACCCTGGCAGGTGCCCGGCAAAATTAAGTCTGTAAGACGAGTCCCCATCCATGTCACGTTTTCTGAACCAGAGAGCTTAACTGAGACGAACATCTGGCGGATGGTTGTTTGTGTTTCCAGGCACGTCAACTATCGAAGTCATTAGTCCCGTAAGTGTAGTGCACATTTTTTCCTCGGGAGGTGGCGGTGTTCGTTCCCAGATAGATGACGAGATCCGGCGCCGATCTACCGTCGGCTAGGGGGTTTACTTAACCAGGTACTCCCAACAGCGGGGCACCGCCCCAGCCTGGCAAGCTCTAAGTTCCCGAACGGTTTCCCGGCATGTGTGGTAGTGTCGGAGGCTAATCGAATCGTACATTGGTCGACATCTACACGCAGACACTGACACTCTTTCTCGTACGATACAACATAAACACTCCTTCACACTTCTTGAAAATTTAGCTTGCGCTATAGTTAACCACAAAAACACTTTACACGCAGTAAATTCGATGGCACGGATGTAAATTTGCAGTGGTTTCGTCAGAAAGTAGATCCTACCCGGGTCCATAGCCCAAGGGATGGTAACGGGCCGCGGGGATCACTCCCAGCGGACCGGCTAAGAGGTGGACTAGGCCAGTTTGTCCTTATATCATTGACTTCCCCATCTAGCTAGTTTGTATGTAGATTAACTTAAAAGCGATGTCAAGGTGGGGGAAAGAGGATAGAGGCGACGCCCAGGTGCTTCTGACCCTCACCCAGCCCGGCTGCCGCTAGCATGCCACGTGTATTTTGTGACTGCAAAATAAACTCTCTCTCTCTCTCTCTCTCTCTCTCTCTATATATATATATATATATATATATATATATATATATATATATATATATATATATATATGTGACCGTACTTACCTCTGTTCCCAAATTAGGGATTCAAAAATGCCTGGGCAAGTACTTACCACACATTAAAATTTTGAATGCATAATATGCTGTAGTCGAGAATCATCAAGGACAAGGGACCGTTCCAGGGGGGAGCGCATTTACTAGGATGACGTTGGTTTTGTTTTTGTCACTTCTCTTATTGGGTTCATTAAGCATCAATTTACTCGTTACAATTATTTATTAACTCACGAAGAACAAGAATGTTTAATAAATAGAAAGACCTTCATCACATGATCGAATAATAATAATAATAATAATAATAATAATAATAATAATATAACTAACATTACTATTGATTAATGCTACTTGGAATATACACATTGTTATTCGGGAGCTCCCATGTTCTTATACATTAATAATACATCAATAGTCTGTCTCCTGTTTTATTCTCAGTACTACGTTTGCCCCACTACTTAGCAATGACAATACACTCGCCCCTCATTGAACATCTATAATCAGTTATCATTATCCCCTCTTCCCATTCTACGCAAGTTAACGCGTGTATGACTACAGTAGTTCAGTTCACCTCTCATATGTATTACGAACTTCATTACCTGTTATTCTTTCACTCCCGCCGTGGGAACAGCGCCGTCACTGCAAATGTCCTTGAAGCGCCCGGTCCGGGGTGGTCGCTCGTCGCCGTCGTGGCCGCCTTTTTCCCCTCGCTGCCGTCGTGCGTTATCCAGTGTTCTGCTCCTTGATCATTCACTTATGTAATATGGATACCAATTCTCTCTTCTCTTGGTTATTCACTAGTTCGGGATCATTATTTTCTCCACACGGTACTAATGTATGGTCCGCATACATCACCACACCACGTGCTTTCACTCTACCTTTTAATTTCCGTCCATTGGCGTTCTGAACACAATAACGTCCAAACCTGTATTATTGTCCGATATTCCGGCTGTTCGTCTATGCATGTAATAGTATATCCACACACCTCTAGTCTTTGATGCTACTCGATTTCACCATCTCACCTTACCAGCGTTGCACAGCACGTCCACATCACCCGTCATCATTCGCTCCTCTTTTCAAACTGACTGCCATCCGCCCCTCCGTCCGTCCCTCCGTCCGTCCCTCCGTCCGTCCCTCCGTCCCTCCGTCCGTCCCTCCGTCCGTCCGTCCGTCCCTCCGTCCATCCGTCCGTCCGTCCGTCCGTCCGTCCGTCTCTCCGTCCGTCCGTCCGTCCCTCCGTCCGTCTCTCCGTCCGTCCGTCCGTCCGTCCGTCCGTCCCCTCCGTCCGTCCGTCCTCCGTCCGGTCCGGTCCCTCCGTCCGTCCATCCCTCTGCCCGTCCGTCCTCCTCCGTCTGCCAGTCCGTCCGTCCCTCCGTCCGTCCGTCTCAGTCCGCCCTGTCCGTCTGCGTCTGTTCTCCGTCCGTTCAGACACCTGCCCGCTGCCTGTGGTAATCTGTCTGTCTGTTCGTTCATCTGTCCGTCCGTCTGTCCAACTGGGTTCATTCGTCTCGCCTTGTATCCGTCCGTCTGTCTGTCCATCCGTCCGTCTATCTATCTGTCCATCTACCCGTCCGGTCCAATACCCATCTCGTCCGTCCATCCGTCCGTCCGTCCGTCCGTCCGTCCGTCCGTCCGTCCCTCCGTCCCTCCCTCCGTCCGTCTGTGCATCCGTCCGTCCGTCTGTCCATCCGCCCGTCCGTCTGTCCATCCGTCTATCTGTCTGCCCATCCGTCCGTCTGTCTGTCCATCCGTCCGTCTATCTATCCGTCCGTCTATCTATCTGTCCGTCTATCTATCTGTCCGTCCATCTGTCCATATGTCCGTCTATCTGTCCGTCTATCTGTCCGTCCGTCCATCTGTCCGTCCATCTGTCCGTCCGTCTATCTATCCGTCCGTCTAACCGTCCATCTGTCCATCCTCTGTCCGTCCGCCTAATCTAGCACCACTTGTTACCTTTATCCTATGTAGTTCACCATCATCACTCCAGCACTGTCTCTGTATACCGGCCATTAATATTGCAACGAAATTATGTCTGACACGTTTTTCACCATACCCACCAGTTGTAAACTCGCATATTTTGAGTTCCTGTCTTTCACGGGAAGTTACGTATTAGAGCGAAACGTGCGTGAATTTTAAAGCGTTGTAAACCGATCGTAACCGCGTAATATTCTTCGGTTCAGTTGTTCTATGGAGTTACGATTCCTGGTCGTTCTGCGAAATAAAAATATAAAATAACGAGTTTTTTATGAATAGGGCTCAAATGTAGATTACATTAATGCGTTTGTTTTCAGTATAGTATGCGTGACAAGCAAATAAGATGGATGCAATAAAACATCAATATAGCGTTTTGTTGTTTCATTTGTAATAAAAATTTGTTTTGCAATAAAATAGGGGAACATTTCTTTACAGCGCATAGAAAATGAATTTACACTTTATAACACGAGGAATAAAAGTACTGCTGAATAAAAAAACAAATAAAATATAATTGTGAATGATTATTGCCATTATTTAAGATTTACTGCAGTATTTAGAATTCTCGGATACATTTTTATAATGATCGATTATAAAGATCGCTGCGCATGCAGTGCATCACATGAATTTTTATACAAAAATAAACTTATGTGGACGAGCGTGCGTAAAATTTTGATTAATAATTGAAAATGTCTGTTAAAAATGAAAAGCGCCTAGTTTCGAAATTTTAATTATGTAAATGGTAATCATGATAATCCGTTCACCTAAACTCTACCTTGTGTATGCCGTTATCTGCATTAGTAGCATTAGTTATTTGACATGTTAGATATCGCTCGGCATAGAGTGTTCTCATGATGTTGGTTCTAAACAATACTTGCATACTTCATTTTGAAGAAGAATTGTGTTTGCCTTTCAGGAAGAAAATTTGAAAATGTACCGGCGGAGATTAGGGAATGCGATCTTTAGAAAAAGTACTTTTGTTAAATGTAAGCAACGGCACGTTAAATAAAGTATTTCTCCATATTGAGTTCTTGTGCACTTCCATTTCTGAGTTTGCATTTCAGCAGTGCTTAAAGTAAATGTAATTATGTAAATAATTCTAAATACAAATCACACAGTTAGTTCGCAGACATGACTAAATCGTACTTCACAATTCTGTTTCTTTACATTTTGTTGTAAAACAACGAATAACCGAAGTATTTATTTATAATAATTAAATATGTCCATTTAATACTTATTTTTATCAGTTATTCGGTAAGAAAGCATCAAGTAGATTGTAATCGAAATCATTTTGTAATTTCAAATAATTCAGCAAAAGAGTTCCAAGCTAAGTGTCACGAGGATTATGTGGTTACTCTTAGATGATCCAGGCAACACCTCACTGATACTGTAATGAAGCTAAGCTCTGTGAAGTTACGGTAGCCAATAGTCGCGTTTACCATGAAACACAGCTCATTCCATTTTGGATGATTTGTATGAAATAGACAAATATCAGCTCTTATCGTACAGTATGTGAAAGAATAAGTTTACTTTTACAAAAACATTGTAAACCACAAGAGACACCTCTAAGCGGAATGTCGTTAAATATATAATCTCTGTTATTTGAGGTGCGTTGCCTCTTGGCTACGCGTCTCCGATTTCATGACAAGGCTCCGGATTTAGATCTATACGATTAAAATAAAACATCCTTGAGTCAGTACAAAGCATAATTTCCAATGCATTTTATTATTAAGTCCTTTTTTTGCACAACATTTAAGACAATTTGACGCTTCATTACGCATGCGAGGTTCATGACATGACCCTGGCCTTCGGACTACGCGATTACCATTGAACATTCGTGAGCACGTCCGACGCATAATTTACAACTCATTTTATTCCATTTTTTTTCTTCCTGGGGCTTTTTCCAGCTTCAGGGGATGTCGATCTCGACAACCAGCTCCCAGGTACCTACTATGTCCCTCATGGGAACACATCTTAACCTTTACACTAGACACACTTGCGGGCTACTCAGTCTGTAGTCAGCAGCTTCGAAAGGTCTTCCGCGCCAACACACACACATGAAAGACAAGGGACAAACAACCATGTCCACGACGGGACTAGAACCCGCGACCTTTCAGATCGAGACAGTGAGGCGGCGCACGCTCTAGCCACCTCTGACATGCATGTCGGCTGCATTTTATGCCAAAATACTTTAATTAATTAAAACGCGCCGTTCTCATTTGAACTACGAAACAGATTATCCTCGTTCACGCAATTGTTCTTTCCTTTCCTTCGACAACTTTCCATCGATAAGAGTTGATTCGTTAGTATTGAGTATCAATATTAATGTTAATTTATTTGTCTACAAGTCTAGAATACAAGTTCTAAAAGTAATTAAAATCAATAATTTCGCACTAGGTTGTTTCGTACTATTTTGTTGATTAGTTACTGGATTTTGTTTTGCCTTCATATATGTCAGTCTTGAGTTGTATTGAGAGCATTTTATGTGAAATAAAATAAGTTGTAACTGACTTTGAAGATTTTGATCCACTTTGACAGGATGAGGATCAAGACCCAAACCCAAGATAGTTCACCAGACAGACGGAACATAAGAGTAAAACATATTGACTTCGGTGCGAAGTAATCGGCTTTGCACAGGCCAAAACGTTTCTCCAGTAAAATGACAATTTGTTAGTAGCATGTGTTTTCTAACTTCGACGACACAAATCATATTCCACGAGGTCGAAAGTCTTTCACGCCCAGCAGGTATGCGGATTATGACTTACGAGTATATTACCAGGGCCTCCTTCACAACAGGCTAGAAGGTGCAACGTGGCAACACTATTGCGATGGAATAGGGGGCCTACTGGTGGACCTGGTCTGGGATACTTTGAACGCTGCATACCCAGAAATATACAATAAATTGTACTTGGATGGTGAAATATGTTAGGAAAACCTCGTTTTCAATATTTATATGAAAAGGCAAACTTCTCATTTAATTTTTTTCGTTACTATTTTCCATATTTACCATAAGATTCATAATATACATAATAAATACACTCTTCATAGTGAAATATGATTTCAAAAATAGGCTAATTCTCATTTTGTTATTTAATGTTGCATTTTAAGAATACATCCAAAATAAATATCATTGTATCATTTAATAAGAAAGGAAAAATGCGATCAGAAATTCGAAAATAAAAATCAATTTAGGACAATACAAAACTTTATTTAAGACAAGTAATTATTTGCTGGTGAAAATATTCAGCTTCCTTTTCTTAGTTAGTATTTTACAGATCCCACCAAGTCGTTTTTCTTTTTAACATAGTTATTCAATAGAATATTACACAATTATAACAATCGATGAGCACAAATTGCTGCTGGAATTGCCATAAATGCATACTTCAACATAAAAATGTTTTAAAGGATAATCCCTTATTTTTTTAAAAATTTATTTATAGTCGCATCAACTGCGAGGTTATTAGCGACTATTCAGTAAGTTACAATAAGGGTTGTTTTATAGCATGGTTACATACTTCTTTACATTTTTTTACATTTTTGTTCAGTGAATTACATTACAGTTTACATTGTGGTTGGAAGTGGTTGGAAATATTTCACATGTTATGGTAATACACACAATACATACACTTAAAAAAACAGTATTACAGTTCGTGAGAGACATTAATTGATTTACAAAATTTTATAATTTTTTCTTGTTGGGTACTTGAATGAAGTAAAGCATCAACATTAAAGTTCTGTAAGATTGATTGGCGGGATTGGTTGTACTTAGGACATTCCTGAATAATGTGTAATATTGTTATTTGTACATTACATATATTGCAAATAGGGGGAGTATTCTTGTTTAATAGGTGGATGTGAGTAAGCTTCGTATGTTCTGATCTAATTCTGGTGATTGTAACTTGATCTTGACGGCATATTTTTTTTGAAGTATGTAGGTTGTAGAAGTTTTCTATCTTCTTATGAAGACTGCTAGCCTTACAAATCTTCCACTCTTGGCTCCATTTGGTTTTCATTTTTCCATGCAAGTATTTCTAAATATCACTTGTCGTATATGCAATATTATGTACATTTTTCACTGACCGGAGGTCGACTAGTGATGTTGGAAAATTACTTCCTGGAGCAGTCAGTGGTATATCTAGATGAAGGGGAATCCAGAAAATAACAAGTTTTTTACCAAGCCTTTGAATAAGATGGTGTAGCTCCTGAACCTTGATAGCCATTTCAGAGTTTGAATTTTTGTTGTAGCATAGTTTTATTGTCGAAAGTGAGTTTGTGAATACAATTATATTTGAGTGCAACGATTGATGTATCATTTTTAGAGCTGTCATTAAAGCATAGCTTTCAGCACTATTAATACTGCAATAGTGATGTAGTAGGAAGCTACATTTTTCATTGGGTGTATATACTATGGCTTCAGTATCTTGGTCCCTTGTTTTGTTACTAATATAAAAATGGGAGTAATTTTTATATTTCTGGATTACTTCTTTAAATTTGGTGTTCCAGTCTTCTTTTGTTAAGTTGTTATTGTGATAATCAGTGAGTGATAACTCTATTGACATTTTTTCAATGGTCCACGGAGGTATCTGGAATTGTCTGTGTTTATCAGCACTTATATTTTTAATGTCTAGTTCTTTAAGTTGTTGGGTTATTCTACTGTACATCGGTTTATATCGAAGATGACTATTATAGATCTTCTGTAGCTGAGGAAAAACGTCATTGTATATTATTGGGTTAGTAGACGAGGCGGCTTTAGCAGCATACTTGAGATTGAGGGTTTTCCTTCGGTGGTTTAAGGAGGTTTCTTGGGACTCAATAAGTATACTTCCTATGGGGCTGGTGTGGAAGCACCCAGTACATATTCTAATCCCTTTATTGTGTATTGATTCTATTTTCCTCAACTCTTTTTTGTTAGCAGATTGGTATAATAGTGAACCATAATCGATTTTTGATCTAACGAACGCTTTATATGTTAGTAGCAAGAGGTTTTTATCAGCTCCCCAGTTGTTGTTGGAGAGATATTTAATAATGTTAAGTCTGTTCTTGCATTCAATGATTAATTCTTGTAAGTGAATCTTCCATTTTAATTTTGAATCAAATTGGAGTCCAAGAATTTTCATTTTATTAACAAATCTAAGAGTTTGATTTCCAAGCTGGAGTTTAGGGGATACTGTATTAGCTATCTTTGAAAAAAACATGCATTCGGTTTTCTTGGTGGAAAATTTAAACCCTGTGATCATAGACCATTGAAAAATTGAGTTTAAGGCTTTTTGCATGATCTTTTGAGTAGATAGGAGAGATTTCCCTTTGCATAGTACAGTTATGTCATCTGCATATTTTCTAGTGATAACTGGAGGTTGAACCTCCTTGTCTACATCATTAATTGCTAATAGGAAGAGAGTCACACTTAGCACGGATCCTTGAGGTACACCATTTTCAATCTGCTTTATATCTGAGAGTTGACCATTGATCCTGACTTGTAGTCTGCGATTAAGGGTAAAATTTTTTATAAAATCATACATATTTCCTTTTATTCCTATTATCTGCAAAATCTTTAAGATCCGTCTTTTCCATACCATGTCGTACGCTTTCTCTATATCCAGGCTAACAGCAATCACATGTTGATTGTTCATGAAAGCCTCTTGAATATGACTATCAATACTTATTAGATGTGACATAGTGGAATGTCCAGATCGAAAGCCGAATTGATTTTCATTTATGATTTTTCGAGTATCAAGGAACCATCTGAGGCGTTTATTGATAATTTTCTCAAGTATTTTGCACATGTTACATGTAAGTGATATAGGACGGTAGTTATCAGGTTTGGATGGGTCTTTTCCAGGTTTAGCAACAGGTACTACTATGGCCATCTGCCAGATCTTGGGAAATACTCTTTCCTTCCAAATATAGTTATATATGTCAAGTAAAACTTTCTTTCCAAGTATGGGGAGATTTTTAATGAGGATATTCGGAATATTATCTGGGCCAGGAGAGGAATTATTAGTGGATTCAATGGTTGTAAGAAGTTCTTCCATGGTTATGGGATTATTTAACTGAAGTGGTGTACATTTGTCATCATAATCATCTGAAAGTTCTACTTTTTCTTCTTCATTTTTAAATTCTTGAAAGGCATCGGAGAAGTTTTGAGAGCTGGAGTTTCTGACAAATGTATCAGCTAGTACGTTGGAAATATCTGCAGATTGTGTAATAGTTTTATTTCCTTCTTGAAGAAAATGTATCGGGCTACATCTTTTGTGTCCCTTAATTGCATTTATTTTTCTCCACGATTCTCTTATACTGTTTTGTGAGCTAATAGATGACACAAATTTATTCCAGGAGTTGCTTTTACTCTCTTTAAGGATTCTTCTGGTGAGAGCTCTTGTCCGTTTGTATTCAATTTTGTTCTCTTCAGTTTTATGTTTTTTGAACCGGTTGTAAGCATGATTGGATCTTTTAATTGCTTCTTTACATTTCTCATTCCACCATGGAACGCATTTGGTTTTCAGGGATGGTGTGCAAGTTCCTATAGATTCATTTGCTGCATTCCTTATGATATGAGAAAATTTATCAATCAGTCCATCCACATTTTCACTTACTTGATAGTTTAAGTCAAAATCTTCAATATACATGTTTATAAATTGGTAGTACTTATTCCAATTAGCCTGATTGAAGTTCCATTTTTTAATTTCATAATTAGTGGTAGACATTCCTACAGGAATAGAGACACTAGTAAATAATGGGAAGTGGTCACTATCATGGGGATATTCTGACACAAACCAGCTGCATTTTTGAGCAAAATTTATAGAGCTAAATGTGAGGTCAATACTACTTAAACTTCCATTACTTATGTTAATGTGGGTAGGCTGCCCAGTATTTAACAACATTATGTTTGTTTCATCTATGACAGTTTCAAGTTTACTGCCTCTAGAGTCGGTTTTTTTAGCCCCCCACAATGTGTTATGTGAATTAAAATCTCCAAATATTAAAAATGGTTTGGGAAGTTGCTTTACAATATTGATGAGCTCACAAATTTCAAAAGGGTAGCTGTTCGGTAAGTATATGTTGCATATACAGATTTGAACTGGGGATGATATTTGGATAGCCACTAGTTCTACATCAGTGTCAATATCCAACTCAACAGCTGAGTAAGGTTCTTTTACATATGTTGCAACCCCTCCGCATGCAATATTGGAATTCTCTCTATTCTTGTTGAAGCATTTAAAGTGTTTTATTTTACTACTTTTGTTGTTTTTGAAGTTAGTCTCTTGCAAACATAAGACATCAGGTTTATATTGGTGGCATAATAGCTGTAATCTTTCATATCTAGGGTAGAATCCATTCACATTCCATTGTAGGATGAGCATGTCAAGAATAGTTTAGCAGCTACTAATCTGTTGATGAATATTCAGATTCATTCTGTATTTCAATACTTTTTTTAAGTTTATTTAAAATTCTTGTAAACCTGTTTTTTATAGATCTATCACAGAGTGAGAGGTAGGTCTCACTCATCATTGTAATTAATCCTTGTATATCTGTAGTGTAGTCTTTTGCAATCATTGCTGGGTTGTTAGATCCAAAAGTGTTTTCCAAGAAGCTTACAAATTGTTCATAGGATAGTGGATATTTATCCCCATTGGTTTCAATTGTGTTCCTAATTTCTACAGTTAATTCTTCGACAGTTTTTGTTTGGTTATTTAAAGGTTCTTCAGTATTTTCAAGTTTCTTTTTCTTTTTATTCTGCTTTGTGTTCTTGTCCCCTTGAGACTTTTTACTGAGAGTACTTTCTGGTTGAGTTGATGACTCTGAAGGTAGGGGTCGTTTTTGAAGGGGAGGGAAATTGTTATTTGTTATTTCCTTCATTGCATTATTTACTGTTTGTGGGGTTGTACTGATGTTGAGGTTAGGTACTTGCTGGGTGGAACTTTCAGATGTTTCCATGTCATTTACATTAGGTTGATTTGGACACAGTTGAGCTATGTGTCCTTCTTGTCTACAAATGAAACAAGACATGTTATCGGTAGACAGAAAGATACGGTATGATGTATTATCAAAATATATCACAAGAGAATCTGGGAGTTTGTCTGTGTCATCAGATTCAATATACACCTGTCTCCTGAAACTCATTATATGTGACAGTCCTGGTTCTGATAATCCTGCTTTAATGAATGAAATCTTTGTAGTAGTTACTATGTTCCTCTTGGTAAATTCTGCTTCTATTACATCATGAGGTATTATTGGACTAACATTGGAAATGATAACTCTTTTGTGCTTACTAATAAGTGGTCTGACACCTAATTCTATGTTATTAATGTTAATTGTTTTGTTATTATCAGTAAAACTTTCTGCAACCTTTTGACTAGAGAAAAAAAACACAGATTCTGTTATTAGAAATACGTGACACGAACCTTATTTCCTTAGAGTCCACAATAGACGCAACTTTGTTGATGTAGTCCTTTATAGGCAGCCCTTCTTGTGCTTCAATGACGATTGCTTGATCTTTAGATGGGAATACATCTGAGGTCATGGCACTGGCGTATGATTTCTTTGATGAATTTCCGTGTTGTTTATCAGGCAGGTTAGAGGTTATGGTTCCCCTGTACTCAGAAGAATCCATAGTGGTGAAATGACTAGCTGCAATTGCAGCTATATCCTATACTAGTTTACAGTATATTTAGTATTATTATAGCCGTGATAGAACTCGTCTCACGTTCTAACACAAAACTAGGCTTCACTCGCGATTCAATACACGACTGCTCCTGGCGTGTGTCAAACGTGCACTGGCGCACTGGGATTGATTTGCATGTGATCGCCGAACGTTAAGAATGTTGTATGAAAAATCTGTGAGAGTGAATTATGATTATTCCTTATCCAGCTCTTCATTTATATTTTAATCTGAGTTCATAACTACTTTACAAGATATCGGAGTTGTACATGAGGCAATACCATACCCCTTGCAGCTATCGGGGACAACCTTTTAGCCAATCGTGGAGTCCAAAGCATTGTTCATTGTTGGGTGAGAATATGTTCCTGAAACACAGGCTATGCGAAACGAAAAAGAAGTATAATGAGCATAATCTGAAATTTCCGAGAAAATTAAGAGAGCTTCATTTGTGCTGAAATAATAATATTTTGATTACAGAAACATATTATCCACCTCAGTAACCACATCATACTTGAACTCACAAGCAAAACTCCAATTTTGACGGTGGCTATATTTATTCGTCCACTCAACCAGGCTGCCCTTCAGTTAAAGGTATCTCAAAATTGCGTGGCTCTAGTCCGAAAACCCGACCATCATGCCCTTGAAATGCCTCGCAGCCCGTGGGTGATCCACTTGAAATCGCCCACCTCGACCCCCGTTCACCGAAAATGCCAACGCGTATGCGCGATGGACTGCGTGCAAGGATGAATTGATTCATTGATTGATGATTCCGGGCGCATCAACTGCAAAGCTCATTCGTTCCGTAAGTGTAGTTTATGTATTTTTCCCTGGAAGGTGGCGATGGTCCTTCCCCGGTGAATGGCGAGATCCGGCGCCGACCTGCCGTCGGCTAGCTGGATTTTCCCCAACCAGGTATCTCCCACCAACAGGGTACCGCCATAGCTGCGACAAGCTCTAAACTCCCGACCGCTCTCCTGGCATGTGTGGTAGTGTAGTGAATATTGGTACACATGTGGTAAGTAAGGGATGAGGATAGGACAAGGAAGAGGAAGAAAAGATAGCGTGCTTTCCGTGGCCCGTTTGTTAGGGTAATACTCCGGCGTTCCTCTGATGCATGGACGCAGTATGGGGCACCATTGCACCGCCAAATAATGAGAATACTCGGGGATCATACGTGCCACACACCAGCATAACGTCGGTTTTAAAGAAAAACAACAACTTAGAAGCTTGTTTTTTTTAATAATATTTCTATCTTCGTTTTGTAGGTTATCAAAGAAAATCTAAATGTCAGTGTTATTTTAAATTAGTTTTTAGGAAATGAATATTTTACCAAATATTCCGACTACCTCCACAAATACAGAAATCTTCAAAGACCAGATTCTTCGTTTGGCTCAGTGAGATAATGAAGAGTACTGTTATGAAAGTTATTCACATATTTCATTGTGACTTATCTATGAATAAAGAACAGGCTTTTCAAAATCATCCTCGAGATGTGAAAATTCGAGATGCCGATGTGAAAATTTGAGCCGTACAGAAGCAACACTTCGATAGTACTACTGCCGTTACAATAAAAGTCGAGAGACCATCTGCTAGAAAATAACGATTAGGTAAACGAGGATGAAACATTTTGAAAGTGAGGGATTAAATATTATGTTTCCCAAAATTCTAAATGATAGATAGGTAAATGAACACGTAAATTTTGTGAAGAGTACCTTTGAAACAGTAAATTTTGTAAGAAATGAATTTTATCAGACTGAGAAACTAGAATGTAATTATTTAAGTTAATTATTATCATCAATATTTCTGATTCGAAATGATTACCTTATTCTTAATGTTTTGATTGGCTGGCATTAAATTGTAGTTTCCTTCGATTATGTTTTTCTTCGCCAAAAATGATACAACAGATTTTAAATATGATAATCTTTTATGGAAAAATAATATTCTTTAGCACAGGAAAATGAATTATTATTGCGAATTGAGATTTTTGTATTTAAATGGAAGGATAGTTTTTTTCGACCTTGCCCCACAACGTCAACACCCCCGGGCACCAACAGAGATGGCTCCGGGCAATTGCTATTGCCGCTGCAGCATCTCTGATCGATAGTCCGACGGTGGCGGATTTTTGGCACGAGTTAGTTAGCTAGATGTAATTCAACCACTGTCCGGAAGAGAAATCTACCAGTCAATTGCTGTCATCGATGGCTTTCCGATTTCTTCGATTCCAAGGGCATTCTGTACTAGGCTAATCCTGGAATTGTACCGTAACAAACAGGTAGCCAAGAGCGCCCTTTCTATCATTCCACATCCTGTCCCCCTCCTTCCCCCTTTCACCTCCCTCTCTCTCTCTCTCATACACAATCACACAATACACTACTGCTACTACACACCTTTTACATGCAGTACTACTGCATACATCGAGACACCTATCTATAACTGATAGATTGTTCCGGTGAATCCCGCCGAGGAAGATACTTCGGCGAGAAACATCGCAAGCAGACGTGTAGGTCAGCACCGGTTCTCACTTTCCAGCGAGTGAGGAGAAAGCCCACCTCCCGGCCATAACATGGACTAAACTCCCGGCACTATTGTTCAAAGCAGTTGGCGCGCCCTGGCACACGCTCACTCACACACTCACTCACTCACTCACTCACTCACTCAGCAATCTCTCACTCACTCACTCACTCACCCACTCACTCACTCACTCACCCACCCACTCACTCACCCACTCACTCACCCACTCACTCACCCACTCACTCACCCACTCACTCACCCACTCACTCACCCACTCACTCACTCATTCACCCACTCACTCACTCATTCACCCACTCACTCACTCATTCACCCACTCACTCACTCATTCACCCACTCACTCACGCATTCACCCACTCACTCACTCACTCACTCACTCACCCACTCACTCACCAACTCACTCACTCATCAACTCACTCACTAATTCACCCACTTACTCACTCATTCACCCACTCACTCACTCACTCACCCATCCACTCAACAGAGTGGTGGCCCTCATGACCGCGTGCCTCGGCCACGCGGCCCTCACGGCCTCTCGAACGCACGCCCGGCCGCCCTGCGCCGCGCGCGGTTTTATTGCGGGGCCGCGCCGCGCCGCCGTCCGGGACGGCAGAGCCTGCGCGTGACGGGCGCGCTGCGGGCGGGGGAGGGGCGGGGCCGGGGCGCGGGGCGCTTCGGAGTTTTCGGCGGGTGAAAACGATGCCCCGTCGCGCGCTGATGATGTGGACTCTCTCTGGAATTAGCCGAGTGTTTCAATTCATTAGAGGGCGAAATTTCAATACGTCCGCGGCGCCGCAACGTGTGTGTGAGAGAGAGAGAGAAAGAGAGGGAACGAGAGGCGAGGTGGCGAGGTGCGGGCGCAAAATGTGGATGAGAGTTTCTCTGCAGGAGGTGGAGGCCGGGCCCTTTGATATTCGCCAGGAGCGCCCCGCCCCCTGCTTCAGCGTTTCGCGCGCTCCGATCCCACCCTGCTTCGAAACGGCCCGTCCGTCCCCCTCTCGCTGTACCCACCGCCCCGCTTTACCTGACCCGTTGCGGCCTTCTCCCCCAACTCCGGCCCGCCTCCGCTCCGCCTCCGACCACGCCCCCCGCCCGAGCCGTCGATCTCGATCCGTCCCCGTTCCTGTCTCCGCATCAGGCCCGTCTCCGCTCCGCCTCTGCCCACGTCCGCTGTCCCCGCCCTACCTCCACCCCGCCACCGTCTCCGTCCCCGTCCCGGTCTCCGTCTTCCCATCCGGCCCGTCTCCACTCCACCTCCACCAACGTCCCCGACCCTAGCCTCCGCCCTCTCTCCGCCTTCGGCCCATCTCTGCTCCGCCTCCGCCCACGCCCGCCGACCTAGCCTCCGACCCCGCTCCTGTTCCCGTCTCCACTCCACCTCCGTTCTCTGTCCCTGCCCCTGTCCCCAACCCCGCTTCCACCCCCGTCCCCGTCTCCGTCCCCTTCTCCGCCCCCGTCCCCGTCCCCGTCTCCATCCCCGTCTCCGTCTCCGTCTCCGTCTCCGTCTCCGTCCCCGTCCCCGTCTCCGTCTCCGTCTCCGCCTCCGCCTCCGTCTCCGTCTCCGTCTCCGTCTCCGTCTCCGTCTCCGTCTCCGTCTCCGTCTGTCTCCGTCCCCACCCCGTCTCCGTCTCTGTCCCCGCCTCCGTCCCGTCTCCGTCTTCTACCCCTTCCCCTTCCCCGTCCCCGTCTCCGTCCCAGTCTCCGTCTCCGTCCCTGTCTCCGCCTTCGCCTTTGTATCTGGCCCAACTCCGCCCCGACCACGCCCCCCGCCCCGTCTCCACCCCCATCTCTGCATTCGCATCGTCGTCGTCCCCATCTCCACCCCTGTACATCCCCGTCCCCTCTTGCCGTCCTGCTTCCGTCCTTTTCTCCCCCCGCTCCCCTACTCCTCCCCGCCCCGCCCCGCCCGTGCCCTGCGGCTGCTGCAAGCAATCCGAAAGTTTTGAGGAGCCTGGAGAGCCGCCTGGCAGTGAGAGGGCTGTTGTTCGCGGCTGTAGTTTCGCAGTTGTTTCGCTGCTTTCGTTCCCTGGCGGCTACTGCCCCGCAGAGCGCAGGGTGGGGAGGCCGGTGGGTGGGAGTGCAGGCTTGGGCAGATGGGAGAAAAATAGAGTTGTGGGGTTTGAGTGGCTGATGAGTGATGGAGACACAGTCACTGGGCCAGTGATGGTGGGGTGGTAGTGGAGGAGGAGAAGGTAGAACAAGATAAATGGGAGAAAAAATGGGGAAGAAGAGACGGACGAGTATGGGGCAATAGAAATATAGAAAAATGAGTAGCTCTAATGGTAGAAAAAGTGATTTGAGGCAGTGAGAAGAAATGTGAAGAGAAATGGGGCTGAGAATTTTGAGAGACAGAAATATAAAAACTGAGGCTTCGATTCTGATATGATAGAGTTTTATTGAATAGGTCATCCGAGAGTATGAAACAAAATAAACAAAAGTCTATGAGTAACAAATTTTCCAAAAGTCTCCTTTCCTTTGGGGAAAGAACATTGAAATTTCATGCTACGAGAATATATTACAAATATTCTTTTTAATTTTATGTTAGGTGTAACCCATCAAAAATGACGAAAAGAAAACAAATTCTCTTAATAATAATTCATTGTAAAGAATAGTAGGACATAATTAAATTTCTTTAATAATAAATTTTTAATACTCGTCATTTTCTCATTATTTGTCACTACATGGATTTGCTGAATTTTGAAAATTCAATTTCTATGACAATCGAACCCTAACCGTAAGCTCATTCAAATTTCGAGACCAAATTACGTGCCCCAAAAGCTGCCGAATCGTACCGAACCTCCATAATTGCCAAACCTCCATCGATTTTAGCAACTCGGTCGGATATTAATGTTTTATTAATTATAGGGTGGGCCGTCATATCCCAAAAATCTGTTTTGACATCGCATTTACCATCAGTAGTAATATGCACGAAAAGCAGTTTATCTCTTGCTCTAGTTCTTAAAACTTACGATATAATCTCTGAATCGCAGTAAATTATGTAGTGATACGAAGCTATCTTATTTATTGGCTAACTAGATATTTTGTACCACCAAGTTCATTGTAAGAATAAACTTTATATTCTGTGCCTTTTATTTATTTTAATAACTTTGTTACATGGTAGGCAGGCCATGACATGATCGTAGGTGTGCCTTGATAGAAATGAATATCACCCGTTCTGCGTATTGTGGGTCGTTTTTTTTCCTTTTTCCTAATACCATGCTTATCCTCCGATGAGGGAAGATCAACCCGGCAGGGCTCTGTTTCTGGGAATATCCAGAGGGCAGAGACTTATTCATTGGCGACGACCATCAGGGTCTGCGACTGCTGGTACAGATGGCAGCAAAAGAAATCACAGACGTTTCCTCTCCACGCTGCCGGCGATAAATATCCGTCTAATTTATTAATACGTTAAAGATTTCAAGCACAATAAGTCGTAATATGCAGCAGCTGTCTGTCTGTTCCAAATTATATGCACGCGAGTTTGCACAAATTCCTCAAAAATAAGCAATTTAAAAAAATTGCTAGTAAAGTGTCGGGAATTTTAAGCGTAACAACATTGTTTGCTGTAATGGAAACTTGTGTTTTCAATTTGGTGCGGTTAATTCTGAACGCTTTTAGCATTTATTTATTTCCAAACTAGGTTGATTAGGTGGATGGGGTGACCAATTTGCCATTCGACCCTAAGATAATAAGTGACGACAGGATGGTATGTGCCAGAAAATGCGTATCGAGCGTTAGGTACTACTCGGGCATGAGCGTGACGGGAACCGAAGAAAATCACTGAGAAAGCCCTTAGGAGCAGCCGGTCTTTGCAATTGTCACTCAGCTATTTAGCAAGTGTCAAAAATCCTATAATTTTGGAACCTGAAATTAGGACTTCCTACCTCACATAACTTCATTTAATAAACTCATACTACACATGTTAACGAGCACAAATTAGAATATTTATTTTTGTCATCTGACACTAAACCTCGTAGTAGATCCTAGATTACTAAATCCAGTAAAATATCCTTTATTTCATTACTTTACAATTCCAATGGTACATCAAACAAGTGGCTCAATAGAGCGACATATGATAATGGTGAGTGAATGTACTACTGTTTTTACAACTAATTGTTAACAGCTTTTAAATATTTGTGTCGTAGAGCTCTTATGGGTAGTGTTTTAGTAAATAGAGGGTAAACTTTTAATTCCCACCTTTTCGTAAAATTTGTAATTCTTGTTTACACTTACTAAATTCGCGCCATCTTTTACTTTTTTGTTTTACACTTGAAATCTTGACTCAAGGGGAGGAGTCACAAGTACTAAGCCGTTAGACGTTCGTTTTTCTCGGCCGAGTACATGTTTTTCATGACGTTGAGGTGAATGAAAATCGCACTTCACTGCCATCTACCAGATTTTGGGTTTAGTGTAACGCTGGATGAAATCGACTCGTGAAGGACTTTTAATCAATGCCTGAGTTTCAAACACACGTCCTTCAGCTCATTGCCTCTAACAAGTACTCTTATCTCCCCATATTTTCTACCAACTGCGCAAAATACTGTGGCGGTTGCAGTTCTGACTATCTCCCTGCCCCCGACGATTTGGGTTTGCTTGGGCGTGTGGGAGTTTGAAACCGGCGCGCGTCCTGCTTCAGATGCCCATCACTTTGTGTCCCCAGCTCGTGAAGGAGGCCGTGAAGTGGTTGGGAGCCGGTTAAACGTCGTTTGGTCGGCAACTTGAGTAGCAAGCTGCGAGTGATACACAACCTATTTAAGGGAGACCGAAATATAAAACAAACGTAAAAAATATATGTGTGTTTTGATCAAACATGGTGTTTAGTAATACATATTCATTAATACATTTGATTTCTCCAAAATAGCGCACATGTCAGTTTTTCAAATTGCTCTGTCGTCAATACTATTTACTTAGAGGGCGTTTACCATAATTTAATGCGTTTGTGAGCACTAATATTTAAAATAATACGTTATGAATTTTCTCTGAATCTAAAGACAATCGTCTGTAAATCAAAAGAATGCAAAATTTCGGAAACGTTCAAATGACATTTTCTGGAAAACATCCCTAATTTTTCCATAAGAAAAAATATTTTCTCTTCAGTGATATTATGAAAGTCTCTATTCAATGAAACAAGGAAGTGCCAACAAGCTGAAAAAAAATGAAAAAATAAAACATTTTTAATAAAATATTAAGAAAAGAAAACTGAACGAATGTTTTCACTCAAGCAAACTAAGCAATTATTAAATTCCACAACATTTTATAGTTATTTAATTTTTAGAAAATTGTTCGTCAATGAGTGTGAGATCGAAAGATAAAACTTACGAAAGAAAAAATAAGAGAGTTAGTCAATAAAAAGTACTTCAAAAACTGTAAAATCACACTATGAAAAAGGAAATCAAATGTAACCAATTGTTTTTTAATTAGAAAATCTTATAATATACTGGCCAACTGCGGAAGTTGGAGGCATGTAAATTGCAACGTATCACATGAAATGGGAGCACATCGTCTCCTATATTATTTCAGTAGTATACATACTTTTGCGTCTCTCACACCCAACAAGTATTTATAAATGAGGTCTCTAAAGAAAGATAATTTCTTGGAGACGGGACGTATTCACTTTTAAAAATATGAAGGATTTGTTTAAACCTCGCACCTAACTATTCATGTCAAATGCAACCCGCAACACTGTCAGCTATATCGTTAAATGACTCCTAAACGAAGAGGCCTTAAAATGAAAATTTTGAGGTCGGAGACCTCAAAGAAACGTTGCTCATACCAAAATCAATAGGATAACATCTTCTTTAGCATTGTATTACGTTTTCGCTGGTTCGACGCTTCTCGGTTCTACCCCATCTGTTCAGAGCATGTAGAATCTGAAAGTGTATGTGAAATTAAACTAATTACTTTATATTCTACGCAACTGAATTACACGGGTGTACCTTTCTATTTGGTAATTACCTTAATTAATGTATTGACAACGTTAAATAGTTTGTATTGACAAGGGTGTATTTTATTATCAATTATAGTAAGGAGACAAATAGAACAAGTGACGGAGGATGACAGGATATTGAAGAAAAAGATATGTTACAGGTTCAATATGATAATGGAAAAATTGGGAAGATGGTGGAGTGTAACATGCGAGATATCTCGCATGGGTACGCTAGTAGAAAATGAAATTCTAAACACCTAGTTCGTAAATGTGCTACAGTAAGTCATTTCACATCACAACTCATGGTGTAGAATGTAAAATAGGCTACCCTCAAACAGTTAACATGCATTATTGACACCGTGAAGTTGCAGATGGAACAATTATTTACTTCCAAAAAAATGTACATGAAATCAATTCATTGTTTATTTCAAAACGATGAATACGAAAGTAGAATCTATTAGTTGATATTTATAATGTAATGTTGATAATATAAACACAACATCGGCATTTCAGCGATGGCTTTGTTAAGTTGAATATATAAGGAATACAAAAGAAAATCAGGAAAAAAGCGAGGCAATCAATGGACGATGAATTAACATCCTGATGATATGTATTTATGTGAATATGTACATGATACGTAAATTATTAAATCAGGTTAACGAAGAAGTGAAAGTCAACAAGAACGCGAGACAAGCAATAGACTTTCAATTAACATCAATACTAGAGAAATGATAAGTAGAGGATTATGTGTACTGATATAGTAAAATATTAGAATTTGTAAAAGAAAACAGCCAGTATGTTTTTTTCTAGAAACATTATATTGATAAATACGTTCGTCATATTACGGCAGTTGTTTAGAAGTTGAAATGACTTCCTAAGAGAGAATAAAGGGCAATACATTTATTCTTTCCTTTTTAATCATAGTTGGGTTTTATGTGTTTTAAATTTATTTTATTATTTTTAGTACATACGTAGAATTCTGTCATTTTAATTCCCGTATTATCGCTTCATTTAGAAATATAAAATATGTCATATGCTTATTCAAATGCATTTTATTTTTATTCTCGTTTAATTCTGATTATATAATCTCCTTTTGTACTAAGAAAAGGAACATTTTCTCTTGTTTCCTCCGCCGTACTCTTCCCCATTTATCCGCACAAACTTTCTAGTTGTTTTGCCTGTATAGGGTTTTCCGGAGGATTTACTTTTAAATTTAATATATTAAAATTTGTGGTTGTATGTTGTAAAATAACAATTTAACTTCCTTTCCACCACTTATTATATCTATTAGGTTTAACTTTCTATGTTTATCTCTAAATTAAATAACTAGCAGAATCCAGCAGACGTTGTCCTACTTTCTCTCTCTCTGTCTCTGTCTCTCTCTCTCTCTCTCTCTCTCTCTCTCTCTCTCCCTCTCTTTCCCTCTTTCTCTCTCCCTCTTTTTCCACCTCTCGCTTTTTCTCTTCCTCTTTTACCCCGCCTTCTCTTTTTCTTCTCTCCTTTCATATCTTTCTCCCCTATCTCTCTCTCATTCCCCCTTTCTCTTTTCCCTCTTCTCCCTTTCCCTCTCCCTTTTTCCGCTTTCTCGTTTCCCCCTCTTTCCCTTTCCCCCTCTCTCTCATTTCTCTTTGCCCCCTCTCTCTTCTTTCCCTTTTCCCCTTCTCTCTCTCCCTTCTTTTTCTTTACCCCATTTTCCTTTCCCCTACTTCCTTTTTCCACCTTGTCCTTTCCCTCTCTTTTTTCTCCTTCCTTTCTTTTTACGCTCTCTCCTTCCCCTCCATTATCCCTACTCACTCTTTTTCCCTTACTCTCTTTTTCCATTTCTTTTTTTCCCTTTTCTCTTTTTAACTTTCTTTTTCCAGTCTCCTTTTTCACTTTTTTCCTTTCGTTTTACCCTCTGTCTTTCCCCTTATTCTCTCTCCTTTCGCCTCTGTATATTTTCCTCTTCCCCTCTCTCCTCTGTTTTCTCCATCTCTTCCCCATCACTTCCGTCTTTGTACCTCTTTCCCCTCTCTTTTTCCCCTTCTCTCTCATTTCCCTTCCTCCTTCTCTCTCTTTCTGTCCCTCTTCTCTCCATCCTGCGCTGCTGGCTCCTCCTAATCTCCTCGGCCTCACCCCTTGTCATACGGCAAAGCCCAGCAATAATGAAGCTGGGTTCCCGTGATTGGGAATTGCATTTATCTGAAGCGCCATCTTATGCTGCCGCGCCTTCTAGTAGAATTACAAAAAACGAGCAGCATAAAAATATCAGTGAAAACAGAGAGTAACGTAGAGTGCCAATTGTCATGGAGATCGGTCACACAGCCTCTTCCCTATACGTACTCGGTGATCCTACCCCTGCTGGCCTCGGGCGGAATATATTAGGAACCTATCTCTTAGCGACAGGTGAAAAATAATGATCATGGTTAATCTACCAGCATGTTATTAAAAATTTATTTTCCGTATTTGTGTTGTCTTAATCTTTACCAAACTTCGCAAGGACACTGCGTCATATTTTGAAGAGGAGCCTGTAAATATTTCGTATCTATTCATACATTCTTTTTTGTGGAATCGATGTCGATTACATGTCGTTGAATTCACTTTTATTAGAATAGATTTTCTATTTGCAGTATATTCAACCACCATTCTCTTCTCTTCTCTTCTGGATACATTCTATATATTACACAAATTTCCTCTTTTAATTTCACTTCCGGCTTATTCGCTACTTCAGCACAGTATATACGTACTAAATGTTTACATTCTTCTTAAGTACTTTCCTTTAAGGTTACACTCTTATTGGTAAATTTTCTATTTTTGCTAAAATTTTTCCATTAATGGTGTAAATGTTAAAGATCTGTGAATTGATCCTGTGCCGCCCAAGTCCATTTACGTTTTTTTAAAATAATTACAATTAAATATTTACGCCTTCAATATTTGTGATATTTTAATTGCCTAACCCAGATGCATTTTCATTCATGTTATTGATAGTGTTTCATTTCTCCCACCCTCCATTTCCTATTTCTGCCATTATGCATGCTTTGTATAAGGTTTTCTTCAAGTTTGCTCAGAGCAAGTTTGAAAATTTGGTGAGAATACCTGATCAAGATTATAGGATATTTCGTTTTATCCCCTCCCTTGCTCCTGGGATCAGTTTTATCTATTTGTCATGGTAAATATTGAAAGCAAGTATACTTTTACTTTCGTTAGATCTTTGGTTATATTTGTTGTTATTCATAAATCATAAAACGTTGACGATCTCTTCGTGAAATGTTATTTCTCTGACTGGAAACAAATAACAGATAATTCAAGCATTTGTTTTCTAAAATAAAATATTTCGCTCACTAAAATTATTCATACATGAGCTATTATAATGTATACATCTTATTTTACGTATACAATCGTGTTCGTACTGTTCTATACTGCACTTGCAATTCATGTAATTGTAAGCTTTCCATATTTACTTACAAAGAGAAGATAAAATAACCCAGCAACATGAAAATTACGTGTATTGTTAGGTTTTTGTATCCTAGAAAGGGTCAGAAATATTTGTCTCGTGGTGAATGGAGGAAGTCGGCAAGAAGGCCCCTGCCAAGATTCTAGGATATTATATACCACGCATGCCTCACTGGCTTTTAGGCGGCAATACAGCCCATTCGCCGCTTGGAAAAACGAACGCGGAGAGAGCAAGCGCAGTCTGTAGAGACGGAAAAAGAAGCGAAGCGTAACTGTGTCCTCCTCTATTAAGCTTCACAATATTAACCCTCGGAAGCAGCATAGAGAGAGGGATATTAAAAGTTAAGCTGCAGCAGGAGTTATTGGTCTAGCGCCTGGGCGGGGTTAGTTTCTAGACTGGGTCCCCAAGCGGCTAAAAAACTACATCTGAAACTAGAGAGAGCTGCAAAGGGTCCCCGAATCAATGTTGAATCAGGACTGTGCGAAGACGTTCCCGACTGTGTTGATAGAAAATTCATGACCTCGCATTGGAAGAATTTCAAACTGCACCGACAAGAGACAAATGAAACAAATGGTGAAACAAATGGTGAACTTTTATTGTAGGCGTCTGGTTGACGGTGTGTGATCTGTAGCTTCGATCTTTACCAAATATGGAAGAATATACAGACTCAATACAGGCAAGGCCTGTGACGAAAACACACGTCATCGCCATCATAGAAGTTAATTTTGAAGCGTATTTTAGCATAGAATTCAAATATCGTTATAAAAAACATTAGACTTGTATTCTGAATTATATCAACTTAAGAAAGCTTTGTCTTTTTGAACTGACAGAGTGAAGTTTAACATAAGACAACCAGCCATTATTTTTTAAAGTTATTTAATCATCATGATGAACATCAGGACTACTACATATTGGCGTACTAAACGTATATACGTATTTAATCTAGTTACCTACAAAATAAATTTCGTAAGAATATCATGCGTTTTATAGCCAAAAGCTCACACTACTGTCTGTTGAACTTTGGTAAATTATTTATCATTCCATTGATAACTATGCACAGACAAAAATCTTTTCTCGAATATATCGCACAAAGAATTTCACTCTCGGAACATTGAGATTTTCAAACCCATTCTTTCACTCAATAGTTATTCTTCCAAGTTCATTCAAAAATTTGTCGAAATTAGATTCAATATTATGTACTGTAATAATAATAATAATAATAATAATAATAATAATAATAATAATATAATAACCATAATATATCTTCTCTAAATCAAAACAATAAATTTACATGTCTTTATTTCTCCAAAATTCGAATAAATTTAAAAATTGTAAGAGCTGCAACATAAATTCAATATTTCTACTTACAAACTTTACTATATAATAAAGGAAAAGACCATATTCCCACCTTGTAACATAAGAATGTTGCCTATGGAATAAAATGTAAAAGCCAGTTGTCGGTGTTTTTACATAAAAAACTACAACAAAGCTCAGTATGAGGATGAAAGAGCTCATGAGAACCTTAAATTATACAGTTATAAACATAATATCATCCACACAGATTCTTGACTCTGGTCACAACATGCAGAGGGATGATATTAAAGTTTCAGACAGGGAAAATAATTTATTCAGGAGGGTAATCTCATAAATGTTCTTTATTAAATAGGACATTTAGGACATTAAATAGGACAACCCGACACGGATGAAGTGCATCCTATCTATATACAACAGATTTAAGTTCCTTGCGGTGACTACTTACGGTTGAATGCAAGTGACAAGAGTGACAGAATTTGCAATGAGTCCTCTGAACCAACTTCTGTGTAGAATTGATTGAGATACGTATACTGAGTATATATATATATATATATATATATATATATATATATATATATATATATATATATATATACAAAAATACTACATTTTCAAATGTATACTTGTATACGTATGTATACGTAAAATTTAAAAAAGTGTTTTAGACGCCAACAGAATGGAATGAAAGGGAATGATACTGGAATTATAAGAGGGTCAAAATCCGAAACGAAGCCAAGACATAAGACATTAACTAACTAGTACTGGAATGTCTATGCCATTCTGTAGTACTACTTACGAACGGAGAGGTTAGTTGTCCAGTAAATGAGATGTGTTTCTTCAAACATACGAATGAGACAATTATTCTCTGTTACAAGCCTGCAAACAATAAACTATCGCCCAGGCGATCCTCAAATATTGGTCGGTCGAAAACGTGCATTTCCAGCATTTGTGTAAATACAAAATATCGTAATTGGTTTGTTTTTCGGGCATTGTACTCGTATTTTGCAATTACAAGCTCGTTTAGGCTTGTTTGTCCGTATTACCTGTGTTGTCGGGCACTTTCTCTGCCTTTCATTCGCGTTGGCAATCGATGGACGCGCAATGCCCGGCAGTTGTTTCTGATTTCCTGCCTGTTGTTTGTCTTGAAAATTCCGAATGATTTGTCACGCAAATGCAGCCCGGTGTGCGTTCGAATTGTATAAATGTGTGAAGAGTCACGTATACTATAGAGAATTGTGTGTTTGTGACTTGATGACTGGCTTTGTTTCATCTAAATTACTCGGAGATATGAAAATATGATATTGATTTAAACTAATCGCTCAGAGGTTACATGTTCGTTAGAAGGAAATTGATGAAACAAAATCTAAGATGATTGTTAAAGTATTTGAGTTCGTATTAAAGTAACAGTATTCACTCTAATTTAAGATGTAATGAAAAACAATAATTACATTTATGTTACAGCAATGAAACTGAAATTGAAAAGAGTAATATTTAATTATCGATAATTGATTTTTAAATCAGATAAGGACATCTAGTCGACAATAATTTCCTGCTAGTTTTATTTTCTTAGCATTTTTGTATATTTTTTAAAATACTTTAAGAAATTTAAGTAAATAAATTCAAAGTATATAAAATAGGCCGATATATAATGATAATAAATATTTCTCACTTATTAACATAGACATTTCCAACAGATAAAACTATTGAAAAATAGTGTTGAAACACAAGAATTTGTAGCAGTAATAAAGCATTAGCTTTAAAACTGCATAGTTTATTGGATAGTACAATACACTATGTATTGTACTATCCAATGGCACTCATTAACATACTTGCTCAGCAAATCCATAGAGAAATACGATCGGGCGACTAGCTTGCAAAGAGGAAGTTAACCTTATATTATCTACAGTTATTGAAATAACAATACATTTTATTACATTTTATCATTTACTATTTTCATTTTAATAAAACCAGAAAAATATATTTTAGTCAAATATTTTGATAATATTTCTGTAAGACAGAATCGGTTCGCGTCAAAGATTGTCTCCATCAAACGAACGACTATATTCTTCCTAGTTTTTTTTCTGTCTAGTTCAGTAGACAACACTATACGTGGAACATCTCTATTCAACAGAGATACAAGATCAAGTTAGTGTCACTCGTTCATGTCGTCACATAACTTCACCCATTATTCGTATTACTCAAAATTTGTGTTTTCCTTTTACATGTACGTCACTATCGTATCAATACAAAACTTCCAACAAAAGATGAAGACTTGTTATAAAAGAAATGAGAATCGCAGTCATAACTGAAGTAGTTTCTCCCAAACTCAAAACATCAAAGTTAGTTTTAGTTTATCACAGCTTGCAGCATTTATACTTTGAAGTTACTACATGCTACTGAAACAACGTATGTTTCTCTCAAAGAACACATCATAACAAAAATGACCACAAATGATAACGACTTTTCCCTCAAGCAAACAGTATTGCTTCGCCTGAAGAACTTGCATGTTATAACGCATCAGATGGAACTTTCGACGTCTCCATTAGTTGTGCCACACGGTACCGGTGCGACATCTTTCTTCGACATTCACACCAAAGCGACCCCTTTACCGCCCTCCCCCGGCCCTGCCTCTGAACCTCGGGCAGACCTCGTCCACTCTCCACAAGCCTACTCTTAACTCGCGCTCCCCCCCCCCCCCCCATTCAGTCCCACCCCACCATCCCACCTCACCCTGCCCCGCCCTGACACGATCCCCACATCCATCCCTGTCCACCTTGCCTTTGTCAGCCTTTGTCACGCGCTCCGGCCCTGCCCAAACCCACGCATCGCTCACACCTTTTTTTTCTCCACGTCCGTTCCTCCGGCCAACCCACGATGCCCCCCGCCCCTTTCTGGTCACTATCCGATCTACTCCGATTCTCCACCCAGCCTCGCCTTCCTTCCTGCCCTTCCTCCCACCCTGTTCCCTTTACCCTCTCCCCGGTTTCTCAACCCGTCCCACACCACTTTGTCCCCGCTTTCACCACCTACTTCGTCCTTTCCTCGACCCACCTCTTTACTTCACCTTCCCGCCCCGCCCTGCTACATCCTCTCGCCCTGCACCTCCCCGCCGATCCCCACCCCTGCCCGCCCCACTTTGTCACCGCACCCATCCCCTAGTCCGTCCTTTGCTCATCCCTGCACCATGCATGCCTTCACTTCACCTTCCCGCCTGTCACTTCTACGCCTCGTCACCTCACCTCGCCCCTCCCACTTTCCTCGCTCCTATTTAAAGTCCGTCCATTCCTCATCCCCGCACGTTCACTTCACCTTTCCGCCTGTCACTTCTACGCCCCGCTCCTCCCCGTCCCACTTTTGCCCGCTCCTGCCGCTAGTCCGTCCATTCCTCGTCCCCGCACCCTCCCATACCTTCACTTCACCTTCCCTCCTAGCACTTCTACGCCCCGTCACCCCGCTCTTCCCCGTCCCACTTTTGCCCGCTCCTGCCGCTAGTCCGTCCGTTCCTCGTCCCCGCACCCTCCCATACCCTCACTTCACCTTCCTTCCTAGCACTTCTACGCACCGTCACCCCGCTCTTCCCCGTCCCCCTTTTCCCCGCTCCCACCCCTTGTCCGTCCGTTCTTCGTCCCCGCACCCTCCCATACCTTCACTTCACCTTCCCTCCTAGCACTTCTACGCCCCGTCACCCCGCTCTTCCCCGTCCCACTTTTGCCCACTCCTGCCGCTAGTCCGTCCGTTCCTCGTCCCCGCACCCTCCCATACCTTCACTTCACACTCCACGTCACTTGCACTTCTACGCCCCGCCATCTCACCTCGCCCTTCCCGCTTTTCCCCGCCTCACACCCCTAGTCCGTCCGTTCCTCGTCCCCGCACCCTTCACTTCACCTTCCCGCCTCGCACTACCCCGCGCCGCTCCGCCCCGTTGGACGAAGCGGTCCCGCTTTCTTATCGGCTCGTCACTGACGTCAGATAATTTATTTTCCTCGGGAGGACCAACTTGCGCGGACAAAAAGGACTTCCCATCCCCTGGCACCTCTCTGTCCCCTGCCTCTGTCACGTATCGGACGGTCCGGTCTCTCGCCCTCAGATACGCCCGACAGGTGAAAGAACGAACCAACAGAACGGGTCCACGCCGGAGCGGACGGGTCTTCCCGCTCGTGTTCGCCTCCGGCAGCAGTGAGATGAATTTCTTTTTTCGCATTTCAGAGAAACTTGAGAAACATCTAAAGATAACTCCAAAAAATGATAAAGACTTTTCTGGAAAGAAACACTCTCAGTTTCTGTTGAAGTACGTGTGCAGTGTATAAAGAACGCATTTCCAGACGTGTCCATGTCTTGAACATTGTTTTTAGCAATTTCACAGAAGAGGGCAGTATTTTTAACGGTGTATTTAGTCAGTTTCTTTCTGCCCAGCAAGTATTTCCATCAAATAGCGGATTTTCATCTTTGAAGAATATTACAATATACTCGTACGTATAGTCAGATGAAGTCTCTTGAAAATCAATGTGGGAGATTCTTATAAAATCAGATATTGAAATACATTGAACACATCAGTTAAGAGTGAAACAGATTTCAGTATTTGTAACCTTTTTTATATTTTACGTACGTATTTTCACCCCACAATGATCATGCAGATTTATTTAACGCCATTAATATCATAAAACAATAGGTTTTCGTGTACTTGGTTTCAATAGATGATACAAATTGGTAAAATGTTGAAGTTAAAGAGCATCTACCGTCTCACTACTCGTTCTGAAACTTCTTCAGTATAATATCAACCAGCGCACAGTACGAATAGATACGGGAGAAGATTTAAATGATATCACAAAGGGGCACATCACCCTCGAATCATTCCACCACGGGGGAGATCGCGAAGTGTTGCTACTGGCAGTGCATGGAGTACACGTTTCTATGAAAATATAATGAATCAGGAGACGGTGTATCATATGTGAATACCGCGGATTGAAGTGAACGGTGTGTCAGATATTCCTGAGGGAAGGTAGACTTTTTTAAAGTTAGTCTTATTTTTTTCCCTATATTTTTCGAAATGTGCACAATCGCATTTAACCACAATCACAATTATACCCTAGCTACAATACAAGGTGAGTAACATAACTTTAGCACCTCCTGCAGTTTTTGATCGGTTGCAGTGAGAAAATGGAGCAAACTGATACATGTTTTTAGTTCTATTTTTTCACTTGTATTTTAAGAGATATTGAAGTAACTTTTCAAATGGAACTACACATTTTTAGTCTATCATGACGAGCGTCAAAAGACGAACCCAATGATAGACATATACTTACATGTTAGATATGCATTTGTTTAGTGATTTTGATTTTTTGTGCTCTGAATGTCTTGCCCGAGCGCGCGTTAGCAGGGGGAACACTGCGTGACCTTGTGTCGTACACTGTTAACCGTTCAAAATATATGTTAATCGCGTGGAAAACGAGTGGAAAAAATCAAAATTACTCTGAAAAATGCTTATTTAACATGTAACTACATGTCTATTATTGCATTCGTCTTTTTACGCTCGTCATGATGAAAAAATAAATTTAGTTCCATTTTAAAAAAAGTAACCTCAATATCTCGTTAAACACAAGTGATAAAATAGATATGAATACATGTATCAACTAGCCCCAATCCCTCATGCACTTCCGTGAAAACTATTGCAGCAATGTTCAAAAGCTGCGGAAGGTGTTAAAGATACTTCACACCCTGTAGAGTATTTTTTTATAAACGATTTTAGGTATAATATGCAATGCCTGAGATAAATTGATTGTGAAATGATGGGATAATGATGAAATAAAATGTAGACGAAACCTGAGGAATCCTACCGAGAGTCCTCTGTTCCTCACACTTTCCACAAGGATACAGTGGAATCTGAACCTCTGAGCCGACGATGGAAAGCAGGTGGTCAGAGCTCTACATCTCGGGTCGCACCGTAGGCCAACAGAGTGATAACTACGTGGGAATTGAAGAATGAAATTACCGGTAGAGGTAGTTCAGTGCATCAAGTGATGTCACCGGGAGGTCCTAGGTTCGAGTCCTGACGGCAGCAGGATTTTTGACACTAGCTTTTCAGCTAGGTCGAATTCAGTTGCTGTCTGGAGGAGAATTCTAGTGGCCGGTTGCTCTGATCGGTAGTTTTCCGTGGTTTCTCTAATCAACACCAGGCGAATGCCGGAGCAGTACCCTAACAAATGGGCCACGGACCGCGCGCGATCTGTCCTTCCTCTTCCTTGTCCTATCCTCTCCCCTTACACACACACACTTACACTAACATGCACTACACTGCCACATATTCCGGGAGACCGGTTGGGAGCTTAGAGCTTGTCCCGGCTGGGGCGGTGTCCCGCTGGTGGGAGAGTCCTGGTTAGGGGGAAACCCCACTAGCCGACGGTATGTCGGTGCCGGATCTCGCCATCAAGCAGGGGAAGATCACCGCCATCTCCCGAGAAAAAAAACATGCACTACACTAACGGGACTAATGACCAAAGCAGTTGACGCGCCCGGAAACACGAAAAAATCAATCAATTAATCAAGAATGAAATTGGTAATGCCGGGTTGTCAGCGCGTCGACACACCAGGTAGGTGAAATAAAGAAGAAGCAAACGGTTCCACAGGGATGTGATCGGGTCGTCTTTCCCAGGATCGCTTCTAGTGGAGACACGGTGCAGGCGAGATGAAATTCTTTCGCGTCTCGATGCCTTTCTCCCCATTCCATCTCCTAGGGGTGACCGATTTGGGAAGTCGCGGGCTGTATATGGCTAGCACTCGTGGAGAATAAGGGGAACTTCCGAAACGCAAGTGATTCTGTTAGGAAGAGAGCAACATCTAGCTGGATATTTGCAACGTATAACAACTGGGATTATAGCGCGACATACGGTGATGGCAAAGCCATGGAAAGTCGGGTCTCTTAATAAATATAAGTTGACAAAGGTGACTTCCATTATTCCATCCAACAAACCAATATCAGATTTAGAATTGGCAATGCCTCTTCATGCGAGCTTTCATAGCCCTTCGATAAACTATTAGACTTTTTAACGTTATGTAACGGACCCATTATACGTGTGTTACTCACTCTAGTTCTGAAGACACATTGAGGACAAAACTAAAGAATTCTTTAGGTTTTATTTATGAATCCAAGACAGAAATAAACAAGGAAGAGTAAATCTTCTGACCCTAAGATAATTTAATCGAGAACTTGTCGAAAGCATTGGATATAAACTTGCATCAAACGTGCGTGTCCTAGGAAGAAGAGAAATTAAAAAAATGAGCAAGATATGCGTAAATATCTTTTATTTAAGTCATTGCATAAACGAAAAAATGCATTTACAGATGTTAACCATAACATTCGAATCATTCACATAAAACACCAGTAACAACTGTTTAGTCTTAGTATGATGTAATGCGTATTTGTCCGGTATGGTGTGTAATAACTCTATTTTCAACAACAGTGCACAAGTACCCAAAGTTGACTCAACTCTTTTCATGACTTTTATTGAATTCCCTCAAAATTATCTGAGATCAAGTAAATCAAGCAAACGCGAACGTACACCTTTTCATCTCTATATTTCGTGCGCATAAAATTTTTGTGTTGCTAATGTTTTGGAAAGACTGATGGCTTCTCTGTGGCTTGGTTTCCATAATATTATAGACTACTTACATTGTTTTGCAGGTGTTTTCACATTAAACAGGCAAGTTTTTATGTTATCAAAATACTATTCAAAGGAGTTGTAAAGATAATTCAGTAGGGAGTAAGAAAATATTAGAACAAAAGTACTGTACATTGTAAGGAATATATTAAATTAGTTGGTAATGGAGCTTCTTTGAAATTAAAAAAAGCTTGATGAGAATAAATTCCCATAAAATGATCTTAATATAATTTTGGATGTTTTATCTGTAACCGTAAATTATTTCTTTCTTTCTGTATTTTTATTTTAAATTTCCGGCGATCGTGTCCAAAGTTTTGCTTCGAAGTGAACTATATTTGCAGTTCTTCACCACCTTACTTTTTGTAACTCAAATTCCTTTTGCTTTCAGAATCATTGTGATCTGCTGTTTCCATTTGGGAGAGACGATATACAGTAAAATTAAAAATTTAAAACGGTTGTCCATATTATCCAATCTGTGCAAATCTACAGACTTGTGGTTGGCAGACTGAGAGCACACTGCGATAGTATATTAAGGAATGCAATATGGCAGACTACGGACAAATATGTGATTGGGTGATGCAATCTCACAGAATTTTTAACGTGGTTTCCGAAATACTAAATATAGAATTAGCAGCATTTTGTATATTGGAAAATATCAGTTACTACGACTGAAACGGAATATGAAATGATCGTGTGAACCTCGTCTTTTTTAATTCTTACGATGAGTGTTTTTCTTAGGTAAATGATAATGAGTTTATGATACTAATGATGATGGAACATTCATGGAATTAGGGGCAGAGAAAACGGGGCACACCGAGAAAATTTACCGCGAAACAGTTGTCTTTCACAAATTCTCTACGGATTAGCTGCGATTTAAACCTAGTATCCCGAGGTAGAAGGGTGAGACCGCATTCACAGATCGTCCATTCTCCTCCTAAGTAAGTCAGAGGGTCAAAGGGTGTATCTTGGTCACCACTGACTCACAAACGCGTCACAGCCTCCCATTCCTCCCACCCCCTTCCCCGCCGGCGGCTTCTGCCCCTCTCGTGCCAATATCTACATTTTTGGTCTCCTCGGCAGCGCGGCGCGACGCGACCCTCTTTTGTCTGCACGGGCCCTGGAGCACTCCGCGTCCTTTTGTCTTGGGCTTCGATGTCCACTTCTCGCCGCCGGCAAAGCGCGGCAGGGGGAGCGGCAAGACGCGGTAGGACGCGGCGGGGCGCGGAGGGACGCGGCGCGGCGGGTCGGTGCGCGGCAAGGCGGGGCGCGGCAGGGCGAGGCGTGGCAGGACGGGGCGTGACAGGGCGGGGGTGACAGGGCGGGGCGTGACAGGGCGGGGCGCGGTAGGGCGGGGCGGGGCGTGGCAGGGCGGGGCGTGGCGGGGCGTGGCGGAATGGGGCGTGGAGGGACGGGGCGCGGCAGGGGGGCGCGGCGGGACGGGGGCGCAGGGAGGGCGGGAGGTTGCGGCGGGACGGAGTGCGGCAGGACCGAGGGAGCGACAGGGCGGGGCGTGGCAGGGCGGGGCGTGACGGGGCGGGGCGCGGCAGGGCGGGGAGGGGCAGGGCGGGGCGTGGCAGGGCGGGGCGGGGCGGAATGGGGCGCGGAGGGACGGGGCGCGGCTGGGGGGGGGCGGGACGGGGCGCGGGAGGGCGGGGCGCGGCGGGACGGAGTGCGGCGGGACGGGGCGCGGCAAGGCGGGCACGGCAGGGCGGGACGTGGCGGGACGGGGCGCGGCAGGACGGGGCGCGGCGCGGCACGCCACGCCACGAGATAGAAGGGACTGATCTTGGCAGGAGAGAGAACAGTTCTCAAGGCGTGCGAACCGAGAGAAGTGGCTCAGCGCATCAATTGATATAACTACAGTGCCTCTGACTGGAAAGTTTTAGGTTCGTGTGCGATGGCCGGATTTTTGATACTAGCGGAGAGCTGTCACTGCATCTCTCCCACTGTCCGGAGCAGAATTCTAGCAGCCGGCTTCCCTGTAGTTTTCCGTGTTTCTGCGATCAGTACCAGGTGAATGCCGGAAAAGTTCCCTAACATAACGGGCCACGGACCGCGCGCAATTTTTCTTTCTTCCTCCTTGTCCTATCCTCATCCCTTATTTACATGCACTCACATGCACTACACTACTACACATGACGGGAGACTGGTCCGGAGCTGAGAGCTTGTCCCAACTGGGGCGGTGCCCTGCCGTTGGGAGATACCTGGTTTGGGAAAACCTAGATAGCTGACGTAAGGTGGAACCGGACGTCACCAACCATCGGGAGAAGATCCCCCACAAGCTGAGGAAAAAATTCACTAAGCGTACGGGATTAACGACCTTAGACGTTGATGCAACCTTAATTATCAATCGATCAACTGGCGTGCGATAGGAGGTGGGCAGTGAGGAGTGACGGTGTCGGATTGTGACGTGGACGGACATTATGACCGGGAGCGGTAGCTCAGTGCATCAACTGATGTCACTGCAGAGCCTCTGACCGGGAGGTCCTAGCTTCGGGTCCTGACGGAGGCAGGATTTTCGACACTAGCTCTTCAGCTAGGTCGAATTCAGTCGCTGTCTGGAGGAGAATTCTAGCAGCCGGCTGCTGTGATCGGTAGTTTTCCATGGTTTCTCCGATCAGCACCAGGCGAATGCCGGAGCAGTACTCTACCAAACGGGCCACGGACCACGCGCGATCTTTTCTTCCTCTTCCTTGTCCTATCCTCTACCCTCACACACACTTACACTAACATGCACTACTCTAGCACATATTCCGGGAGACCGGTCGGAAGCTTAGAGCTTGTTCCGGCTGGGGCGGTGCCCCGCTGGTGGGAGAGTCCTGGTTAGGACGAAACCTCACTAGCCGACGGTAGGTCGGCGCCGGATCTCGCCATCCATCGGGGGAAGATCACCGCCATCACTCGAGAAAAAAACAGGCACTACACTCACGGGACTAATGACCAAAGCGGTTGACGCGCCCGAAAACACGAAAAAATCAATCAATCGGAGATTATCTCATGGAAGATGAAGGTGTATAGAGGGCATCATGGGGAGAGTGGAAGCAGAAGCGATGAGAGCAGGACAGATAAATTGACGATCGTTGGTAGGCCAAGAGGAAGTTAGCAAAGTGAAGAGATTGAGGGGTGGCAAAGTGCAAGTGAGTAATAGAGGGCATAATGAGAAAAATATCAGGAAGAGTACATGAGAGGGTAACACGAAGGTGGAGTGAGACGTGAGAAGTGCAAAGGAGGGTATGGAAGGAGAGTACGAGGCAGGATGGCAGAGTAACGAAGATATGACTTGTTATCAGTGAGTTGAAGTGGGTGCGTAAAGGCCTGTTGGGTTGAAGTTAGAATGGGATTAAATCTAGACCGATCTGGAAGAATTTTGTCTTTAAAATGGGTATATAATGCTTCTGCAATGTTTTGAACTCGTATATGATCTCTTGCTTTAGAATCATTACTGTTATATCAAATACTTTAATAAATATGAGAAAACCAATTTTGGTGTATAGTTAAAGCCCTTCCTCTTAGTTAATACATTCCTGTGGGTATGGTAGAACGGCGCGTGACTGATCAGATGTGGAAGCCTGGGAGATTTTCTGTTAGAGCGGTCTGGCAAGGATTAGGCATTGTCTGGTCTGAAGGCCAGTCTACTCTCGTCTGGTCTACTTTGAGCTGTCTGACAAGGATTAGGCATTGTGTGGTCTGAAGACGAGTCTACTCTGGTCTGGTCTACTTTGATCTAGTCTTCTTGATCTAATCTACTCTACTCTGGTCTACACTGGTATAGTCTCCTCTAATCTATTTAAGGCAGCTAGACCGGAATAGCCAGATGCGGGCGAGCCATGGTTGTTATGGCGGAGAGCCACAGGGCTGCAATTAGGAGAACGACGTGACACCCGTTTGTCTCCAGCCCTACCCTGCGCCATCGCTAGCGGGGCATGTGCTTTCTCGTCGCCCAGTCGCCCGCGGCCAAGTCGATCTACCTCTCGGAACATGTTCGCGAGGATATAATTCAGAGAAATTCGGTATTTCTGTCGAAGCCAGCCTAAAGTCGAAAATGCAGCTTTACAACGCTCTGGCTTTTGACCGTCGACTGCAGGAAGTAGAGTTTTTGCATGACGGGAAATTAGTTGCCTTAATACGCGAACATTATCTTCAAACGGAAATAACGTATCTTTAGACAAATGAGTTTTGCATGTCGTTCAATCGAAAACTTACGTTAAAACTAAGAACTAATTGGAACTGAATACTTCTTACAGGATCGAAAAGGTTTCATGGAACACCTGTGTCTCTGACCCTATATTTGCTTTTATTAGGATTACAAGATAGTAAATACATAATAATACGTGAAATCTCATTGTATCATACGAATATGCAATGCTTGTCTATCTCCAAAGAAAACTATGGCTTCCTAGATAACCCCTCTCTTTTACCATAACATATTTATATTGTTTACATTAGGAACGGGAAATGTTTGGCAATTATAATGTCTTATAGGTAAATAATAAGTTTTTCGTGACGTGAATTTTTCGATTTATGGATATATCGATGTAGCCTCACTATATACATCACCTTCAAATACTAAACAGTTACGTTAGTTTATTCCTGACGAATTTGAATTAACTTGAGAAAAAATTAATCATTAAATTCCTGCCATATTATATTGGAAGTATGGATATTGTATTTTTCATTACTTCCATCCTCATTGTGTGTTAGTGTTTAGTGCTGGTGGCGGAAACTATGTAAAGTGTAAGTTTCTCGTATACGACAAAGCTGGGAAAATGACGGGACCCGACAATCGAAATCCCGTCATTTGATGCCGGCGCATGCGCAGTACAATTATCCTCAGAATTGTCGTGTTACGTCTTTCAAATCCACGACTTTCAACAAAAACTCTCTGGCAAGTACGATTTTTGCTCAATGTTGAGTTTGAGGCATCCTTCTCTCTCTAAATAGATACTAATGTTCAAAGAAATAACCATTTTTATTAGGTGTGTGAGTGATAAATATGAAGTATTTTCTTATTTAGAGAGTAAATAAGTAGTGTATACAGTTCGATTTTAATCGTCGTGGTTACAGTAGAAGATACGGTACTGACATCGTTAAGATATGAGGGTTGGTGACGAAGTCATTACAACTATTTTTTTTTCTAAAAGAAATGTTATCGGATTACACATTTGTATTTGTCGCATGAAAGATTTTCTGTACTTATGTTTGTTCAAAACAGCAGATGACTAGGTAAATGTCTTTATTAGCACAGAGAGCTATGTGAAAGCGTTGTTTGGCTACCCCCGTGCGAGATGAATTTAACCCGTTCCAAGCAGTGCTCATACACCAAGATAACCGTTATCTATGGAATAAATACCCGAGAATGTCGCAGGAAATTAGTGAAAGCTGTCGAAAGTGCCTTTCCATACCGGACAGTTGCGAGTTCGGCAGAGGAGTTTTTGAGATTTTGAACTGTTTGATAATTTGATCAAATGTTATTGTCTCCTGCGTATCCCTCAGAGATAACAATGATAGCCTCAAAAATGTGCCGTTTCTTCGCAACGTCTAAACGGTATCAAACAGCACATCGACGACCGTAATAATATATCATAGATATGGACACTGAAGAATCAGAGAATGATGATGGCGAAGAGTCTGGAACAAATGGCAATAGAACTCCACTGTCTCTCAGTCTGTATAATGATCTGAATGGTTGGAATATTAATGATATTATTATAAATGCTGCCCAGTTGGTTGCATGCCATGCGTCCAACTATAACTTGCAACAGCAGACTGATGATAACCCTGCTAGAGAAGAGGAGAATGTGCTATCAACACCTTGTGAACATCCTAGTAATGCCACAATTTTTGAAATTCAAGATAAAGATAATTGCACTGACAATAATGATAGTTGTCAGCAATCTCAAATGAATTTAAGAGCAAATGGTAAGGCAATTATTTTATGAGCAAAATAATACCTTAAGCGTATGTGTGTGTGTATGCATGGGATGAAAAAAGAGCGCAAACTTCCAACTTACTAAATATTCATTGATGTAGGAATAATACAACATAACTCTTCACTTAAAGAAAGTATTTTTCTCGTAAAACGAATATTTAAAATTAGAACAATAAGAGAATTTTAACAATTATTATGCTGAAAGAAATTTGAAATTGCAAATTCGAACTAACTGAGAATTAAAATACTTCTAGGGATAGTAGTTTTACAAATAGTAGTTTAGACTGAAAATATATCTTAGAAAAAAATGAGAAAGTAATTAGTAGAATTTAGTAAAGAAGAAAGGTTTTACTTGTTCTAGTTTACGTTTTTATAATATATGATACAAGAATGAGAAAAGAAGTTTTTAGTTCAGACAATTCTGCATAAAAACAAAGATTAATAGCTTCGAGGGATATCAGTTTCCATTGAACACAAATTGCCGGCAAAATGCTAACCCATTGAAATCCTCATGTTACATACAAATGTGTGTCAGTAACTTACTGGTGCTTGGACCAGATTGCACATTTCCTCCATTATAAGGAAAAGGCTCGATCGCTGAAGATTGATAGATTGATTAGTAATTCCGCGTGCGTCACCTACTAAGGTCATTTGTCCCCTAAGTGTATGTCCCCTATGTCCCCCCCTTTATCGCGGGAGAGGCTATGATCTTCCCCCGCCGAAAGGCGAGATCCGCCACTGACGGATTGACGTCGGCTTGCGGGGTTCTCCCAACCAGGTATCTCCCACCAGCAAGACCCCGCCACAGCCGCGAAAACCTCTGAGCCCCCTATCGATCTCTCGACAGGTGTGGTAGTGTAGTGCATGTTAGTGTAAGTGCGTGTGTGTGTAAGGGGAGAGGATAGAACAAGGAAGAGGATGGAAACTCGCGCGCGGTCCGTTGTCCGTTCGTTGGGCGTATTGCTCCGGCATTCTCCTGGTGTTGATCGGAGAAACTACGGAAAAATACTTATCAGAGCAGTCGTCCACTGGAATTCTCATACAGGCAGCGATTGAATTGATCTAGCTACGTAGCTAGTGTCGAAAATCCTGCCACCATCGGGACTCGAACCTTAGAACAACCCGTATCTTAGGACCATCCGGTCACAGGCACTGCAGTTACATCATTTGATACCCTGTGCTACCTTCCGGTCGCTGAAGAGAGCTATTATGAATCCCTCAGGTTCTGGGTAAAGACAGCCAGTTTCTTCAGCTGTTCTGTTAAACAGCTTTTGCAGCGAGGAATGTACTGCAACGGAAGTTTCTTGGATGACCAGTCAATTTTCCATGGACTGCCTTTTGTTCTTCAGGTACAGATTCTTCCATCGTATGCGTATACTTAATCCTTGTTGTTATTACGGAGTTTTTATAAGGGGTTCTTTGCTAGTGAAAACCACAATGTTGAGAATGAATCTTCTTGGAAAGTCTCAGTTGTAATCTGGACCACACCGATATTTTCCGAGCTCTTCAATATTTTCACTATCGATTTCTTCACCATTCCACTAAGTGTTTGCCTGATTTATAGCACACTCCGTATATCTTTAGAATTTTTTGCGACCAACTCTGCGAGTCAGAACCAAGTGACTTCTGATATAATATTTTATAATGATTCTTCTCAACGTTGAATACCATTAAATTGCTTCCAGATAAATTCTACATTTTCTTTCCCATGCTAAGTTGAAAAGTTTTATTTAGCGAACAGATTCAATCATATCCACAACTGGATATGATTGAAATGTGACGGGTCATATTTGACAGGTCATGTTTTCTAAACCAACATTGTTACGATAATAGATTACTACACCTTACTTCCATTTTATTCCTATACTTAAGGGAGTAAGATAATTCACTGCAGTTATAATATTGAAGTAAACAATAAACACTCTTTTATCCCTTCCAATTTTCTGTAGGAATCCCAGCTAATAAGTCTTTGCGGTTTTATCGAAGACGATATTTTTTGATAATTTTCTACTAAGCATAGCTTTCAAATTGCTCTTGTGTGAATTGATGAGAACATTTTAATTCTTTTTTTCGTTAATTAACAAATAAATCTCGAACGCTGTTTCAATGTACAGAGATCCTCAAAACCAATTCTAAAAGTCACTTAGGTTTAGTTAATAATATTTTAAATTTCTCTTGAATTTTAATTTTTTCCTATATTTTGCAAAATTCTTCTTTACGTTTTGGAAAATTTAATAATCATTACTATTATTACACAAATCAGAAGGACTGTAGATAAGAATAAGATAAAAGATTAATTTATTTAAACTGCAATTGGTTGTAACCCGGTGGCAGTTAATTATATAAATAAGATAATAAATGCCATGCAAATAATATATGCTAAAATGGTAATAATTGTAATAATAATGCTAAAATAATAATAAAAATGATAATAATAATAATAGTATATAAAAATTAATTCTTGAAACATTAAATTACATGAATAAAAAGACAAGGAATGTCTATCACCTAAAGCCGCACTAAAGCTGCACGTGTTTGTACAATCTGCTCTACATTGCACGACACCTCAAAAGAATTTCAATGTCTGGTGGTTATGCAATCTGGCACAGCTCCTATATCCTTGTTACCACTACAATCTACTTTAACTCACTAATTTTCTCCGTTTTCACTGATTAATGTAATCGACTTCCGACCTCTTCACTGACATGGTTTTGCTACAGCGATATTTGTTTCCGACAAAAGTTACATGAAATGCCTGATATTGTGTTAGTGCATGGTGAAACTAAAACAAAATCCAGCTGAGAGGCTGGTCCGTAAGATTTTTCCAAGACGGCAACATCGTTTCAGTTGAAGATTAGTTTTCTGTTGAGCGCCATCGGAATTGTAGTTCATTAAGAGTGGAGAGGATCGGTACTGGTAGAAAGAGAAGTATGAGAACAGTAAAATAAAAGCATAATATCTATACCTCCTTCACGAGAAGATCGTGTCTACTCTAAAACTCAAAACCCACCTCCATATTCTTTGGCGGTAAGATTGCCACATGTTTTTTCAGCAATGAAACATCACACGTCTGCCCCAGTTGTTCCTATTCCGACACCAGTTGTGCCATCCTTAACCTACAGCGACGGACCGAGGCGCTCCAAGCGACGACGTCGGAAACCACGTGACAGCCTCTTCGAATACACGCGGCTTCGCAGCATTGCCCGCCACGCTCGCCCCGCCCGCACAGGTCGCTCTACCCATACTGCCCGCACGGCCCGCTCACATAATGTAAGTAATAACGTAAAAGGTCTTTAAAGTGTGCTGGGACACAAGGGGATCATTTTGGAAAACCTAATGTAACGAAAACCGATTATATTTTTATTGCATATCTTTACAGCAGTACAATTTAAGCGCCTTTTTATGTATCTTTTCAGCTCGCAGAAGGCAATATTAGATAGATGAAATCATTGTTGTTGTTATTTGCTTTTTTAAGTTATGTTACTTGAGTAACAGCGTTCCAAGCCTTTTTGATATGGAACTTGAAATAATTCTGCACCCAGGAATACGTCAAGTCGTAAGTTATTCCCTTTAATCCTTATCAGCCAGGGGTTCCGCACCGTTAGAATTCTGGATTCCCAAAAGGACACCGATCAAGGGATCAGGGGTGACTCGAACTGCTTTACTTCCGTGACTTCACGATTCTTGGTTAAGCAGTTTGGATACCGTCGTTGCTTCTCCATGCTTGACCTTTTCCGAGCAAAATTAAGCATTCCGAGTGGACAGTATAGAGGTTTATCTTGGTATTGGGCTTCGTTATTCGAACCAGAACGGAAACATTTGATAGAATCAATCGTGATGTCTGATGTCGTGAATCAAATTTGATCAATCGTGATGTATATTTACAACCTCAGCTATGGAGTTCAAGCGCCGACACAGGAATAGGAGGTACTAGTGGTGAGCAGTCTCGAATGCAATGGTCTTGAGAGCAACTAGCGATAAGGACAGTCCTCGGTAGCAGTGGGCTTTTGAGTCACAATGGAATTACAAAGTCGAAGGCCAAGGGCACCCTACGGTGAAGTTAACTGAGAGCAGTTCCTTAATCGGATCGTCAGTTCTGACCAAATAACGTTAAATGACAGATTAATCCTATTAATAATGTATTTTCAACCGTAGAAAACACGAACTTTACTACAAACTTACAGTTGTTCAGGAGGAAGGCGATATTGATCAATAAAGGCCCATTCACAATGCAAACAATGAACGAACAGAAAACGGTTTTAATGCAGTGTTCCATTTCAAATGAACAATTCTGTGCTCCATTGAAAATGAACGGTATGTCATTGACTGATGTTAAGGCAACAAAATGTTTAGGTCTCTCAATTCAGTCAAGCCTTAAATGGAACGTACATTTAAATGAATTGAACACAAAATTAAGTTCATTATGCTACGCGTTCAGAATTCTTGCAAATTCAGCCAGCCTTCATACTGCTCGTTGTGTATATTTCGCGAATGTTCATTCCCGCCTGAGATATGGCATATTCTGGGGAAATACATCTTATAGCTCCCAGACTTTTAGATTACAAAAACTAATTGTACGGATAATAACCAAATCCCACCCATGTGATTCATGTAAGCCTCTCTAAATTACTCGAGGAATTTTACCATTACCGTGTCTGTTTATTTACGAATCAGTGGTTTTTGTCAAAAATGACTTGCTTAAGGGCGGGAATATATTTTCAGAAAATGCCGATGTCTATTACTGTAACACTCGACGTAGAAATCATATTCATCAGGTGACAGTATCAACAGCTCATTACAAAAAATTTACATACAATACATGTACATTATTTTACAACACTTTGCCAGATGACATTAAACGATTATATTCGATAGAAAAGTTTAAATCCCAAGTGAAATCGTTTCTGCTGCATAACTGTTTCTATACAATTAGACTAAACTGAGCATCACAAGAAAAGTAACGTTAATTTTAACAATATTACATAATGCATTATTTACCATTTGGACTGTATAAATGTGTATAAACAACCTGTAACAACTGTTGTACTACAGCCTCCGGGTCAATGACCCCCATCTCGATCAGGTTTTTCGTCCCATTTCCCTGATCCATTGAGCAAATGCTGAGATGGCCCCTTGTTTTGCTTCTGGACATAAATGTAACTTCATTTTCTGTGCTCGTCTTCTAGAACTCAGTGGGAAATGCAATTATTCAAATGATCGTTTCCATGTTGTCGCGTCAGGAAGTATTATTCCGAAGGACAACATGGATAAGAGCCAAAATTCAATGCTTTTTTATCCTTGAAAATAAATTTTATTACATGGGAGGGTATTTTTTTCAAAATTTAAGTAGTATATGACTTAGTGTAGGGATCACAGATTTTGAAAATGTGCACACAATTCACTTTTCCCCATAGCACGTCATACGCAGTTTTAACTGTTTTTTTTTGACGTAAAATAAATATAAATATAAAAAATAAAATAAATAAAACACAAACATAAAACATAACACATATACCTAAACATTAACATAAGTTGTGTGGTGGCAGCGGAGATTTTGTGGTAATCCATGATATCCGGGAACTACTGTGAAATAGAACTACTATTATGGTTGATATCTCTTATATCCCGGATATTTTATTAACATAAGTGATAGACTGAAGTATTCACAATGTCGAACATACACTTTAGCAAAATAAGAGTTTCTATTGGCTGTGAGACATTCTAATTTACTATTGGTTGGATGTGAGAATCCATTTCGAGATATCGACCATGACCGGAGAGAAGACACTTGCCATTGATTGTTCGTCTATCGACTTATTTCGATACTCAATTTTGAGTTAACGTACTATGTGATTGGTTGATTTCTTATTTTTGACATACGCATAAGCACAGACGTTTGAATCTTACAAGCTATTAAGTTAACGTCTTACGTGCTATGCTTATGCGAATACATTGTAATTGAATTCCCTTATAGACGTAGTCCACACGTTTATGTTTAAGTTTTCGTTGTGAATGGGCCTGAATGCATGTGATGCGTTCGGAGATCGTTGTTGCGACACACAAAATGTAATCGAAGATACATCCTCGAGGTTGGCGTTACCAATATTTCCTGTTCAATAAGAGTTTTCACGTGGTAGGATCCTCCGTTTTCCAGCTAATAAACGATCAACTAACTAAAGTGATCGTTTAGTGCGCCGTGTGTTACGGAGTTCACTTTACACCTATCTCAATAAGGCGTGTTTATAATATATTTATTATATAAATGTGCATGTATTCGGCTCCTGACGGGAGGTTTTTCCCCCTTCAGTGGTTTTTTCCTCAGCCGTACTTTATGGTCTCTTTTCCGTGGCATTGATGCGATGGAGAGACCATTTGGGGAGAATACCAGAATACGAAAGGTTAGAACGCAGTAGAATGTAGGTATTGTAATGGCTTAAAGGCGTTCGCCCTAGCCACTTAGCATCAAGTTTTCTAATTTGTATGTAATAAATACCTATTAAATAAAATAATATAAATGTGAGAGTATGATTAATTTTATATTCCACAAAATCATTTGAACCATTCAACTGATTGCTTCCAAATTGAATACAAGTACTTTTAAGTAACCAAGAATATAAAATAGTATAATTGGAATCTAAAACGTACTTTCTACAATATTCATACCAGTTGGCGGTATTTTTGCCGGGCGTTACCGGGTGAAGAGGGGCGAGACAGAATGGGACTCAATAGAGCCAGCGGATCTTGATTGAATCAATATTTTGTATACAGACTGATTATGACGACGAAGCCGTCGAAAGCCAGTTCTCTGATTAAATTTAAGTTGACAAAGATTTTAAATTTTTTATTTACCCTTTGAACATCGTACTGCAGGAATACCTGCTTAGGGTTACGGATGGTTAGGACTCCTGTCCATTAGCCATTTTGGCATTCGTGTTTTCCACTTCCAGGGCCTTCTGTATGTTGTATAGGATTTCTGGAAGTGGGAGAAAATGGAGTGGCAAGCGCCATTTGTATTTTCCACTATATTTACTGTTAGTGAAGCCATTAAATATTGGTACTCAGTTTGAAAGGAGGCTGAGTGCACTTCAGAATTGCTCTGGACACAACCGGGTAAAACCCCCACCACTAATAGGGTTTGAATCCGGGTCCCTCAGGTTAGCTAACGTATCCTCACCACTACGCTGTCTATTTATTTATTTAATTATTTATTTACTTTATTATTTTTTAAGAATAAATAAGTACTTTAATTATTTCATCATTTAATAATGTCAACATCTCATCAGCATTCCTACAACTCACAAGCAATAGTGAAAAGATTCCAACTTTGTATCGGCTAGATCGGACGCCGTGCTTCGTGCCGTCTGGTGCCGGGGCGCACGCCGCTGCACCTGGCCATCCACCTGGACGCCGTGGAGCTGGTGGAAATGTTGGTCGTGGCCGGAGCCGACGTCAACGCCCCCGACGAGCGGGGTCGCTCGCCACTGCAGCTGGCCACGGCCCACCAGAACATGCAGATCGTGCGCGCCTTGCTCGGGTCGGGAGCGCGCGGAGCCGCGGCGAGGAGGAGGGGGAAGGGCCGGAAAACGAACGTCTCCGTTGCAGCCGGAGAGATTTGAATTTGGGCAGAAACTAGGTCCTTGCGGTACACCTCTTTTGAATTTTGCTCTGAAACTTTGCCCTTGCACTTGTAATTTTTTCTCTGCAACTTGGGGTTCTAGCGGAACACCCACTATGATTTTTACCTTTTCGTTTGTTTTTTGTTTGTTTCTTGAAATTAGGTTCTTGCGGTACACCCACTCGGAAATAGTTTTCTGAAATAAGGTTCTAGCGACTCACGTACTTCGATTTTTTCCCATATTTTTTTTCTGACTTCACTTCCTAGTTTCTGTTTTCGTAGATGTTGACTGTGACTCAAGATGATTTTCTTATTTCATATTTTGATTCTTCAGAACTTATTTTTGAAATGTTTTATCTCTTTTTACGAATAGAAGGATAATAAAAACTTATTATAAATTGTACCCCATGCAATTAATAATATTTTAAGCTCTATTAATTCATGTTATTTGTGATATTCATGCGCGGAAGAGTAACTTATTCAGTATCGAATATTTCACTATTTTTTTGTAACAGTTGTCATAAGTTTCAGAAACATATGTTTGCATTAATAAATGCATTTACATTTAATGCTTATATTGGACTTCATTCAAACGCACATGCAAGTTTGTTCTTAAAATCGTATACACCATCGTTCGTGTGTTGCTCGGATCATGATCTTGTGGTGACAGGCTTCGTTGGAGGGGTCGATCGAAGGATAGGCAATTGCAAGAACAATATTTTCTGAAACTTGGTTATTGCGGGTACTTGTGATTTATTTTCATTTTCCTGTACGATCAAATTCATGAAAAGCCATCAAAAATGTAAAAATATACAACACCCTGGAGAGCAAATATCCTACTTGTACAATACGGTTGTGTGTGTAAGATTTGATGTATTCAATTAATGGTACGATTTTCGTTCACCGTTTATTCACTGCCTTGCATATCCGCACATTTTCGAACTCCCGATCTTAATGCGAAAGGGTGATTGATGTAAATTGTTCAAACAGTATAACGTAGTAGATACTTTTTAATACAACAACTTTAGAGTAAGTTTTAAGTTGCAATTGATAATTTATTAATAGTTTATTTTATAATATGAAGAAAAATAGAAACCTGAATTTGATTGCCAAGATATGAGAAAAATGACTAGCGAAATATTTTTTTAAAATATTTTTATTCACTCTTCGTTCATTTCATAATTTATCACTCTCTTGACTACTCCAATGTATTCTATTGACTCTCTCCGAGAGCACGTCACATGTTGCCGCTCAGCATTTAGGCAACCACTTACATATGTATTGTCGAGTTTATATTCACAGCCTTCCCTGTTGTGTGCATCCAGTCTTCGTTTGACTACAACCCTGTTCTGGGGACCAACTAAACAGCATGTTACGAAAAGTCAAGGTTCAGATAATCGCAGATGGCAGTTTGACTGAAAATTCAGTATCCTAATTAGCAGCCGCAACTAACGCAGAAACAATACGCAACTGCGAGCAGAACATCTGGCGTGGCGGGAGGGGGGCGGGGCGAGGGCGAACGTCCAACAGTCTCGCCAATCCCCTTTCGGACACGCAGCCTGCAGGCGGATACAGAAGCTAGCAGCACGCGCACTGCGGAGCCCTACTCGCCCTCTCTCTCTTCTCTGTTTGTCAACTTGCAGCAACGGATAAAGTACCCGTGATGAGCCATTTTAGCAAAAGGCTGCCGATGCAACGTGCTAAATACAGCAGTTGAGATGGGCAGACATACAAGAATTAATTGACGTTACATTTGATGATTTATTATTAGTTGTATAATATTGTATTATGTTGAATAATAATTGTATTATATGTATAATAATATGGAGGGTAATAGAAGACTGGATTTTAGTGCCAAAATATTAAAAAAATTACAAGTTAGATATTTTATGATAATATTTTTATTCACTCTTCATTTATTTCATAATTAATCACCCTTTTGTCTAATCTACTGTATTCCATTGACTCTCTCTCTAACATATCACACATCGCCGCTCAACAGCGCGTTCCCAAACACGTCTTTCATCATAAACATTTACATGTATTTCATGGTGATATCGTATGAGCATATCTATATAAATTCAGGAGGAAAAGAAACGTAATAAAGTTGCGGGGAATGACTAGTGACACATTTTTTAGATAGACACAAGTAAAAGCGGTTACTTTGGGGACGTGCATACCGTCCTAGAAATTCAATTTTTAGTACTAGTGCTAAAAGTTAGGAAATACTCAAATGTTCAGATAAAATGATGTGAACGCAAAATCGAACAAAATACTTTCGTCAAATCCGCTACAACTGATCTCTTAACTCGGGAGTTACCGGTGGCACATAAAAGTGACGCAAATTTTATCGTTTTCTATAAATAGTCGTTAATGATTTTGAGTGAGTTCGTGTCACTCCAACCTGTTTTGGCCTTTCTTAAACGTAGTGACGTGGAATTTTTCACTACTGCTACCAGCAAATTGTTTGTTTCATTTATTTGAGATATCGTACAAAAAATTTGGTGCTTTGTGCACTCCTGGACTTTTCTCTTGTAGATATTGGAATATTAAGGAAGTAAATTACAAAACGACAATAACTTGTTTACTGAAACTTTATAACTGCAAATAATTGAGTAATATGTAAATTAATTGTTGGTGACAACTTTCACTGGCCGAAAATACGGCGTGACCCCTCCAGGTGACACTGACATTGGGATTTTGTTTATGTTATGTTTGATATAGAATCATAAAATCAATGAAACGTCGTATTCTCGGGTGGCACGCATTCTTATGCGTTTTATTATATTTATTTGCGATCTACGAATGCTGAGATTTTACAAACGACAGATTAGCATGACCAATACGATAATTTTCTTTTGTTACATCCTGATGTTGCTGTGTTTATGGATGAAGACAGCAGTGACATACCCGAAAGGGATATAAATGTCTACCCGGCTGACTTCTGACCTGAGTTGTTGAAGCTCACTAAACGATGAAAAATGATTTTTGCGCATGAATCGTTTATTGAACAGATGTAGCATGTGAAGAAGTAGTTTAAAAAACAGCAATGAAATCTATCTCTTCCGGCAGGAAAGGTAACTAGAAAAAAAACAAATGAATATCAAACTGTGTCAAGGTTTTGGTGAGAGGAAGAGATACGTCATTTGTCTAAAATATTTCTTCGGGAAAACGAGAAATTTTTACTCACTACAATAATCGACGTAATAGTAGCACCATTTCTTCACTACTAAATTGTAATGATTTATTACATGGTTCTTCTACCCCAATGTGTTCTATGCGCGAACTATGGAGACATAGTTCACGCATAGAACACATTGGGCGTAAATTAACAAAATCTGGATTAGTGGCGTTTACGTACATCTTTTAGCAATGTCATTTTACATTTTATTAAGGTTGTCTATTTTTTATACCAATGCACATTGAGGGATAATGTACGTGACAGCGTAAAGAAGCAACATATATATATATATATATATATATATATATATATATATATATATATATATATATATATATATATTTTAAGGATCGTGATATTGGAGAATTACCAAATGAGACCGTTCGACCGAATTTCATTACAAATGAACTGTTTCAAAAAGATGTTTTGTTACAAAATAATATCGTATAGCGTTATACTTTATAAAAATATAGCACTGGGCTAGAAGATGTCTCAAAATAAATGTTACAAACATCTAAAAAATACACGGGGAATCGAAAATGACCATATTTTCTAATGAACATGTGAGGAAAATTTCGTGTAACAAATTTTAGTTATCTGCACATGAATTATATTCAACACATACAACTAAATGAGAATGGAATATCCCTGAGAAATTTTGTTAGTTTTAATGAGTTTAAAATAACTAATACCCTCTTCCGCCATAAAGATATACATAAATACACATGGTCAGCAAGAGGCACGAGATCAATAATCGACTACATCTTATCCAACAAGAAACTTTCCCCATACGTGAATGATACACGAGTATATAGGAGCTGTGACGTTAGTACAGATCACTTCTTAGTTCTTTGTAAACTTAAAATCCCTAAGAAATGGATCCACAGGAAAAAAACGAGCGTTACGCAAAATAAAACCAATTTTAAAGTATACCTGCTACAACAAGAGAGTATAAGAAGATTATACTGCTCGCGATTGCTAACTTCTCTTGATCAAAGAGCAATCAGTATAGATGTAAATGTTGAATGGCAAGATTTTAAAGAGCTAATATTACAAGTAGCAGAAGAAGTCTTAGGTAAAAGACCAAAAGCAAGGAATAAGAAGGGTGTTCAAAATTGGAACGAAGAAATACAGGAAATTGTTGATGAAAAGAAAAAGGCTTACCTGCGGTATCTCCAATCACATTCTGTGGAAGACAAAATAGCATACAAAAATAAAAGTGCCATTGCTAAGAGAGAAATTAGAAAGATAAAGCGGGAAAGTTGGGATAGGTATATAAGTGAGATCGAACACGACTGTCATGGATCACATGACACTGCCTATAAAATAATGAAGTATCTAAATTCGACAGAAAGAGATACACTAAAAATTATCAACATCTCCGAGAAAGAATGGCTTACATACTATCAGTAGCTGTGGACAAATACAGAGACTCCTGAAAACCCCTTATCGGAAACAATAATAGAAGCGGACCCCATTGAACTCGACGAACTGAACAACATACTTAAAACGTTCAAGAATAAGAAGTCACCAGGAACTGACTGCATGAATGCTGAACTACTTAAGTATGCACCGAATGAAATAAGAAGGAGATTCCTCGAAATAATTAATATGTGTTGGAAGAGATATACCGTTCCCGAAGATTGGAGGAAAGGAATTATATGCCCTATCTTCAAGAAAGGTAGTAGACAGGATTGTCAAAACTATAGAGGAATAAGTCTTCTCAACACAGCCTATAAGATATATGCTAAGATAATAACTCGGAAATTGAATATAATTAATGAGCATATGTTATTAGAGGAACAGTGCGGTTTTAGGAAAGGTCGCTCATGTTCCGACTGCATATTCGTAGTGGAACAGCTAATACAGAAGAGACGAGAATTTAACTTACCGACATATATACTATTTATAGACTATGTAAAAGCCTTCGACAAATTGTCGCGAAAGAAACTCTGGGAGATAATGCATAAAAAAGGATTCCCTGCCCACCTAATAAGAGCAATACAAAGCCTTTACTTCGACACTAAAATATGCATTGATAAAGGATCTCAAGGAAGTAATAAATTTGTAGAAATAAATCAAAGAGTCAAACAAGGGTGCCCACTTTCGCCAGCTCTATTTAGTATATATATAGACGAGATTGTCCGGCAATGGCAAGGGCAATTGAAAACACATTTTAAAATAAATGACAAATCTCTTAATACTATATTGTTTGCAGACGACCAAGTTATTTTTAGTAGCTCAGAAGATGAATTGCAAATTGCAGCGCACAAACTAAACGAACAGGCAACCAAATATAATATGCAAATCTCCACTAGGAAAACAAAATCAATGGGCTTTGAAGGAACAAACCACATGAGATGTAAAATTGTGATTAATAATGAACCCATAGAACAGACAAACAATTTTACCTATTTAGGCTTCAATGTGTCTTACTGCCAGAAAAATGACATAAGTCGGAAATTAAATAGATTCTATAACATGTGTGGGACAATAAGAAGAACATTAAAAAACAAGTCTTTAAAAACCACGCAACTCAAATTTTATAAAGCTATGGCAGTTCCCATGCTAACTTACGCATGTGAAAACTGGACAATAAATAGAACAGACAGAAGAAAAATAGAAAGCGCCGAAATGAAATTCTTACGTTCAGTAGCAGGTTACAATATCTTAGATAGACAGTATAATGATGACATCAGAACCGAACTGAATATATTTAATATGATGGACAGAATCCAATCATTTAGGAGCAACTGGCATGATCATATCCAACGCATGCCTCCAGACAGACTTCCCATTATAATGTACACATATAATCCTAAAGGAAGAAGAAATGTTGGCCGCCCCTTAACAAGATGGAAAGACTCACTCTCTTGATGTGGAAACAGGCCTTAAGGCCTAAATCCATGAAGCAGAAGAAGAAGAAGTAAAAACTATTTCCATTAATTAATAATGAATTTGGGCTGCGTTCCGGGATCTAAAATGTTTTTAATCAAGCGCTATATATGAGGGAATAGAGGAATTCCGTACGATGCAGTTCGTTCCAGCATTAACTGTGTCTTGGAGCAAGAAAAGGCAATGTCAATATTTAAAGTTTCGCAGAATGGGTTGTTTTCTTACCTCATCGTAATGGCAAAACGTAGGCCAATGTAAATCAATAAGAAATTAGGAGATAGCGTCGTCTTTTGACTTTGTCCTTTCTTGCTCTGAAAGGAGTGGTTTTAAAGCACACATTGGCCATACGAACCCGAAAGCACTAAACACTGAAATAGGCCCTTCTTGCACCAAGCCATATTTATGAATAAAAGGTGAAGATAATTTTGTATCTTTTGTAAGACACTATCGCCACAAAACGTTGTGAGTATTCTACTGATGGAGAGGGAAATACATAACTTCGCAGTCCCGCATCAAATAGATTTAAGACAAATAAAACAGATGTTCGAAGTCATGGTGAAGGAGGAAGTGAAGGCGCTCTTGCAACCCGCAGCACATATTACCCCGCAACACACTTTACCGTCGCCCATAACTCGGAAACGATGAGTTCTAGGGCTTTAGTGTTTTTTGTATACCAGCATTATAAAACACATTTTCTGTTGCAAGAAATCTTCCATAAAGTGCCTTTTACGGCACAACTGATGACGTATTAGATTTTACGGCACGAATGATTGCGTCATCACACATTCAGCTAATCACAACAAGAGAATCTTGAGGTGGTAGCGGTAAACGGAACAGCCGACTACAGTTTTGTCGAGCAGATGTGAAATGCCTGAGATGTCACAAGAAAGTTGTTTCGCAAAATTAAGTTTGGTTCTCTTAAAAATTTATAGTGCTGTTATCCGAAAAAAATGCAACTCGTTTATAATGTTGCTTTATTGCATTCGCACGAATTTGAAAATTCGCTCCTAACTTCGCTCGTTTTCAAAACATGTACTCGTGCAATAAAGCTTAAAATTATAAACTAATTGCATAAACTACTATTTTGAGACACGGGACACAAGATGTTTTTTAAATTTATTTATTTTAGGTCTCTGTACAACAACTAAGGTCATTAGCGACCACTATTCATTTACATGTCAAAAAAAGTTTTCATAGCTTATGACGATCAGAGTTATTAAATACAAAGGTAGACACTAGAGATACATTTTATAAATATAACAAACGCCTACTCCGTTAATATTATTATATTAAGTACTATATATTTTTACAATAATTTAAATCATTTTATTGAGTCCAGCAATATTGTGATGGTTTAACATTGATTTGCAACCTTCGACTGAATTAAATACTTCATATATACTGTTTTTGATGCCAAGAGAATTTCTTAGGTCGTGTTTCTTGCGATGTAATATACAAAATGAGACCTCTTTAGTCCTTATTTCTGTTCTATTTTTGGAGGGTTCCTCACACCGATATGTCAGAAACGTTTGACGTTAGATTTCAGTATGAAGCGATTTACATGATTTGAAAACATTGATTAGTGTTCGAACGGGTTCATTTAATTTTACAATTATGAATATAGAATTTCCTACTTAGCCTCGTGTTAGAAATAAGTATCATTCACACATGATACATTGCTTTGAATATTATCGAATTTTTCATTTTTTCGAACTTTTCATTATGTATGTATGTGTGGATGTTTCTTCTATTTCTTCTATTGGCAATGTTTTTTTAAAAAAAATTAGGTTATAGATTTTTTTTCTTGTTTGACATGGTTCCATACCATTAACTATCCGAACTCGTCTTTCATTGTTTTTCTTCGAATCATTTGTCTCTTTGATTTTTCGACGTTTTGACGTATTCCAGGGAACATTTTTTGATTAATTAATGTCAGTTTTCAGAAAAAAGTTCCCAGGAAAGTAAGGTGGGACAATACAGGGGTGTTAATAACGTCGTCTTTGTACGTCTACTATTTCCAACTTTCAGGACATTTCCACTGTATTATTCTGATTTGGTCGTAAATAACTGAATATACTTCGATTTAAAAATGTACTTAAAATTGAAGTTAATCTCGAATCAGATGAATCAGCCAAGACGTTTTTGACCAATTTTTGTGAGAGTGTTTTACGTCAAGGTAGCGAAACCTAAAAAAATTATTGAACGACGACTAGTACTTAAAACACATCAAACATACCAATCAGTTAATTCGAAATTTTAATGTTAAGTTCACAACCATTACAAACAAACTTCCCAGTTGCCATAATCCCCCATTTTTATACACACACGTCTCTTATATCTCGTCCTCTTCACCTTTCACTGCAGACAGGAAACTGTCGACGTCTTCATTAAAATATCTCGTCCGTGACTGTCAGACACATGACAGTATCGGACAAATGGTGTGAATAACTTGAAAGCTGCCTCCTGAGTTTGGAATAAAATGCTTTGCAAGGACGAGGTAGGCATAGTTGGATGTGTTAATGTGAGATTCACACGCAATTCGGAGAACATTTACAAAAACCAGTTTTTTTCTCTTTACGTACGTTTATTCAGTTTGAATGTTGCAGCAAAGAGTAAAACCTTCTCAAAAAATTACAATATTACATAAAATCACCGACGGATTTTTTAGGAAATTATACACTGTTTGTTCCAAGTATTATGCATCATTCAGTAAGCATATAACGGAGAGAGAAACTAGACAGCATCGGTATTTGAAGATATGTGCATTTCTATCAGGCAAGCATATTGTTTATAATTTATTAATTTGAAATCTTTACTATTGCTTTGTGATGTACACTGTTTTTCTAAGTATATGTAGAATGGTGGACCGAATTGATCTAATTGCTACAATCAAGAATTCACTACAATATTCAATATTCAATAAATAGCGGAAACGTCATCTACTGTTGCAGGCTGTAACTAAATGAGAAGGTGATGAGTCTAAGATCCACATTCGTGCATCTTGGCAGTTGACCTTTCCCAGCATTTGAAGTGTGCAATATTTTTATTGAAAGCCCGGAACTGCCATTGACGGAGCCGTCGATTAAACGAAGTGCGTCCAGTGGCGGTGGACTTCCTGGGCGCGCGGGGTCGGTCGCGTGTTTGCCCAGGCTTCGTGCGCCGCGAGGCCACCTGATCCGCATATTAATGAGCGGCGCCCGCTGCGCCCGCCGCTGATCGGGCGACGCGGCGCTGCCAGGAAGCGTGGGCGAGGGAACGTGTTCCTCGCACGCAGCGGGGGCCCAAACCTCACGCATGAGGCCAGGCCCCTTCCAAAACATTTTAGGGGCAACTTGCCTCCGGTCGTGAATTGGTCAAGTACTAACATTTCTATTTCCTAGTAAGACATTGCACAAACATACTTTAAGAATGAATGTCGCAAAAGTTTTATTTATTTATTTATTTATTTATTTATTTATTTATTTATTTATTTATTTATTTATTTATTTATTTATTTATTTATTTATTTATTTATTTATTTATTTATTTATTTATTTATTTATTTATTTATTTATTTATTTATTTATTTTCTTTGGGGAAGAAAATACAAAGATCAGTGTTAATACACTCTACATTTGTTGTAGTTGCTTATATCTACTTACAATTAACTTACAATAATCTTACAATTAATCTTAAAATACAGCTTACATTACTACTAGGTTTGGAGAGGTATCTTTGTACAATATCTCTACTTTGAATCGAGATCTGAGAATTTTATTTAGGAATATATGGATAAGAATTTTGTTTTGAATGCGGGTTCTGTGAGTTGGGTTTTGGCTGAGTCTTAGCGGGGTTAGTTTGGGTATATTTGGTATGTTTTCGAAAAAGTACTGCACATTTCCAAGCGAAACAATCGTTTGTTACCAGATATCGTAGCTTTTGTTTCTACTCTCGTGAATAATTTAAATCTTTCTGAACTACAGTGTTGTGAATCCACAATGGTTTATTATCGCGGATGGGATAATGATTTTCTCAGCCTTGTTTTGTTTTTGTTTCATAGTCGTTCTGATTTTCTTGTTGTTTCATTCACGCACTCATACTTTTTACTTACTACACAATCATACCTCTCACAAGTATTTCTCCCTCAATGCTATTTACCGGATTTTGATGAAGGCTTAGGAACGTGAATCGGTCAAGTACTAGAAATTTGAATTTCCTACATAAACATTCCACAAACATAAGTATTAGGAATGAATGTCACAAAAGTACTACACATTTCCAAACAAAACATTCATTTGTCACCAGATACCGTTTCTTTTGTTTTTACTCTCGTGAGAAATTCAAATCTTTTTGTAACAATCAATGTATTTAAATATTCAAACGTATTATATTTAAAATTTTGAGGCAAAGAAATCCCTTATTCCAAAAGTAGTAGTTTACTTGCCAATGTTTGACTTACTAATCAGTACTTAATATAATACAAAAATTATTGCAAAAACAGGCTGCCACATACATTAATTTTTTGCCAATACTAGAAACGAATCTTCCTTTATTTTGCGTTTTAAAAATGTAGGGATTGCATTCAAACTCAAAAATGCAGTGGTATTGCAATAAATATTATTGAAATGTAGTAGCGATTCAATGTTTGAATTCTGTGAAATAAAAGTACACTGGGCTGATGAACAATATTTAATTTTCTAACTGAATACTTGAAACCGCCTCAGGTAATGTTTTTGGTGTTGAAGGCGGTTAATTTCAGTTTTGAATTTCATTTAGGTATGCCTGGCTTTCCAACGATATAATTTATTATTGTGATTGAAGACATGAAAAAATCTGAATATGTTTGAATGGGAGGGAACTGACTAAACAAATCAAAGAATGAAATAATTCTTCAAAAGAGTACAGAGAATAAAAAAATCATTATTTTGTCGGGCGTGACAGTAAAACTTATTTATGGAAACAGAATAATTCGGGTGTTGTTCAAGTTCAAATTTGTGGCGGCGGGATTTTTATGTATCTACAGTGGACGGATACATTTTGTGGGGAGGGAGATCATATGTGTTAGCTGGAGAAACAGAAATAGTTGTAAGATAAGCTTTTTGGAAATTCAAATGTTTGTGTACTTGGCTTCCTTAACAAAGATGTATTTTTATTGATATTCTTATAGAACTGATTGGTCGAAATAGTTATTTTAGATAAGAAAATTGTATTTGTGGTGATTGCAACACACAAAAAAACAAATGAAACGTATTATAAGCGGAATGTATGTGCTTTTAATTGCTCAGCTGGTTAAACGACTGGGTTTAAGTTTCGACGATTTATTTTCCAGGCTCGCAATTAAACGCTCTTTTAGATTTCTCGTGCAACAAAATACCATTAAATTGGCTGGGACTTGTTTTTACTGTGAGGAAGCTAGCCCTCACTTGGTGCTGATATCTGTGTTGACGACTGTGTCATCAAACCCAGTCTTCATACCGCATGCAAGGCTTTTTCATAAGTCTCAAAATATTTTCACCGACCTTACCACTTGTCAAATTAAATAAGTTCCACATACAACTTGTTGAAAGACATTTATTTGCATCACATTGAGAACATTTCGTATCTCCTCAGATGATAAGTTTCCGAAGGAGATTTCCTTTTAAACCTTGTGATGAAAAGTATCTTCTGAGATTCAAAGATACTATATGTTATGGTCATCATCTGCACAGTCAACAACGCAACTAAGAAGTTGGTCTACAATATAACTTTTTTTGGCCGGCTCAGATAACTCAGTGCCAACCGACATTGCCGCCACAGCGTCTCTCACCGACCCGGGGCTGGTCGGGGCCAGACAGGAACACCGTCACCTCTCGATTGTAATTCATCGGGAGACTCAGGGCATCAACTGATATCAATGCAGTCCCTGAGGTCCTAGGTTCGAGTCCCGACGGTGGCAGGATTTTCAACACTAGTTGTCAGCTAGGCAGAATTCAGTTGCTGTCCGGGCGAGAATTCTAGCGGCCGGCTGCTCTGATCGGTAGTTTTTCGTGGTTTCTCCTATCAACATCAGGCGAATGCCTGATCAGTACCCTACCAAACGGGCCACGGACCGCGCGTGATCTTTGCTTCATCTTCCTTGTCCTATCCACTCCCCTTACACACACACACTAACATGCACTATACTACCACATATTCCGGGAGACCGGTCGGGAGCTTAGAGCTTGTCCCGGTTGGGGCAGTGTCACACTGATAGGAGATACCTGGTTCGGGAAAACCACACGGTAGGTCGGCGCTGGATCTCGCTATCCAGCGGGCGAAGAACACCGCCACCATCCGAGAAAAAATGCACTACACTTACGGGACTAATGACCCTAGTAGTTGGCACGTCCGTTATCACAACCAATCAATCGATTGTAATATGCACAACAGTCACGGGAGCCATGAGCAAAGTAGTTGACGCGCCTGGCGACTTGTAATAGTCATTGAGTCACTTTACGTTGTCGGAGAGAGCGCGGAGCGACGCGTCCCGGAAGGTAGCGCGCGTGTTGCCGGGAGCGCGAGCGCTGGCGAAGGTTCCGCGGCGGGCGAGGCAGCGCGGGCAGCGTATCTGACCAATTAATCAATCACGGAGCTGCTCCTATCGCGGCGAGCCATCTGCGCGCAGCCGAGCTGTGAAAGCGCCGTTGCACGCTAAATCAAAAGGTCGAGCGCACCGCCGCGCCGCTCAGCGGAGGAGACGCGACGTCGAAAAATGGCGGTCGTGAGGCGATCGGCCGCCGCCGCGCGCGCAGCGCAGCTTCCAGCTACTACCGCTAGGCGCCGATCACTCACTCACTCACTGGGCAAGGACTTGGGTGGCTTAGGGCGTTGGTTGATGTCACTGCAGTGTCTCTGACCGGGAGGTCCTAGATTCGAGTTCCGACGGTGGCAGGATTTTCGACACTAGGTTTTCGGCTAGGTCGAATTCAGTCGCTGTCTGGAGGAGAATTCTAGCGTCCGGCTGCTCTGATCGGTAGCTTTCCGTGGTTTCTCCGATCAACACCAGGAGAATAGCGGAGCAGAACCCTAACAAACGGACAAAGGACAACGCCGATCTTTACAACTTTTTCCTCGTCCTATCCTCACACGTTACACACTCTCACTCTAACATGCACCATACATGCCGGGAGACCGGTGAGGAGGTTAGAGCTTGTCCTGGTTGGGGCGGTGCTCCGCCGGTGGGAGATACCTGGGTAGGGGGAAACCCAGCGACCCGACGGTAGGCCGGCGCCAAATCTGGCCATACAACGAGTTCACCGCCACCTCCCGTGCAAAATCATTCACTACACGTACGGGACTAATGACCCTAGTAATTGACTCCCCGAGAATTACTAAGAATGAATCAATCGAAAAATGGCGATCGTGAGGCGATCGGCTGCCACCACGCGCGCAGTGGAGCTTCCCGCTACTATCGGTAGGTGCCGCTCACTCGCCCACTGGGCAAGGATGTTGGTTGGTTGTTGATTCCGGCCGCGTCAACTTACGAGGGTATTAGTCCCGTAAGTATAGTACAAGATTGTCCTGGGGAGCTGACGGTGGTCTTCCCTCGCTGGATGGCGCGATTCGACGCCGACCTACCGGGAGCTAGCGGGGTTTTCTCCAACCAGGTGTCTCACACCAGCGGGGCACCGCCCCAGCCGGAACAAGTTCTATGCTCCCGACCGGTCTCCACGTATGTGTGGTAATGTAGTGCATGTTAGTGTAGGAGTGTGAAGGGTGAGGATAGGGCAAAGAAGGGGAAGGCAAGATCGCACGCGCTCCGGTACCGCAGACCGGGAGGTCCTAGGGTTGCACTTCCGATGATGGCAGGATTTTCGACACTAGCTGCGTAATAAATAGGTCGAATTCAGCCGCTGTGTGGAGGAAAATTCTAACCCCGTTGTTTCTCCGAGAACACCAGGCGGATGTTGGAGTAGTACGCTCACAAATGGCCGCATGAGATCTTTCCTTTCTCTTCTTTTTCCTCACCCGTGACTTACATGCACACTTACTTCCTCTACACTACCACACATAACGGAAGCTTAGAACGATGCCCCGATGATGAGAGATACCTGGTTGGGAAACCCGCAAGCCAAGGGGAGGTCGGTAGGCTCCCGCCATATTCGCGCCGCCTCTCGCGAAAAAAATCATGTACTACACTTATGAGACTAATATTCTTAATAGTTGACCCGTCCAGTGTCACCAATCAATCAATCCACGCACTTGGCGCTCACGCCCCGCTCCTTCCCCTGCATCTCGGCGAGCGAGGAAAGCTTTGCCTTCAGACGTTTGTTACAACCTATAACAAATTTCTTTTTTTAAATTGATGGTATTTGCTACATTACAAAATTTTCCATGTATAATGTTCTTAAAAATATTTGTGTTTAAGTATTGAATAATTAAATTAATAATTTACTACTGTTGTACACAAACCCTTAATTTTAAATCATTGGTATTTCAGATTTACTTTGCGTAAACTTGTTTCTTCACATCAAGTGACCATAGAACAAAAGAAAAATTATTGTTCTTGATAGAAATCGAAGTTGTGAGGCACATAATTTCTAAGTATATTCATTTTTATATATCTAAGTTTATTATTTCCACAGAATTTCGAGGTCTGTTCATTTACTGAGTTTTCTTTTTACCTTTGTTTATTATTACAGAATTAGTAATATTTCTCAATTTTTTTTACTTTTGACTTATTCTACACTCTTGTTTCTTCCTCAATAAGAAAACCTTAAGATTTCTTTCCCTTCTCTCACTTTACGAAACATTTCCCTCCATCAAATGGTTTCAATGTGTCACCTTCTATATTTGTATTCTAACTCTGCCATTAACATTCATCAAACTCCCTGCAAACGATTACACCTCTGCCAACCCTGCATCTGCTTAGCTGACAATTAGATTACCGACGTATCAGATGATCTTCCTCTGTGTCCGCACTTCCTTTAATGGCTCTTCCCTATTACAACCGTTTTACTCTCACAAGAAATTAAGCGCCACGACTTTAACTACACATAATGCCGGATGCGAAAGAAGAAAATACTTCGTTCTTGTAGATAAGTATGTCTTAGCATATGCGGCTGTTCTCACAGTTTCAGCGCCCTCGCATATGGGAAGCCTGGCATTGTGATGATGCATTTTATTTACACAATCAGATAACTTTTGAATTAAAAGTCTATAGCCTATCGGTTGAAAGATACCTCTTTCCGAGGTGCAGGTAATTGCGAAAACGGAAGGTAAACAAAAAAAGAGCAATTAAGATAGTACGGATAAGAAAGTACAGACGTTTCATTTTAATGAATATCTTGAAACTGCCACTCGTAGAAGGTCAAAAGGTATAAAATCGAGTTGTGTAAATGAAACAAGGGGAAAGTTTCTGTTTCTTATTCTTAATTTCGTTTTAGTCGCCATGAATCTCCCTTACTCTCAAGATAACTGAAAACACTTTCTTGGCAGCTACCAGCAACACAAGGCACTCGGTACGGTCAGTGCGGCAGGCTTCGCGTTAGGAGCAAAGAGGCGAAGACAGCGGAAGACAACGTGACGGACAGATAATCAGATATACTCAGAGCGGAAACGGTTCGGTTGTGGTCCCAGTCGGTGTGCCGCTGACGGAGGGGTGGGGTGGGGGTAGAGAGGGGCGCCAAGGCAGTGCAACGTGAAGATCACTCGTAAACACCGAGATCTCGACACACGAGAGAAGGTTTCACTTGGATCTTCGCTTGGGTGCAGGAGAACCGACTCGAAGCAAAAGAACGCTTCCAAATTATATTGTTATAATGGGAAGGGGGAGTACTGCATTAAACACAATTTTTGTGGAGGACGCTTGCCTATCAAGGCTCAGAAAAGCGTCTCTCCCTCTCTGGGCATCACTGGTTGAGGCTACGCAATGGTCAGATGTGTGCATGCGGTTAGTGCATTGTACGTGGGAATCAAAGAAACTTCTCCAAGAGGGACCGAAAAGCTTTTATGGCACTATTCCACAAATTTTGGTGACCTCTCGTTGGATTTATTTGCAGAAAATATGGACATACATAATTTTGACGTAAGTGAAAAATTGTATATTCCCATCACATACTTTTCTTATTGCACCCATGATATTTTAACGCTATAACCATCTTCGTGAAAAAGTTCATTTAAAATGAATCGATACGTCTTCTTTGGAATTTTTAGAGATGACCTTTAAAATGTTAATTTCAGTTTTAATTCTCAAAATGGAATGTTCAAGTTGTACATTAAGAATTAGTTCATCATGAATTAGAAAATTCATGGACTTGTGGGATTGTGTCTGTATAATTTTGAAGATATTTTAGAATACAAGAGTGTCTTCATAGAGCAAAAATGCTCAACGCAGTTGAAAAAATTATGTGATTATTTACTTTAAATGTTCATGAGGTATTCATACGAGACTGAATTACTGAATACGAGACAGACTAAATTAGTGCAATATGTATTGGTGCAATTAGAACACGTACAATTGATAACGACTCCTGAACTTTTATAACATCCGTAATACTGAGAAAAATTCAATTATTTTCATGAAAAACGAAACTATTTCAAGAAGGCTTGGTTGAGGGTTTTTGAATAAGTAACAAACAAAACCGCTGCACCTTTACGGTGTTCTTCCTTTGCAATGAAATATTGCCGAGTGGGGACGAGGCAAACCACTTACGACTCTTCTTTTCGCTGTGTAAGCCAGTTTAATATCTGCAAGCTCGCCACAACGTGATAACAGTGCAGCGCAGGGGGCACCGGAGATGAAGTCAATTCTTTTTGTTTGCCCAAAGGGTCGCACTCGAATTCCTCCGCGATTAGCCCGTGGCGGGGCGGGGCGGGGCGGGGCGGGGAGGGGCGGGGCGGGGTTGGGCCTGCGGGGCACAGTCACCCTAAACCCGAGGCGGCAACGACTCCGCCGGCGCGCTGCAATTTCGCCTAAGGACCCTAAATGGACCACTTGTGTTATTAATACCTGTTGCTTTCACGCACATTATTTGTCACTTGCTCAGTCGCCTGCGGGCGCTGATTGGTTTAATAAAAGTTGGCCATATTAAACGCATAAATCCGCCGCGGCGAGAGCTCCTCGCCCTCTCGCTCTCGCTCGCTCGCGCGCTCACGCCCTCGCTCCGTCTCTCTCGCTCCCTCGGGCGCCGCTCCGGGCCGCTCGGCGCAGCCTCCGCTCTCGTCGCCCCGCCTGCTTCATATTGCATGCCGTAAGGTGCAGCAAGTACCCGAGCAATAAACACCGCCACCTTGATTTAGAAGCTGCAATTACAGCCTGCTTGTTCGCAATATCCGCCGCTCGGCGCCCCGGCCCCCTGTCGTCGCGCGCTCCCACTATTTTTGTAGGTGCCCATGCGCGCGTGGCATTCCAAGAGGCTGTGCCCGCGGGAGGAGATGTGTGCGCCCGACGTCGAGACGGCCGGTGGGGGCGGGGGCGGAGCAAGCCGTGCGCAGGCGCGGGGCGGGGGATATTGGCGGGCACGGAAGCAATGGGACAGAGGAATGGGCGCGGAGCGGAGGCAGGGGACGAGGAGGATAGGGCGAGAGATTTGTCCCGAGTTATCCGAAAAGCTAGGCGTTGAGAGCCAGACGGGTAAAGGGGACGTGTTGGTAGTGGATAGGTGGAATAGCAAGAGTGGAAACAGCACGCCAACGAATGTGAAGTCGAAAGGAAGCGAGATAATATTGAGACGCTAGCGAAGAAATGAGGATAAGACACGAGGAAACGGGGCAGTAGTTTAGCCTAGACAATCTCCCGAGGTTGAATTGAGCCGTAAAATAATCGTTTAAGACCTCGTTCTTCTCCCCTAAGCGGCGATAAATGGGGAACGAAGAACTGCTGGTATTTGATCGGTAGCCAGGAAAACTTGATGGCGTCTTTAGAGGATTCTCAAATGCAATGAATTTTTACGTGCACATAAATGAATTTATTATAAATTTAACAAAAAATTTATAGATGTTTAATAAAATACTTGATTTCTAATTAAAAATACTGAACTTTCATAACAAGATTTTTTTTAATTTGACAACGATGAGCAACATATTATTATAATGAAAACAAAATAAGGATTATTTATTCTTATTTGAGAAATTAGATAAATAATGCACAAGACAAATAATATGCGTTTCTATGGAAAAGAAATGATCGCACACATCTTTATTTTCTATTGATAAATTTTGAGATATCAATGTTAAAAATATCGAATCGTAAATGGAAGTTAGTTCAAGACGAATCAATTTTAGTTTTTTTCTTCACAAATGCTCTTTACCTTTCGAACATGAATTACACGAATAACATTGTATCATCCACTAGTTTTATTAAAATATATTTTCTCAATAATAATAATAATAATAATAATAATAATAATAATAATAATAATAATAATAATTTAGGAAACAGTCGTTTAGTAATAATAAAGCTGCGTGAAGGTAGAAGTTCTAAAAAAATGGAATTCAGGAATTAAACTGGTAATTTCATATCTTGTTCCCCAGACAATGTTTCTCGTTTCAAGAAGAAACGAAAACTCATATTGTTTTGTCGCAAGTGACCACTTCTCTATTATCACGATATCTCTCGCAATTGAATTTCCTAACAAAATGCACCTTTCAACTTCCTGGGAAGTATATTCGCCCCAAGGGAGTCGGATTAATCCCGAAATTACGCCTCACTCTCAAATATTAAGGAAGAGAATTACTTGCAACGCTGCTGGAACGAGCACGGGAAGGTACTTCACCCAAATACGCACGCATGAACTCGGGTAAGAGTGTTTCGCGCCATAAATATCGATTAGAGGAGTCCGGGCGAAGGGGTGGCAAGATCAATGGACGAAGTTTGTTATGGATGGCGGCCGCAGGCAGCTGTTGCGCGGAGACGCCCGCGGCGAGGGCGAGGGCGAGCGGGGGCAGAGGCAGGGTTGGGGGATGGGACCGGAAGCTAACATGGGCCAGAGAGTGCAGGGGGATCAAGACGCTGGTAGTGAAGAGTAAGAGTCCCAGCTCTCAAAGGAGCGGAAACTTCGTAGGATCAGAGGATGGTCCACATCGCCAGGAAGCATGTGAAACAGAACAGGTGCTGATGAGGAAATGACGGTGGAAATAGATGACAGAGAAATGTAGGTTTTTCATTGATTGATTGATTAGTGATTTCAGGCGCTAGAAGAGGCTTTTCATTGATTGGTTGATTCATTGATTGACTGATTAGTGATTCCAGGCGGCCAAGGTCGTTAGTCCCGTAAGTGTAGTGCATTTTTTATCAATGGAGGTGGTGGTGATCTTCCTTGCTAGATGGCGAGATCCGTCTCTGACATGTCGGCTTTTGGGGATTTTCCTCAACCAGGTATCTCCCACCAGCGAGGCACCACGCCAGCCGGGTACAAGTCCTAAGCTCTCCACAGGTCTCAGGACGCGTGTGGTAGTGTAGTGAAAGCATGTGTAACTAAGGATTGAAGAGAGGATAAGGAAGAGGAAGGAAAGATCGCGCGTGGTCCGTAGCCCGTTTGTTAGGGTACTGCTCCGGCATTCTTTCTAGCCGCTAGAATTCTCCTCCAGACCACAGTTAGATTCGACCTAGGTATCTAGCTAGTGCCTAAAATCCTGCCACCGAGTCAGGTCTCAAACCCTAGAACCTCCCGATCAGAGGCACTGGAGTGACATCACTACCCTGAGCCATTTTTGCCGGTCGAAGAGGCTGCGAAGCAGCAACTCAGTGAAGACCCTCAGAATAGAAAAGGGCGGTGGAGACGGCGACGCAGGAGCGGAGGAGTGGCAGAGCATGGAAGGGGACGGTGACTTAGAAGGGTGGTGGACCGTGTCGAGTCTGTGATGTAAAGGGCCAGTACATCTTCATTTCAAAAGACCACCAAGTGTGCAGAGAAAATAATAGACGAAGAAAAAAATCTGAAATACTGAAGATTTGGCGCATGGGGACTGTGGAAGTGAAAGGCGCTACTCCTGAGGAAATTAGTAATCTATGCGGAATAATTTAAGGTGAAATTTATATAGTGGGATATGTATCTATCATTGAATTTAGATTGTTCCTTCTTTGGTGAGAGGACTGTCGGCCTTAAACAACCTATACACGCACTTCACATTCTGTGTGATATGGTTGGGCATGCACCTGAGCCGTCTACAATTCAACAGAAAAACTTTATCGTTTTTTCTTTTGGCTAGTTTGCGGGTGTCACTTGCGATATGTTTAAGCAAGGCAACTGTCGACTCACCATAGAGGAACCTCATTCTTTGATAGTAACCGCTGTTGTTGTCTTCATAGCCGTCTTCATGTGTTGTGGTGTTGTCCTCCATATTCTCCTCCCGGTTGAGGAATATTGAAACATTTTTTCACACGTATGCTAAGAAAGCCTTTAAATGGTATTAATACTAACTGCCTTTCACAATTTTATAACGAGTACAGAAGCAGTAATGAGGAATATTGAAACATTTTTTCACACGTATGCGCCAAACGAATTCATTAAATAATGCAATGAAGAGTACAGTAACAATATTTTCGTCGTAGAAAACACAATAATTAAAATACTACTGAAAGTATTTTAAGAAATCATTTATAATGTATTGTTTGAATCTTATCAGTTATCGTAGGGTTAAATTCACGGAACCTTTCTTTCTGTAAAAAGAATGTCTTAATTTAGTGTTGGAATTCCGAAAGAAAGTGTTGGTATTAAATCGAAACATTTAATTTGTAATGAAGGTGATTTCAGGGAGGTAAAAAGGTTTGTAGTTATACTGAAAAGAAATTTTGGTCATATCTAAAACGTAGCATCATCGTGAGAGCATAATATGAATAACTAGACAAGTGGCCGGTACCATAAACCTATAAAAAGTTATCTCGTTCCATTCTAAGTACCCTTGATTCTTTCTCACGACTCAACATGTAAGCATCCCATAAGTTTATTTTTGAAATGATCTTTTCTACTTTGCTAGGTTGAAAAGTCTTCGAACTAAGACAGCAATCAACAATGTAATTTAACACGCAAATATCCTTTATTATTTTCGGGCAAAGTAAAAACTTTTCAAAAAAAGTTTTATTTTTCACATGTTCTGAAACATGACGTTTCTGGCAATAGTTTTACGCATCATGAGATGTGAAAAAAATTCATTTATGCCTGAAAATGAAAACAAAGTTTGATGTGATTAATACTACATTGCATTAGAGTTTGTTAATAACAAAATTTTATATTATAGTTTAGCATAAAAGTATTAATTCTTTCATATTAAAGTACTGAATTAAACGTTGTTTTCACTTTCAGACATAAATCAATGTATATGAATTTTGTTCATAGCTGATAATGCGCAAAGCTACAAAGGCGAAACGCCGTGTTTCAAAACACACGAAAAATTAAACATTCTTTGAAAATTTTGCATTTTGATTCTCCAAAAAGAAAAAAGATACCTGTGTGTTAAATTATTAATATTATTTGACAATTTCTCTACTTTATATATTTTTGACAGAGTATATTAACAATATATTTACAGAACCACATTTTTCTCCGGATTATCGCTGACACTTGCTTTACATTAACGAAAAATGTTCTCCCCGTTTCCGTGAGTGTCAACGCGAATTCTTTCCCCTGCGTCATGCCGCTACCCCGCCCCCGACGCCTGCGCCAACTGCTCTGTGTGATCAGCGGCTCATTGCCGCCGCTGGCAGCTCGTCAACATCGCCTCCGCCTCCGCCGCCGCGGCTGGCGCTGCGACCGCCATCTGAAGGCGACGCCCGTGACTAACCGCCGCCATTCGCCTGAGACACAAATTAATGACTCCTTTTCCAAACGCTTCCCCGATTTCGAACGAATTAATGTCCCTTTTTGCGTTTGTTTGACCCGCGGTCAGGTCCATGGTTCCGGTGTCGGTAAAAATACACGTTGGAGTTGCTGCGGCGGCCCACGTCGCCTTTTGGCAGAGCAGCACATCGTCCATGTGGTCCACACGTGTACAAGATACGGGCTGTAAAAATATATCCGAACCCGGAACCTCCCTGGGTGCCCGGGTGGGCCTCGGCAGGTTCTCTCCTGGGAGATGAGAGGAAGCGCGAGGCAAGACGAACACCAGCGAGGTGTTTCTGCGTTTTCGCTTACGGTTTCCTTTGATGAGGCGACTCAAAGAAGCCTTGGATCATCTATTTTTAATGGAGAATTTTCTTGTTAGGCGTAAGAGAACAAGTTGTACTTCATATTTAGCTAGGTTTTTAGGATACAATATGTGAAAAATTAACAGTATAATGAATGAGTGGGACCGGTAGCTCAGTGCATCAACTGATGTCACTGCAGCGCCTCTGACCGGGAGGTCCTAGGTTCCCACTCCCCACGGCAGCAGGATTTTCGACACTAGATTCTCAGCTAGGTCGAATTCAGTCGCTGTCGGGAGGAGAATTCTAGCGGCCGGCTGCTCTGATCGGCAGTTTTCCGTGGTTTCTCCGATCAACACCAGGCGAATGCCGGAACAGTACCCTCCCAAACGGGCCACGGACCGCGCGCGATCTTTCCTTCCTCTTCCTTGCCCTATCCTCTCCCTTTTTCACACACACGCTTGCACTAACATGCACTGCACTTCTACATATTCCGGGAGACACGAAAAAATCAATCAATCAATGAGTGGAAAAATTCAATCAATTTTTTGGCAGAATTCAGTTGGACGCCTTCACTGAGACTAACATGTTCTGTTCGCTGTAAGAACCGGCAAAAACACGTTCTATAATCGAAATTTCTCTTTGGCTTGCTTTCGCAGTCTCGGATAGCGGGCGCGCTCTTTATTTGCCCTTGAAGTATATACGTAGTAGGACTGTCAAGGATAGGAACTCTCGGCACAGCCCATTGTCGGCTGTTCTCATCAGAATCAGCGGAGTGAGCTATGGGCACAGTTTGCTGCTAGGTTTGATGTGTTTCGCTTGTGAGAAACACCATGAGCTTTCTTACAAAGAACAAAATAATTTAATAGAGGACGTTCATTTTTTATTATTAAAATTAATTATTTTGAATAGATTAAAAAAAAAGATCATATCCGAGTTCGCGTAGCTTCAATTGCACAAATACGCAGAGAGTTGTAATGGAATTTTTGAGCGATAAAATTTTCATTCAATTTCCGACGTAGAGCATGTCATACTAGTTGTTATGCAGTTCAGTTACTCCATCCATTGAAAGTGGAATAATTAAGGCGTTCAAGTTGTTTAACGCAGGTGCTTGAGTAATAAACCGTATCGAGATATGCCTCCAGCAATCATTATCCATCGTTGCCTTTTTTAAAATAGTTTTTATTATCCTTGTTGGACAATATTAGGTCTTTCAAGGGTTTTTATGTTACATACAATCATTTTTAACTACATTTCTTCATACATTTACAATGTTCGAAGACAATAATATTGGAAACTAACAACTAAGGATACCCAGGAAGGGTCCTTCAGAAAAATACATACAATATGTGGATTAAAAACATAAATATTTAATTTAGAAATGTTGGAACCTGATTTACCGCTAATTAAGGAGGATGTAATAGGTCTTTAGAAAATCTTGATTTGATTCGTGGAAAAAGATTGATTTACCTAGAGTGTACAAAGAAGTGGCTGGAAAGATGAAAGAGAAGAGTAGAAATTGGAAGAAAGTTTTAAAATCCAAATTTTCAGAATCATTGTCGTTACGTTTTCGTTCGCAGACGCGGAGGGCGCATCCCGATAACATGTCTAGTATCTAGTATCGCTCGTTTTCGATAATGGCAGTGCCGGAACTAGGATTCTCAGCCATAGCCGTCTGGGCGTAGAGAACGATCGGAACTTCGTGTCTTTGTAGCTGGCTCTCCAAAACACACCACCATTTCGCCACTACTCTGAGGGAATCACGCGCCGTACCAGAAACAGACGCAGGCGCAGATGTAAGTGCGTGAGTGACGGGGACACAGGCGCAGGGGGTGTTCGCGCCACTGACGCTCCTTTGCCGCGTCGCGTGAATTACACTTACAACTCCGGCGCGAAGCTGCGCCAACGGACCTTGGCGTCCGCTCCAATTAACCAAACCCCGAAATTTATCCGCATTGGGCCGGCGAAAAAATATTGTGGATTCTAACATACAGCAGCTGCAGTGGCTGCAGGACCTTGTTAATTGGATTTTGTAGTCGTTGCGCACTATACAGTTATTGGACCACAAACACACAAATAAAAGCGTGTCTATACGGGCGTAATGGTTCTTACCCACTTGTAGAGCGAGACAATACGAGAAGTTCGGGGGATGGGACCCGCAATTTATTATTGACTCGGGGGGGTATGAGCGAGGGAAAAAACGGAAGGGGGTCGCTGAGGGGGGGTTGGGGGAGGGGGCGCGGGCGTCGCTGCGGCAGAGGCAGAAGTTTATGTATCAGGGCAAGTAATTGTGAACACAGTGTCTACATGATGTCACGGAGCGCCAGAGCACCACCCCTGACACCTCCCGCGCCGCCCAACTTTATTGGACCATATATCAGCGGCGGCCGATGTCGCCCGCGAGGCCCCTTGACAAAAACACGGCCCCGCCGCCGCCCCGCCCACACGCCCCTGGGGGCGCGGCCGCCCCGCCCCCGCTGACCGCCCCCCCCCTGGGCCCCGACCGCCCTTCGTTCGCGCCTTCGCTCCGCGCGCAGATTTATTCCAGCCCCACACGCCCTCCGCGGTGCCTCCTTCATAGCGAGGAACTAGTAACTGCTCGCCCACTTCCTCCTTGAGTCTCCTCCAAATGGGACTCGTCGAGGAATCTCCTAATATCCGGGCTAAATCATTTTAGATTTTCTGAATGTATTTGGACATTCTCGTTAAGTTAATCGACAATGTATACATTTTTGTAATTGTAATAAAGTAAAAAACAGTCAGTTTTGCCGATTATTCTATTAAATTTACGGCAGGCGACAATTACCTCTCGAGTAATTTGAATTTTAATTAAATAATTCGTACTTGTACACCATAAAACCCAATTGATTTTTATCTACCTAAAGCCTATATTATTTATATTCTACAAAATTGTATAATTGACAGAAAGTTAACGTGTGTGCTATTATAGCATATGAATAGTATTAAAATTATTTTGCATTTCATTATTCAAAAGAGTTATTGAACAATGTGTGTCTTGCTTAATTACAGGTTCGATGTCGAACTATTTTGAATGTATTACTGATGAGATAGTTACAAGCGAGATCTTCCAATTCTGTCAACGCAGAAAGGGGTAGGTTTTTTTGTTGAATGTAAATAATCACCGCCGAGGTTTCTGGGCCTTGAATGAATGAATGCCTTATTTTACGTGGCGAGACTCAGGTCATGAGGCCTGCTCTTCCGTCTGACCACGCAAATTTCGTTACGCTCCTTACACCTACTAGGGATGAAAGAAGATATTACTTGAGCGACGAAACAGGCAGTTTAAATTTAGCTCAGAGGCTTCATTTAGGCTTGAGGATCTTTTACATGCAGTAAATGTACTAACATGGGACAGCCGGCTTTACTTCCCCTCCGAAGGAAGGCGTACGAAGGATTTCTTCGCCCTTAAAAATCCACGGCTTCGATCGGATTTGAACCCGCCAACTTCGATATAACAGCCCGATACGCTAACCGTTACACCATCGCCTCTACAACCGGGTCACCACCAGGCCTTCTGGATCGCAGGCGCCGCGTGTGACAAGGCCGTTCCTTGCGCCGGGGAAACGGACGCTCCTTTCGCGCGTGCAGCCGTCGCCTCGCGTCTCGCCCGGCGCCGCTGCCGCACTCCATTAGCGGGGCGGGGCGGTGGGGGCGGGGCGGGGCAGGGCGGGGAAGGAGACGGAAAAGGGCGGTGTGAATGGTGTCACGAGGCGCGGGCGGGCGGGCGAGCGGGCTCGCGGGGGCGCGCCGGACAGTACGAAGACGCGGTAATGGCTCTATTAATTACGGCGGGGGCGGGGCGAGGCGGGGCGGGGCGGGGCGGCGGCCGCGAGACGAGCAGCGCGGGCCGTCACGCCGCCCTAACGAGCGGCTCGCATGCGCCGCCCGCCCGCTGCACGGCCTCCGCCGCGAAAACGCTGCCCTGCGCCGTCAGGAAGCTCCACGCCCACCAGTCACCTCGCCCACTGCCATCCCTGCTCAGCCGCTGCACCGCTCGGCAATGCCACAACGGCTCTCAAAAACCTTTTGGGCATTGATGCATTGATTGGTTCATGATTCCCGGTGCGTCAACTGCTAAGTTTATTAGTCCCGTAAGTGTAGTGCATATTATCGCGAGAGAGGGGCATGATCTTCCCCCGCTGGATGGCGAGATACGGCGCCCAGTCGGCTTATCTGTCGGCTTGCAGGGTTTTCAGAACCATGTATCTCCTACCAGCAGGGCACCGCCCCAGCCGAGACAAGCTCTAATTGATTGATTGATTATTTCGTGTTTCCGGGCACGTCAACTGCTTTGGTCATTAGCCCGTTACTGTAGTGCATGTTTTTTTCGTGGGAGATGGAGGTGATCTTCCTCCGTTGGATGGCGAGATCCGGCGCCGACCTACCGTCGGGTAGTGGGGTTTCCTTCTAACCACGACTCTCCCACTAGCGGGGCACCGCCCCAGCCGGGACAAGCTCTAAGCTCCCGACTGGTCTCCCGGAATATGTAGTAGTGTAGTGCATGTTAGTGTGTGAGTGTGTGTGTAAGGGGAGATGATAGGACAAGGAAGAGGAAGGAGAGATCGCGCGCGGTCCGTGGCCCGTTTGGTAGGGTACTGCTTCGCATGCTGCCAGCATTCGCCTGGTGTTGACTCGAGAAACATCGTAAAACTACAGATCAGAGAAGCTAACAACCTAGTGTCGAAAATCCTGACCCCATGGCGACTCGAACCACGGAGCTCCTGGTGAGAGAGATTGCAGTGACATCAGTTGATGCCCAGAGCCATCTCTCCGGGTGTGCGCCCGGGAGAAAAGCGGCATCATCCCAAGCAATATTAATTCTTCCTGCAGGAAGTGCGCTTATCGCTTCTTTAACTGATGGTGGTCCGCCGGCGCTGACCGCGGGCGCAACGGGAAACTAATGCGTCGCCGCGGCCTCCGCGGGACAAGCGTATCGCTCCCATCGGGCGCGCGAGCCGGCTTAACGCGCGGCGCGTATCGCCTAACGAATCTGCAGTTTCCGTTTAGGGGCCTAGCAAGACGTATAGGCGCGAGTCCGCGCTCGCACAAAGAAGCGAAAGAGCTCGCCAACGAAACTCGCGATTATTCAACGAGGAAGAGATGTATCAGATGTCTAGGAGCACGGAATAAAAAAAATGTTTGGGCTGAAGGAGAGGATTAGAACAGTTAGCTTCGGTTTCAGTTGCTTTCACTTGATGTTAATAACTAGGGGGCGGACTTTAATGAAATGTCATTATTTTCTTTTCATTTTAGAATAATGCCGTTTAGTATATACATTAATTTTATGTTACGACAAAAGGAAATTACCCATTTTTTATATGTCAGTATTCTGCATTTTTCTTCGATTTTGGCTAATAACTCATTTCTTACCTTTTTACGTTATTTTTAAAGCATTTTTTGCTGATTCCATAGATTTCATGTAATTTTAATGGAACTTACTTGAAATAATCGTTACGAGATGCAACAAATGTTCTCCACAGAATTCCTTAGTACTCCATTCGAATTCTTCGCTCAGAAGTTGTAATGCTAGCCGTTGTGAATATGTAATCTAAGGTTCCTGGGACGTCTTTCAGTCCAATTGTCGCTTGAGCTGATTTCGAGATAAAGACAGATTACCAGGTAAAAAACAGTCCAAACCCAAAGTTTGCGAGCTGAGTTCACTTGAACGAACAGAAGAAGTGTCGATTATATCAGTAAGGTATCCAACAGCTTGAATAGTTCATCCGAACTGGTTTTGAACACATTTTTACGTCATTGTTCTTTGCTTTTAGAGCATTTTAAAAACATTTTAAGAGTATATTATTGATCATTTTTGGCGATGTTTTAGGTCATCAAAATCCGCCCCTATACATCATTAACTTGCTCCGCTCACGCGTTATGTCAGGTCAACAGATTTTCACCTTTTGTTGCATCCGCGAAATTTAAAGTGCTGGAATAAAATGGAGCTGCCTTAGTATCCCACGTGCCTTCCTTCTCGCGCGGTGGGAGAAACATTGAAATATCCGTTAGTGCATATCAACACGTGAACATTATCTTTTTTAACTCGAAATTATAAATATTGTTAAGCAATACACTTTTAATTGATACCAAACTAACAGTCAATTTTTATAATATAAGATATATAAAAATGGATGTTGATATATAAGAACGGTTAACTCCGACACCTTGTGACCAATCTGTACGAAAATTGGCACATCTGCGTGCTTTTTTACCCAGAAGGTTTATGTGCTGTTAATTTTGTTGTAACTTCACTAAATGGCGTTATAGACGAAGACTAAATATTCGTGTCAAATGCAACCTGCAACACAATGCAGAATTTTTTGAATCTATATCGTTAAATAACTCCTAAATGAAGAGTTTGTAGGGCATTTAAAACTAAAAGTTTGAGGCCTTCGGTCTAAAAAAAAGTTTTTCATACCATAATCTACAGATTGAGATCTGATTGAATATTCTATTACATTTTTGCTGATAGAGAGAGAGAGAGACGGTGAGAGAAAGGGAGAAGGAAGAAGAAAGACGGACAGAACAGCGCCTACCGGGTTCCACTAGGTTTGTATAATAATTAATAATTTATTCGGTATTGTCGTTAAATAAGGACACTTAATCCATTACATACAACGAACGCCGAATTTTTAATAAAGAAGTAGCAAACCACAAGTGTATTATTCTCTTCATTCATATTTAAACGTAACCTTAACTCATATTACCAATTTCGTTTAACTGACATGTTTATCTGTTCTTCAGATATTTTCTTTAAATAAAATGGATCCCATCTGAAAGAAATATTGGAAGATTTTGAATTCATATAGAAGTGTTTCTTACAATTTTAGGATATAATACATCAGAATAATATTACATTCCAAAAGATCAGATTCTATCCTTAATAGGCATCTGTGCTGTCGTCTATCGCATAGTGCAGTGGAGTAGGCAGCCTATTTGAGAAAACAAAGTCCTTTCAGTTTCGGAAGTCGCCAAGTGGTTCGGCCCGGAGGCGCTGGGAGGTCGGTTACCGGGGGCGCCATGACGGTGCTACGGGGCAGAGGCGGGGGCGGATGCGGGGGAGGAGAAGTAGGGGCGGGGCGGGGAGGGGCGGGGCGAGGAGGACGCGGGCGGCAACGAGGCCATCGCGTGGTCAACCCAGACCCGGGTTATTGCTCCCCGGCCAACTGCTGGATGCAATATTCAGACGCTTATTAGCAGTGCTGGGTTTAAAATTTAATCTCATTTGCGGCGGGAAGGACCGCGGGTCGGCGCCCGTCCTCACATGCGACAATTTCGTAACGGAAGGGCAAAAAACTCGTAATTTATGTTACAATGCCCGCCCGCGCCCGCAATGCGGTGGAAGACTCAGACAATGCGATTTCCTCGGAACGAATGATGAATTCAGGGAGCCTTGGTTATGAATTAAGGTCGAGCTTCCTATTTCCTAAGCCTGGTAGCGCGTTTTTTTCCCTCCCTAGGTCCGGCGCGAGTATTCCTAAGTCATTTTTAACGAGTTAAACAGAAACAAACCAATTATCATTAGTGATTAATGGCGTGTCTTTCTACGGAAGGCGGTTCCTTGAGAATATCTGATCTCTACATCTCGTGCGCCGCGCGCGCTCCCTGCCACCGGTCTCCCCAGGCGCCGCCGTTACGGAGCGCGCGAGGAGGAGCTCCCAGTGAAAAAAGCGAGCGTAAATACCCTAATGAAAAATTGCTCTTAATCCAATAGTGAGATTTTTGTATGATACCTAATATTTAGCTGTCGTTACCGCCAGTAATGACTTCGTTATCGAGAGAGAGCATCGAGCAAAAAGCGTCCGCAGACGGCGAGAAGCAAAAACGCAGCGTTCAACGTGATATGTAACAGGGAAGGCATTTTTTGCCGCGCCATGTGTTTTTCTCATTCATACCGGCGCGGGGCGGGGCGGGGCGGGACGGGCGTGGCCGGGCGCGGGGGCGTGGGCGGGCGGGGGCGGGCATGTGGGCGCGGGGGCGTGCGTCTGCGTGCACGCGTGCGTGTGTCAGGTGACGGGACGGTCTGACGGCGCGGGGGCCGCCTCCGCCCCCACCGCCCAGTGCCGCCCCGCCCACCCCCAGCGCCACCGCCGCCGACACTGCTGGTGTTGTCGGAACAAATTACGCCGAGGACAGACGGCTAGACAGTTGGCCTGATGGACCGCGGGCGGCATTCCACACATGTCACTGGCCGTGTGTCCACATATGACAGAGATTAAAAGAGCGGCTCCCTCTCTCGGAGGCGAGCCCCTCGCCCGCGCCGGAGCGCCCCGCCCCGCCCCGCCCCGCCCCGCCGCCCCACATGCGTGCCTCGCCTCGCGTCGCCTCGCCGTTATATATAGAGCCGCCACCGTCGCCTCCGTGCCGCTACAGCGGCGCCGGGACGCAGGCGGCTGGGTGACGGAGGAGGCGGTGTCCGCAGCGGGGGCGTCACCCTGACGGGGGCGCTCAGCGGTGGCGGAGAGCAGTTTTCACAGGGAGCTAAAGCAACGGGATCTCTGTAAAGGAGAGACTCTCAACATAACAGAACACACGGATGAGGCCTGTAGGAATAAGGGAAGATGGATACACAGGAAAATACAAGAATCGCCAGGTTTGATCGTGTGAAAATCACACAAGACCGATAGAATAATTCTTTCCGACAAGAAATCATGGACGGTAAAGTTTGAGGTTGCGATTGTGCAGGAGAAAATGAGCACGTAGAGATGAAGCTGACGGAAGCGAACTGTGGGATGCATTAGCGAAACGAAGGGCGGCGAGAGGAGAGGGGCGTGGGCGATGACAGGGGCGATGACGGAGGGCGGAGGCGCTGCCCCAGCTGCCAGCCGCCAGCCGGCGACGTCTGCCGTGTCGGCACGCGCGCATTCCTACTTATCATACGCTGCCGCCTCGCGCCGCGCGCTTCCACATTCCCGCGGGGCGGCGACGTCGCGCCCGTCGCGTCGGCGGCTCAGCGCCGCCCGCCGCCCCACGCCCGCCTTCGAGGGCGGCGCATTAGTTACGGGCGCCAGAAATACGGGCGGCGCGGCGGCGCGCGCTCGCCCTTCCGTCGCTGGCGGGGGCGGGGGGTGGGAGGGTGGGGCGGGGGCGGCGCGGGTGCGAGGGGCGGGTGCGAAGGGCGGGTGCGAAGGGCGGGTGCGAGGGCGGTGCGAGGGGCGAGTGCGAGGGGCGGGTGCGAGGGGCGGGTGGGGGCGAGGGTCGGGGCCAGGGCCGGGGGCGAGGGGCGTGGGCGGGCGGACAGTGGCGGGGGCGAGTGGCGCGAGTGGGCGGGGACGAGGGGCGAGGGGCGGGTGCGAGGGGCGGGGTGCGAGGGGCGGGTGCGAGGTGGGTGCGAGTGGCGGGTGATGCGAGGGGCGGTGGGTGAGGGGGCGGGGGGAGGGCGGGTGCGAGGGGGTGCGGGGTGAGGGGCGGGGGCAGTGGCGGGTGCGAGGGGCGGAGGCGAGTGGCGTCAGGGCGGAGTGGGACCGTGGGCGAAGGCGGGGGGGGGGGAGCGGGGGGGGGGGGGGGGGGGGGGGGGGGGGGGGGCCGGATCGCAGCGACACGCGAGACGCCGCCGCCGCCGCCGCGTCGCGTCGTCGGCGCGCGGACGCGAGGTAAAGGATGGGCTTCGTTAGCGGCCGTCCCGTCCCGTCGCGTCGCACGTGGACCCGCGCGCTCTTGCGACGCCGTCCAAAATTGGACGCCCGATGGGCACAAGCGACGGACGGAATATTAGACATCGGAGGATTATTATTATTATTATTATTATTATTATTATTATTATTACACTTGTACAATCCCTTTCGGACAATGGTCTCCCCAAAGTCAGGGATGGTTTCCGAGTAACCAATTCTGATGTTAATCCGAGATTATTATGATGATCGGAGGATTATGAAATTTTAATTTAGGATGTTTCTGTTTGGTTTGTCCAGTTACATATTTCTAAAATATAAAATAACACGAATGGAATTTGCATGCCTCTTTTGTTTAAGCACACAGATTCATAAAATTTCAATGTACCTTTCCTGTTGAAGTTAGAGTCACAAAGTCTTTTAGATGAACCTTGCGGAAGTTTAAACAGTTGCAATTATCTGAAATTCGTTGTATTTATAAATACAACGACTGGTATTACGAAATATCATACAAGCACTCAGTTATTCTTCTTCGGTCCCGGGATAACTAATAAAAGGTAAAAGACAAACGCAGTACTTCGTCAAATTCCTTCTTCAAAAAGTACGAGAGCAAATTCAATACATGAAACCTACGTCTTGTGTGGATTGTACTGTATTACTGTATGGCATTGTAATTAAATATTTGATTAAATAATTCTGCCTATTTTACAATAGGTCATTTTCCACTTATGCCAAATATTGCAGGAAAGTTGCTTAAATATTTTCCTCAGCAATACTTAGCACTGTTTCACACTAATTCTTGCTTGCAGAGAATCTTCAAAAATATAATTAAAAATTTAACAAAAATAAGAACGAAGGTAATCATCGAAACGAAGTCTTCTGTCTGATTAAGTGCCCATTTGTCACCTCTACTCGTAATTCTGTGCTCCGCCCGAGCTTTCAAATACCATTACTTGGCAGCGAACATGTGAACCTGTTATTTACACTCAGTTGACTACTGAAAGCAGTGGTGTTAGGATCAGAAGGACGTAAGAACCTACATAGGGGTTTCTGTGATTTTATTGAATAAGGAATCATTTTTCGAATTTCCCCCCATAATGTCATGAGAACATGAAAGATACAGTAGTTTTCTCCGAATTCTAAGCGTTGTTAACGTTTTATGTACGAGTACTTGAAAATGATGTCGTTGAAGACGTAAAGTTGCTTTTTTAGGCCCTCGAATTTTTAGTTTCGAAACGTATTTTGGCTCTTTTTTCGCCTTTTTGATAAGGCCTAATTACATTTCCAGGATGGAATTAGGAACGCTATGTATTCTGATAAAAAATAATTATTTCTGAGTGCGACTTGAACTTTGACAACTTGAACTTGTACTTATTGATTAACAGTATTTTTTGATATGTTTCAATAAGCCAGATTTTTTCGCCCCAGCTCCCGTCGTTATCACGCTTTCGAGCAGTGCTAGAAGACAAACTGTGAGGCTGAATTCTACAGGTACGGACTGCTTTATTTGACAATTGTCGGTTTCCAAGCACACATGCACACGCACATGCACGCACAAACATAAGCACGTGTACCCACGCACGCACACGCATACGTACGCACACGCGCACGCACGCATACGCACACGCGCGCGCGCACGCACGGACGCACTCATACGCACACAAACACACACACACAGAGTAGAAAGAGTAAGATGTACCTTGTAAATCAAAGTGGACCTTAAAAGCCAGAAAATGTTCTGTGACATCTGAGAATAGACAAATAAGTCAAAATCGTGATTGTGTGTGACATCTTTGTTGATTTGTGGTATACACGTGATTCAAATCATATGATAACTTAAAGTTTTATTTAGCGACCAAAAGGAATGAAATGAACGTTTTTATTTGAATTATTTCTTCAGGATATATGTGTGATTTTGTTAATAAAATATCACTTGACATAACTTTTAGATAGATTTTCTCTTTCTAACTCGCAAAATCTTAATCAGGAAGTTGGGAAATCGAAATTACGAGCACATTTTTAAACATCAGTAAAATTAATGATTTTATGATCTTTTCATCTTAGAAATAGATACCGACTGCTACATTGTACATTTTAGCGAAGTGTTTTAGGTTTCGAATTAATGTATTTCTGATTTGTGCGTTGTTTGGTTTCTTCGTAAGAAATGGATTAGTGTGACAATGAACCGGGACCTTAAACAAAAGTTTTCAAATTATTTGGGTCAGATATATCCCAGTTGCAATAACGTATTGCACAAAGATTCCCATACCGCCAAGATATGAGTACATTGATTAAATTTAATATCACATAAATTGGCATATTTTGAATGCTGAAAAAAAGAAAGAAAACATGAGCGATTTTGACTCTGAGGTAATCTCTTAATATTCTTTTCATAACTGATACGATGAACTGATAGGATGAGAATAAAAATATATTACTTGTATGTCACTTCGTTTCTTTGCTGAATGGCGAAAGTTGATATTTAAGGTGATCATCAATAATTTTGACAAAAAACACCCGTGACTGAATAACAAGCCTCTTACGCACATTTCTACTACCCACCCGCCCCGACAACTCTGATTGTTTATTTCATTTTTTTGAGATCACCTTTAAAACAAAAATCCGGAATTCAATATCGTCCGATTGCGCACCATACTCACGGACCCTCGTGTGCAACCAACAGGGAGCAACACAATACAAAACACAGCGTGAGAAAATCCGTGGAGTCCGACCCGGCAGGAGAGCAAGCTGGATTCTCGCATCCCCAAATTATTTATATGCATATTCCGCGACCCTCGGAGAAGGCATCCCAAACATCTCTTTCCTGGCGCCGCTCGCGACAGATGCCGCCGCCACTTCGCACCTGGCGCTGCCGACGCCCGAGCTGTCACCCGGAGGCGGCGGCGGCGGCGGCGGCGGCGGCGGCGGCGGCGGCGTGTATTAAGACCCAGCGTCTAGGTTTACAAATATTTGGATTTCAGCCAGCGAGAAAATTGCGTCATCTATCTGCGTCTCGCCTGGAGAGGCTGCTCAGACTAATATCTATTACTTCTAGGAAAAGTTAAAACGTCCGAGTCCCACGAAATTGTAGTATATTCGTTTCCACGAAATAGAAAGACGTCAATTCTGGTTAATCCAAAGACCCTCGCCGGTGGGTTTATATTAGGTATTATTTTACTTCAACTCTTCGGTGGGTATGGATCTCCCTGGCGTAACATAATGTTTCGAAATGAATTGAGGGAAATTTGACTTCAAAACCATTGTGTTCCAAGATAAATAACGGCGTTTTCGTTTATTCATGCAATGCAGATTCTATTTTGCATTTCTTTCATCTTCCGAAAGTCGACATAGTATGAATGTCTTCTACAGGAGACAATCGCGATGCATTAACAAGTGGGACGCCAAGAGATCTTTTTTCCTCCTTAATAATTGTCTTTTATCTTCAGGAAGAAAGAAGCAGACAAAAGTCGTAGATGACGTAATATATGGTCGGAAGAGGCAGATATTTTTATGGGATTGCGTGGCATCTTCACGACGACAGTCGTAAATCCTCTAAAACACATGCAGAGCAGTCATTTATTCACGGAGGCTTCATCTTTATTTCAGAGCGGTTTTAAGACGCCACCTACGTTTAAGAGCTGCCCTTGAATGAGCGGTGGGACTCCACAGAGAGCGAGTATTCCAGATTTTCAATTTCAATTCGCAGAAAAAGAAAGGGAGATTTACTCGCTTGCATTCGTTTGCGCCGCCGACACGAGAATGCGTGTCCACCGCGGGTGGTCTGCGGTGTCTGCATTGTGTCCACACAATGCCCCGCTCGGCCTTGTTTCAGGCGGCGGGACACGCTCCGCGCGGGCCTCGAACCACGGCCCGCGCGCCCTGCCGCCCGCCAACGCCCGCCGCGGGATGGTCCCTTCTTACTTCATCGGTTCCAACAGAGTTGCAGTTTTCAGGCAAGGAATTTTTCTTGGGGGTGATTCTTCGTAGCAAATAAAAGTTGAAGTGAAAGACTTCACTTAGATTGGGTTCAGGCCACTTGAACTGTACCACTCGTACCGCACAGACTTTTGCATAGCATGTGTAACAGTTTTGGTCAATTATAATATTTTTAGTATTTCAACTATCACAAATAAATTAATATTAAACCATTAAAAATAATTTAAATCATATCCATAATAAATTAATATTTCAACCATCTCTTCCAACTATTCACCTAACAAGTACTTTTAGCACACCACAATTTGCCTTCCAAAATGCTAAAGAATACTTAAATGCATCAGAAAAATGGCAATTAGTTACCACCAATAATTTACGAACTTTCAAAGCCGAAATTAAACTTCAGAAGACGATTCAATAAAAGTGTTACTTTATTAGAAAGGATTAAAGCATATCAATTTTAAAATAGCCTTGATGACTGAAGAAAAAGCTAAAATATCAATAATTCCAGACCAACAAGGCTTGAAAATATTTTCTTTTATTTTCAATGGTGTATAAAACGCAGTTTGATCTAACAACTCAGATGATATTTTTCTTTGCTTGTGGGCCTGTAAACTCAGTATATTTTATATGAATACCTATTGTAATGTATACATTCCTAAATTTTAAATCAGAATGGTCAGTAGTTAACTTGTTAGAGAAAGACACAGTTGTGATACATTATTAGGCGTCGATCATGTAAATAAAGGTTTGCTACATAATTAATGAGAAAGATATTTCAACGGTAGGGTTGTTGTGTTACTATATTTGACAAGATAGTTCCTAGCAATACCAAAAATGGTAAGTATTGTGTCTCGATACTATCGAAAGTTAAGTATAGATAACAGTAATATGGAATGGTATTGATGCAATGTTTAAAATATAGAAAGACTGTATACTATCAACAATTCAAAGACCTTCCAGAATAGCTTTAAATAATTTTATACATTTTTATAATTCACATTATTTTTCATTTTACATGTTTGATGAGTGATTTTCTTGCCCAATAAAATAGTACACGATGAATTTAGCATTGCGGCGACAGGCCACCTTTCACAATTGCAAGTTAAGATATCAGTGGATGATCGTAGCAATGGATTTGGTTTTTCCTTGTTGATCATTTCACAATGCTCTCTGAGATGTCAGTGTAATATCTGATTTGCATTGGCAATAACTATTTATCTCGATTGTTGTGGAGGTGGTCGCCTGGTAATTGTCTACATATCGCAGGAGAACTATATTGTACATGCGATCGATAATCATAATTATAAAAAAAAACTCTTTACTACATTACGTGTACCATTCCATGCAACAAAAGGGCCAGCCTCCTTCTCCAATTTGACGAAGCGATCCTCATAAATTATCTGAATGTTTTTTATCTGAATGCGAAAACGGCAAGTATCATGGAATGTGTTCCAGAAAAAATCGAATCAAATACTAAGGACATCGAGTTTAGCCAAGCAGATGGCAGAATACTCATTTTGAAAAATTTCCGTAACCCATTATATAAGCTATTACAATTCGTTGACTGACAGGAGGACGGTCACACATGTGTTTTGGAAATAACTTTCTTGGCAAACAGATTTGAGTACCCTGCAGTTACAATTTTCCATTGGGAAATACATTTTGAAGGATGATATAATTTTCTAAGATTAATATAATTTTATTTTCAGTTGTTAGTAACTGAAACGAAAAAAAATGAAATGTTCCATTATAGTGTTGCAAACAGTACATCTTACTTTTGCAAATATATTGTATTCAATGTATCCTGCATCCTTTACTACTCGAAAAATGTCTGATTTTGAAATCATACATCTCTTATATTTTCCTAAAATTACAAAATCAATTTATAAAAACGTAAAGAAAAGTAACATGGATTATGAATTATTTTGCACCAATAAAACAACATATACATGCATTTCTGATCTCAATAAAAATTCCATGCGAAAGAAGTTATACAAGAACTAAAATTCACTTAAGAAACAAGCGGGCGTCCACTAAGCAGCAGAATTTCTCTACGCCGGCCTCGAAGAACCTTCACCATTTTACAAGACCACGAAAAAAATGTGTTAAATCTTAGAACAAAGTTATGTAAAGACCACCGCATTTAAGGTGTCATCCATCACAGATAGTCGATAATGTCTCAACGAGCAACCCCAGCACCAACGGTGGGTATCGCGAGCGCGTAACGGAAGCAGAGCGGAGGGGGGCGTGCGGAATACGGGAGCGACTTCATCCGGCGAGTGTATTCAGAGCGGGCGGAGATAAGAATCGGTTGAAATCAAAATGCGTCGGCTTTCTGCCGCGGGCGCGCGCAACGCCGCGCTGCCGGCTGCCCCCGCGGGCGCGCCGTGAATTAATGACTGGCTGGCGACTGCCTCGGCGGTGGCGTGTCGTAGGCGGTGCCGGCGCGCGGCGCTGCGCGGCGCGGGTGACAAGTGTGACGGCGCTGCCACATGCAGCGCCGTGTCCCACCGTGCGAGGGGCGGGGCTTGCGGCGCGCGCGTACACGGGCGCGGGCGGGGCGAGCGGCGGCGGCGGAGGCGGTGGCGGTGACGCGCGAGCGGCGCGCCTGCCTGCCTGCTCCGGGCCAGGGCATCGCGCCCACGCACGCCGGCGTGTCGCGCCGCGCCGCGCCGCGCCGCGCCGCCTCGCGCAGCGGCGGATCCAGAAGAGGGCCATTGGGGTCATAGGCGTATTAGAGATTTCGTTTGTTACCTTCCTTTATTTGGCAAAATGGATTTATTTATTATTTATTTTATTTATTTATTATTTATTATTTTATTTATTTATTGTTTATTATTTATTTATTATTTTATTTATTTATTATTTATTATTTATTATTTATTTATTAAATATTTATGTTAGAATTATGTAATTGTCTAGTAAAATATTATATAGTATCACATGTATGTATTTTATGTACTTTAGCGTAATAGCCTGTGACAAAGCCTGGGCTTACCAGCGGCAACCCGGCCGTGCGGCCATGGGTTACGGAGTACATGTGGTTGGCACGTAGTCATCCCTATGTCGTGTCCTGATTATCGCAACCTGAGATATAAGTTTTCTCATCGTCACACGGCAACACATACTGGGACATTGTGAGGAACATGCACCCTATAATCTTTCCCGTCCGGGAATCGAACGCCGGGAATCGGTCCGGGAATCGGTCGCGTCATGAAAAGCAAACACCTTGACCAATGAGCTATTCGGGAGGGCATATTACCATGGTATATACACTACAAAAATAAAATACAATAACATATGTTTGTTATTTAACAAAAATGTATGATGCCTCCCAAATGATCGGCTGGATCCGCCCCTGGCTCCACGCGACAAGCAGCTCCGGCTCAGATGCTCAGTGACAACACTCATTGACGATGCAGCCTCACTGACCGGGAGGTCTGTTTTTACGAATATTGCATTGACGCGCGATAACTAACGCGCGTCGTATCCTTACCAGAACGGCACACGAGTGTTTTGAACGTTTCGCACAAAATAGAGTGTTAAGCTACGAATTGCGTTACTTATCGCGCGTCAACGCAACGCTCGTGTGAGGGCCGTAGGGTTCGACTTCCAATGGTAGCGGATTTTCGACAACTACCTACGTAGCTCGGTCCAATTCGAACTCTCTCTGGAGGGGAATACTAGCGGTTGTTTTGATCGGTAGTTTTCGGTGGTTGCTTCGATCAATACCAGGCGAATGCCCGAGTAGTACCGTAAGAAACGGGCCAAGAACTGTGTGTGCTCTTTCCTTCCTCTACCTTGTCATATCATCGCCTCTTGCTTACACATACTTGCGCTTAATGCACAACATTACCGGACATGTTGGAAGACCAGTCGGGAGCTTTGAGCTTATCTCGTCTTGGGCAATGATCTGCTGTGTGAGATACATGGGGGGGAGGCTGCAAGATGACGAGTAGGTGGGCTCACGTGATTCAGGGGAAATGAGCACCGCCCACACTCAGCTACAGGGTACTCTAACCTTTCGGGACAAATGATCAGAGAAGTTCACGCGCTCGGAAACACGTAAGACTTATACGAAGAGCAATGCAACATAAACACCACAAATAAATCCAAACTTCTTGCTAGTCAATTAAGTTCCTTCCCGGTTCGGAATAGAGTGAAAGGAATTTCGATTACATGAATTTCTTTACAATTGCAAGACCAAGTCAACTCATTACTAACAAGTTGAAGAAGAGACCATCTTATAAAATATCTCACCCTCCTCTTATTGGAAGAAGTTTCACAGAACTTTTCACAAGCTGTTCAATCATACAACAAATCTAGAAATACACCGGACTTTTCTTACATATTCGACATGTTTTAAAATAACATTTTCATTACTTTTAGTTGTGTGTGTCTCTTCAGTTATGCTGAGAAAAATCTACATTTTTGTGCGCTATTTTCATCACTTCAAAAAGTATAGATTGATTCCACAAGAATATTATCTCACTTAATGAACCACTAACTTAAATAATACTTTTAAAATAGTATTTTCTCTTCCAAGAATATTGCTTTTATCTTAATTATCACAATTACTCGTTTCCTTTTATAATATCATGAACAATATTCATTTGCAGTATTGTAAGAGCCATGAGTTAAGTCCCAAGTTGCCTTTTTAAATAAAGATCAATTCTTCATGTCAATGTAACTCGAAAATGTGACAACTTGATGTAAAAGGATGTTGATTTTTTGATACTTGAGAGATCAGTTACCCATAAATGTTATATGATTTACAATGATTTATGTTTTTGAACTCAATGTAATTCATAGCCTCAGCTTCACCTGTCATCATTATTTGTCATATTGTCACTTTGATTAATTGTCAAATAGATGTTTTTTGGGAATACTTCAATTCGTAATGAATAGATTTTTATTGTGATACTGCATGTGCTAAAATGATAACCACTTTTATTGAGTGAAATATGTAATTTTTTTCCCTTTCCCATCTGTGATATATCATTTTATTTTCAGTCCTCCTACTCATTATAATACGTGTCATTTACTATATGTGTACAGTACTTACAATAATTGAGGCTTTGGAAAGCCAAAGTACTAAGTATTAAGTACCAAAATTTTCGAAACGAAGGTTTTGACATCTAAATATTATATAAATCGGGGCCAATATACAGTTAAAAGAGAGATGTTCCCACACCTTTCGAGTAGTTGAAACATCTTCCTAGTGACGGTTCTATGTATGTCAAGAATACGAATGTCAAGGCTGTATGTCAAGAATACGAATTCATACAGTTTTTCTTTATTTTCCGAAAAAAAAACTTTTGGCACTTAGCATCCTTGGCTTTGCAATGCCTCAATTTATATTAGTTTCAATATCATGCAATTATTCATCAAAACATTACTTTGTTATTCACTTCAAAATGAAATTACTATTCAATAGATTTTTTAAATTACAACTGAAGACAAGAAGGACCAATTTTCAACGGCTAATTTCTAAACTGTTACATATTCATCTATGTTTGGCGCGAGAATGCTACTTATGAATGCAAACTTTAAAATTTTTACTCCTTCCGAAACACCAGATAAAAAGCCTGACTGCATCCCGTTTTATGCAACGCCCCTCGCTCCAGGCGTTGAACTTGCAGGGCGCTATCATTCGCTATTTTCCCTGCAACTAGTGGTGCTTCAGTAGAACATACTTCCTCACGTTGTATATAACGTAATATTACACTACTTCGAGAAAATGCATTTCTGAATAATAATGCAAAATGAATGCAAAATACTGATCAAAAATTTTTTTTTTTGATCTGTAAACATTTTTTCCGCGCCGAGATTCGAACGCATGTACGTGAAGAGAAGTCGTGATACACTTAACCGCTTCACCACGCAGATCGGTCGCACGGTCGATCTCCCTTTTTCCGACGCTTAAAAATCGTAGTGATCTTTCCCAATAATTCTCACTTACGCAGTTTTCAAAATTCAGAGAGTTCAACGAAAATTAGGCCTGCGACATTTTTGAACGTCCGTTGCTATATCCGTGAAAAAAAATAAAGAAAAAATTGAAGCAGTTTTTGATATTTTTTTGCAATAAATTCAAGCAGAAATTCCGGGAAAATTACTTTTCAAAAAAACTTGTACATGATTACATCTATTTCTATCTATCTTATTTTTAAAAACCCAAGACAAAAATCTTTATCTCTAATACTGTACTTTTACCATGTCAATTTTTTGTAATTTTCGAAAAAAGCAACAGAGAATTCGAAAATTATGAGACCACCACCACTTAGGTGGGGGTCAAAGTGGAACCGATTTTGGAGAAAATTTTGTTCGGTCGACATCAGATATTGTCATCTGATGTGTCGCATTCGTTGCAAGAAATGCTGGTAAACGGAAATGGCCATAGCGAAACTGAATGTCTTCTTCCGACGCGGTCCGAAAACATCGTCTGTCGCACAATGTTTCGTTTGATTCACATCAACTGTTTCAATAATTAAATTAGTTCAAAGAATTGGTCGCCCCGATCGGGATTCGAACCCGGGCCTTCTGGTTTACGCCCAGCTGCTCTACCTAAGCTACCTGGACAACCAACTTTTGAACAGTTTTCACAAGCGCGATTATCGCTCCTATATATAATTGTCACCTTACCCGTCACCTTGTTGGATGCACTTACGATCGGAGAATATGTTCCGCAGACGTACAGCTATCCAAAATGTGACTATGTTACTGAGTTGTGAGACATATTCATTGAACTAATTTAATTATTAAAATACATTGTTACTCGGTAACATGGTCACAATTTGGAAAGCTGTACGTCTGCGGAACATATTCTCCGAGCGTAAGTGCATCCAACAAGGTGACGGGCAAGGTGACAATTATGAACTGTTTCGTTTGAATTTTGTCCGTCTGACATCGTCCGACCGAAATGTCCGCCGCCTTGCCGATGCAGTCGGGCGACTCCCGGCTGGCGGGCGGGCGCCGGCGGCGCCGCGTCGTGACGGCGGGCGCCGGCAGAGCGCGAGAGCGACCGGCGCCGCGCCGCGGAGCGTCGGGGCGCCCGCACCAGGGCGGCGCTCACTTGCATTCGACGCCGCGCTCACACGGGCAGATTGATTGATTGATTGATTGATTGATTGTTAGTGATTCCGGGGGCGTCAACTACTGCGGTCGTTAGTCTCGTGAGTGTAGTGCATGTGTTTTTCATCGGGAGGGGGCGGTGATCTTCCTTCACTGGATGGCGAGATCCGGCGCCGACCTACCGTCGATCAGCGGGGTTTTCCCTAACCAGGTATCTCCCACCAGGGGGCACCACCCCAGCCGGGGCAAGTTTTAAGTCCCCGACCGGTCTCCCGGCATGTGTGGTAGTGTAGTGCAAGGCAGTATAAGTGTGAGGTTTGTGTGTGTGTAAGGGGAGAGGATAGGACAAGGAAGAGGAAGGATCGTGCGCGGTCCGTGGCCGTTTGTTAGGGTTCTGCTCCGGCATTCGCCTGGTGTTGATCGGAGAAACCACGGAAAACTACTGATCAAAGCAGCTGGCCACTAGAATTCTTCTCCAGATAGCGATTGAATTCGACCTAGCAGAAAAGCTTGTGTCGAAAATCCTGCCGACGCGCCGTCGGGAAAATTCCGACGGCGCGCCGTCGGAACTTGAACCTAGGACCACCCGGTTAAAAGCACTGCAGTGACATCAGTTGATGCACTGAGCCACCGCTCCCGGTGACACGGGCAGAGCTACGCGCCGCTGGTAGGAATTATTCTAAAAATGTAAAAATTTCTAATATACGTTTGAAATAATACAAATTCTGTAATATAAAATGCAGAGGAATTTTTATCTTTAAGACTCAAAATTTAAAGAAAAGCAAGACAAAATGTCATCAGAAACTGGCAGTATTTTTCCTCCCCGTCTTCTTTAAGTTCTGTTTATTTGCGTTCTCTGGAAATTAAATATTATTATTAAATTGTTTGTTTGTCTGCCTTCCACAATGAGCTTTAACGTAAAATCTGCGATGTAAATACAACCTACGCATATTGAAATAGAAAGTTCAACGAACTCTTCTTTCCTACATTGAATGGTATTTCCCTCGTCCGCATTGGGAGCTGAACTAATTTCCGATGAGGTTGTATTTTACGCCTAATAATTCACACTTGCGATTATAAAATGAATCTGACAGGGATGAGAAAGATGACAGATTATTGAGAAGTTTCGATTCTCATTAAAATGAAGGGCTTTGATATAAACACTCCTATGCCATATCGAAGTCATTCTGGCAAATAAGAAGATTAAGGTTTGAATCCCACATCCCCCGTCACAATGGCAAGAAGAAATGTCTGTAGTTCAGCGCCAATTGTTGCACACGCACCACACAACTCGTCTGAAATGTAGTTCGATACGGGAGTATGTTAGTAGAATTATCTTATTTTTGTAGAAAATAAGGCAGAGACGTAAACTTCTTAGCTTAATTTTTTATTTCGATATAGTGCATAGGTTGTGTTTACTTCGCATGTTTTGTATTAAAGCACATTGTAGATGGAAGACAAACAAGGAATTTACTAATAGCATTTAATTTCCAGGGAACACAGATAAACAGTAGTTTTCTTAATGAAGATGAAGAATACGGCCAGTTTCTGAAGAAGTTGCTGCTTATTTTTCTTTAAATTTGGAGTCGCAAATATAAAAACCGTACCACCTTTTATGTTACAAAAAGTATTTTATTTATATTATTAAAATTCAGATTACAAAATTTAAAATTTTTAGGATAATTTCTTGATGTCTTTTTCGGGTTTTGGTTTTCTTTGATGCAAATGACCCCATAGTTTTCATTAAGTGGATTGGGTTGACTTTTTTACACTATTGTAGGAGCAAACGACATCAAATTCCCAAGAGGTTTTAAATTATCTTATTTAGAATTATAGAGTATTTTGTGTAAGCGCATTATAAAATATTTATTTTAATTATTCTAGTGAATTATTCCAATGAGAATGCCATGTCGTTCATCGTTTTGATGTACACTCATAACTAATGTTGCATTCGTTGCCGCCTACAACATCATCAACTTTAAAATTAATAATATTGTTACATACACTGACATCAAACGTTCGTATCAAGCAAATATAATTCAGGCAAATGCATTTCCCTCGTGCAGGTCAAGGACAAAGGGCCGAGCTGCCCACTAAGCCCACTGAAGCCGCGCATGAGGATTGAGCACTGTCCAGCGTGGGTGGACGCGATGTGTGGAGTGTCAAAGCCGAGGTGTCACTTTTCGTCCCGCTTTCAATTCTCATAACCGGCAAAGCGCCGCGCCGCGCCGCGGTGCCGCGGTGCCGCGCCCGGCCACAGGCGCCGCCACCGTCGCGGTGTGGACACAGGGGCTCCCACTAAGCCCAGCCCGACGCCCAATTGGCAGCTGGCAGCGATAGCGTAATGAGCGGCCCGCTCAAATCCGATTTGCGCGTAGTCTTGGATCCGGCGCTAATATCCTGAAAGTGTTTTGATAGCGCGATGATTTAAAAGCAATATATATTGTTATTGGACACTCTAAACCTAACTTAAACCGCGGGACGATTCGGTCGCGGGTCGGCCGCGGGGGAAGCGGCTGGGCCCGGAGAGGCGTTGGCTTCCAACCTGAATTAGTTTCCGCGGCCCTGCTGACGTACCATAAATCAAGCATTATCTCTTGCGGCACGCCAAAAGTTGTGTTAGTGCGGCCCGTGTTTACACATAATGTGTAATGCGAGTGTAGCGCGTATAAAAGTTTGCAAACATGCGTTAATAGGACACATTTTGTATCTACGATCAATTGATCAGTGTACACGCGCCCAACATTAGCGCGGCATATGTAGCACGTCGGGTGACGGGGGCGGCGGGGGCGGCGGGGGTGGAGGGGGTGGCCCCGAACTCATACGGCGCGCCCGGTGATGGACTCGGGCTCGTTTGTCCCGATCGACACTCGCACGTCGATAACCGCATCCGAGATGGATCGGGGAGGCGTGGCTGAGCTTTTAAGAGAGTGCCTCGTGTTTACGTTTTTATGACTTGGTTATCACCACTCTTTGATGCGTTTTTGAAAATAAAGGAATACAGTTTTTACCGGCTTACATAGTTACAAGCATTAATGACGCCCTTATCTCTGTCAAATCCACGAATTTTTAGGAGGTGGAGAAATAAAAAATATCGCGAAATATAACATGTAAGTGAATTCACTGGTATTTGTCACGAGCATAGTAACATAATTTGAAATAGTAATCGCTCACTAAAAAAGGGAATTATAGATTATAGATTCTATCAAGTTTCCTTTTTTTAAATTTATTTCTTCCCGTTCGACTTTCATCTTTCGGGAATTTTGACGGGTAGAATGTTACATACAATGAATTTACTTGCCCATCCTCAGGCAAATGCGAGTCTAGGTATAACCCTTCAATATTTTTAAAATTTCGTATTTGTATAACTTGACTTAGGGAAGTTTGCATTTATTGTTTAGAAGTGGAAGGGTGTGTTTTGTGGGAAATTGTGGCGAATGATTTTTATAAATTAGAGAGGACGAAAGAGGTCCTTGTAAAATCTAGATTCGGAGTTTCCTGAGACTTCGTATTCTTTATTACCTCTGCGTACAATACCTTCTTTTACGATATTACCAGAGTAGGATAGGGATCTCAAATATCGTCAATCAATGGAGATTAAAAAAAGAAGATATTCATTGAAGTATTTTGAAATTAACACCAATTAACTCTTAGTATTAGTCTAGTACACAGCATACAAATGACTCAATTGTCTATGACATTGCGAATTAAAAACAATAATAAAAAAGTGTGCCTTTTCAGATTTGAAGAAGATGTTCCAAATGTCACCCATCACACTATTTAAAAATTACTTTTAATATTTTGCTGTATTACCATTATGAAAAGAAGAAAAATTAATTCAAAAAGAAAACGTGGTTTTTACTTTTTTTATCTCTCCGAAGGAAGTAATTGTCCCTTTATTGTTGATTTTCTTCATTTCTTAACCTTTGAAAAAAACCCTTACTTACACTGTATTAGATTTTGTACGCTTGATGTTTGAAAACTAAAACCTTCACCATGATTTCGTTAATTGATTCTATAAGAGCATTTTTGAAGGAGTATTCACCACCAGTGCAACCGATCAACACATCCAACTTGGTACTATACAGGGAGACGTCTTTCGGTGTTACTAGAGGTAGTACTAATCAATTGCGGAACTGGTAGAAGCAAAGCCACCATGCGGAAAAATAATGAGAAACGAATATAATCCCCCCTGACTACCCCTGACTACCACCAATTTGCAATGTTTTACACCTATCACTGCCCTTTTCATCTGTCCTTTGTATCATTATTTATCCAGTTCCATAGAGGAAAATAAAAAAAACACACAAAAAAATTATTTAAGTATCACAAAGTAGACGATATGAGATACATCCTAACCTATGCTAGTGAATGTTGATCTGGCAAGGCAAACTCAAAAACTGTCGTAACAAAAGATTGCTCACTTCTTGAACTACTAACTGCATCGTCACAATCGAGATCCATCACACGACTTAATATGCAGCAATGTGCAGGAGTAGCTTGAGAACTCAGACTGCTGGAGAAATTTATCAAATTTACAAAGCACCAACGAGACGATATGACCTCATGAAATGTGGGGTACTGAGATAAAGTAGGACATATTGAATTATCTGGTCGCCTGGTGCAATACTCTTCAGAGATACGCTACACCAGATGTTAGCTACGCGGGACGACATTTTGGCCCCCGACCCTACTACAACCATAGAAAATTAGCGATAAAAGTTTCAAAAGAATTAGTTATGTATAATTTCATCTCGATGTCACTATTTGTTCATTGTGCTATGTTTGGCAATCACCATATATTATTTTTGTCGCTCGGTAACAATTTTTATTTATAAAGAATGAATGATTATAATGTTCCTTTCGATGAGACATACATTTTTTCTACAATTAGTTTTGATCGAAATCTGGTCAAAATGCTTTCAAAGTGCTCGTATCAATGTATCAAAATGTACGTATCGAATGATATCAACTATTTCAATCAACTAAGATAATAGTGAAATTTTAACATCATGATATAACATCTACATTGGCAGACATTCTGTGGAAAATATATTATTGAGAAAAAATATTTATTTTGAAGACAATTCAGATAAGCTGAAGATTAACCTTAAACATTTGCATTATTTACACTCCATTCTGTTCTAGTCCTTGAAACCGTTCATAATATCGTTCTTGATGTGTAAGAAGATGTGACCGCTGTTTCATCTAGTCTCTAGAATCTCTAAAAGGAGAGTGGAATTTCTAAAGAAGTATTCATAACGATTTGTTACCCGTAATTGGAGCGACGAAGTACAACAAAAAGCGTTCGAGTACACAAATGTCGGAAAAGCATGATTCATGTATAAGATCCAAAAAAATATGGAGGACAGTAAACCTCCCTTTATTACAACACCGCCGGTACATGGCCAACGACTATACTTCTGACATGTCGAACGGATGTGTGGGTTTTTACCGGAGAGATCAAAAAAGCGCCTTTCAGGGGCGCGCGTAGGTTGAGCCTCTAACGCGGCCGCGGGGAGACGCGACGAGACTCAACTCGATGCAGTGCGACTTGATGCAACGCGACGCGACGCGACGCGACTCGAAGCGACTCGACGCGACTCGACGCGACTCGACGCGACTCGACGCGACTCGACGCGACTCGACGCGACTCGACGCGACTCGACGCGACTCGACGCGACTCGACGCGACACGACGCGACTCGACGCGACTCGACGCGACTCGACGCGACGCGACTCGACGCGACGCGACGCGACGCGACGCGACGCGACTCGACGCGACTCGACGCGACTCGACGCGACTCGACGCGACTCGACGCGACTCGACGCGACTCGACGCGACTCGACGCGACTCGACGCGACTCGACGCGACTCGACGCGACTCGACGACGCGACTCGACGCGACTCGACGCGACTCGACGCGACTCGACGCGACGCGACGCGACGCGACGCGACGCGACTCGACGCGACTCGACGCGACTCGACGCGACTCGACGCGACTCGACGCGACTCGACGCGACTCGACGCGACTCGACGCGACTCGACGCGACTCGACGCGACTCGACGCGACTCGACGCGACTCGACGCGACTCGACGCGACTCGACGCGACTCGACGCGACTCGACGCGACGCGACGCGACTCGACGCGACTCGACGCGACTCGACGCGACTCGACGCGACTCGACGCGCCTCGACGCGACTCGACGCGACTCGACGCGACTCGACTCGACTCGACTCGACGCGACGCGACGCGACGCGACGCGACGCGACGCGACGCGACGCGACGCGACGCGACGCGACGCGACTCGACTCGACGCGACTCGACGCGACTCGACGCGACTCGACGCGACTCGACGCGACGCGACGCGACGCGACGCGACGCGACGCGACGCGACGCTACGCTACGCAACGCGACGCTACGCTAAGCGATGCTAAGCGACGCGACGCGACGCTACGCTAAGCGATGCTAAGCGACGCTACGCAACGCGACGCGACGCTATGCGACGCTACGCGACGCAACGCGACGGCACGCGACGTGTCTCCACTCGACGTGACACGACCAGACGCGACTCGAAGGTATGCGACTCGACGAGACTCGACGAGACTCGACGCTCTCCTCGCCCCGCGGTTTGTTTCACGGGCATCGAGAGCGAAGCGCGCCCCCGCAAAGGCTCACCGTGATATACTGCCACCCCAGCATGGGACTAACTGTACGCTGCACATGTGTGAACGTTTCATGACTTCTCGTTCTCTGTCTTCAGCTTAGACGTTTATACGAGATCTCGACGTCCTGTGTTAATGTTATATGAACCCGGGCTTCACGCGGCTTGCCACTCGGCTTCCCCATTCCACAGCGGCACTTTGTTCTCAGAGACATTGACGCCAATAATCGCAGTAATACCAACTGTGTATGCAACACTCTGTATTGTTTCGGGGAACCATACCATCACAACGATACTTTTTTTCTAGACGGAAGATTTAAAGGATATAAACGTTAAGGTAATATGTGATGCGGATACATTTCTTAGAATTTTTAAATCTTATCACTTGAAGCATAACAAGAATAAAGGAAAGTTATGAAGACAGTGATGACTGTAAAAATACATCACAGTTCCAATGTGTCTTGCGTCTGAGTATATGCTGACATTACTGTTCTTAGCGTAATGAAGATAGGGCACACACTTTCGTTTATCTTTCAATTTACACTGTAAAGCATTACTCCCAATCTCCAAGAAGAGGGACGCCCTTTTACTTGAAAAGAAACAAAGAAACAAACAAATAATCGTATAAACATCGAAATTAGTACACACTTTTTGAAAAATAATTTGATCATTTTCCTCTGTGTTAAGATCTCTGAAAAACATCTTGGAATCAATTCGCACAATGTTGAATCATTACACTCAGAGGAAAGGGCAAGGGATCGTTTCGGAAAGTGAATCAAGTAATTTAACTGATCATGAAAAGAAATATGGAAGAAATGTTAAAAAGCAGAAATTGTATTTCTTGAAACTAAAAGTGGCTGGGTATTACTTAATAGACAAAATATTAGAGATTTTGCAAAGTATGAAGCACGTTAGCATGCACTTCGTTTGAGCCTTTGCGCATGGCTCAATTCGAACTGATAGCAGAGTCCAATAGTCTGTCAGATTTAGCGTGCATCTTATATCAAATGCTAATGAATCACTCGGTCATGTTAAATGGATTTTGTTCCTAATTGTGGTAGGTGTGTGTGCTGTTAACTCTGTAATCCCGAGTCATCATTTTGATGGCATTAATCGGTATTTGTAAATATCTGTATACATGGTATTACTTATATTTATTTAATAATGTCTTAATATAATATAATAAGATCAGTGGTTTATGATATGCTCTAGTCGAATAAGGGCGAATCAAGAAGATGTGGTATTAAAGGAATTTAGTGCATATTCTGCCTCCTCAGCGCAGAATAGCTTCAATTTAGAACAAAACGTTGTGCAACAACTCCTTTTAGGCTTCGCATGTTATTCGTGTTCATTTTATATGGTGCTACACATAGTTGCTTACGAGGGTCTCACACTCTCTCGTCTCCTGTCATTGGCTGTGCGACGCGTCGCGCGGGCTGCAACGTCGCCAACAGAACATCCAGGCTTCAAAATATCGATGTTCAATATTAGAACCTCCATGCTATTATTTCATCGCATAAAATCCATCAATTGTTTTAACCAGCGAATTTTTATTCTTTACATTGGAATTGTTTGTTCTGACGGAGGAATTCAACAATAGTATCCTTTCTAATATGACTTAGTCTCTCCGAACCTTAGTAAACCGCAAAGAAAAGGTTCGAGTATTATGTTACTCGGTCAATTCCAAGCGCCCTGATATTCCAGATCAAAGAATTCCTGCCTTCTTTTTAGATCCTTTTCCTTTAGTTACTTCGATCTGAAAGAATGTTAAATCAACTGACATATGAACATTATGTTGGTCTATTTTTAAGGTAAATTTTATTTCAAAAATAAAAACATCGAAAACAAAAACACCGAACCCAAAAATATACCGAGCCGAAAAATAAACAACCACCGAGTCCAAAAGAAGAAAGAACCATCGACCGCAATAAATCGACATGGACATCGCATCCCCAGCCGCGAAGAGAGGGCGCCGGCCAGTCTGTTGCCGCCTCCGCCGCGAGGGGCGCGCCGGTGGCTGACGGGATGATAATGGATATTGCAGCCCAGCGCGGCCCAAGACGCTTCCGAGCAGGCCGCTGACACGTGTCCATCACCCGCTCTGACACGTGTCCTCCGGCGCGACACTAGCGATATTAATTACCTTAAGTCAATTTCCAAGTTGCTCCCGCCCATTACAACTTATTTAGCTTGTCCGGGAGGCGCCTCCGAGCGGCGAGGGTCAGGCGGCGCGATGCGACGCGGCGCGGGCGCGGGCGAGGCGGCGCGGGCGACCGGGCGCCCGCCTGCGCCGCCCACCTTCCTCCGCGCGCCGCCCGCCCGGCCTCGCCCGGCCTCGCCCGGCCTCGCCCCGCGCGCCGCCCGGCCGGGCGCCCACCGCGCTCAGGCCCAGCTCCCCAGGGATGCGACATCAACGGCGAAGTTTACAAACATCGTTCAACGTGTTTTCGATACATCGTCGATGGATCCAAAACATCGATGTATTGAACATTGATTTAATGAAGCCGATGTTTTTTAAACATCGATGTTTTGAGCTCGATGTTTTGAGTCCGATGTTTTGAGCTCGATGTTTTGAGCTCGATTTTTTGAGCTCGATGTTTTGAGCTCGTGTTTGTGAGCTCGATGTTTTGAGCTCGATGTTTTGAGCTCGATGTTTTGAGCCCGATGTTTTGAGCTCGATGCTTTCTCTTGGTTAATATTGGCGGTCTGTGCGTGCTCTCGAGAGATGCGACGTCCATTTTCGATGATTTTAAAACATCGATGTTTGTATAAAAACATCGATGTACTTAATATCGCTTTATTGAAACCGATGTTTTTATCATCGATGTTTTGTGGTCGATGGTTGACATTTTATTTTTGAATAAATAATATGGCAAAAACCTCTTATAATTTTGACAGATCGACAACTTAAACATTCTTCAGATCTAAGTCACTAACGGTGAAATATAAGTTTGTCGAATTTTTGTTAGTAAATGAAGTGTACTATTTTTGTATTACCCAAAACTTTAATAAACGTTTGTTAATTGTTCTGCAAATACTTTGATTGTTTTGTTAGCAAAACAACAATTGTAAATTCATAAACACTTCATGTGCACACTGACGTTAGCGGTTGCTAAAATAGGTTTATAAACATCGAAGGTATTGGCTGATGTATTTTGAACATACATTTTTAAAATTTGAACATTGATTTTTTTGTCGATGTTGTATTTCTACTCCCAAAGGGATAGGACATCGAAATCTTTTCAAAATATGGATGTGTTTATAAAAACATCTATGTTTTAAACATCGATGTACTGAAGCGAATTTTTTAACATGCTTTTTTATGCTCGTTTTTTTACGTTTTCGACGTTTTTTGTAAATGAAAAATTCCCATATCACAATTTTGTAAAAGTTTCAATATGAAAAATAACTGACGGAAACACTGTCAGTTTTAGTGCCCGAACCAAACGAAGCATGTTTGTACTACGCTCATTGACCACATTATGTCTCGCCCATGATGATCCCAATGCCCTGGCATTTTCTAGGCCTTTCTTCGTATTTCATTCAGGGAGAGGCAGTCAGGCATGTGCCGTAGTTGTAGGCCCTCCGCCTTCCTTCGATGACATGAGGACTGACCATGTGAGATGATCCTGGGCACTCAGACTTAATTTTGTCCATTATTCTTACATTTTTGATCTCCGTTATCCGTTAAATCTTAATTATAAATTAATAAATGCGACCATTGTCAAATTAAATTTTGTTACGCAATGATTTAATGTTGTAGATTATTAAACGAGCTTTAAAACATCGATATTCAAAAATGATTTATTTCAAATCACATTGAAAAAAGAACAATGCTGCTATAGTTATTCAGATATAAGAATCTTGGCATATTTTTAAACTCATGTTCTGTATTCAAAACTCATAAAACAAAATAACATGAATAAATTATACATTGTGCATTCTCGTTCTTTTTTTAAAAAAAAATATTTTATCAATTTTTATCATTTCGGAAATTAAATGATTTCTTAATCTCACATTCAGATGATTATATATTATAAAAATAATTTTTTGTTGAGCCTGCTAGTTGCGGAAGATATGTGAGAATATTCACCTACTATAGATAGCCTACATCTTAGAATAATTTATAGTCTTCCACATTTATTTTAATATACTCCACATGAATCTACAACAGAAATAACCATGTTTTCAGGAAATAGTCATGAAATGATTTTGTGAGAATATTTTTCTTCGATTTTATAGGGATTTTGCACTTTCAATTCTTAAGCCTCTCTGAGGTGACTTTTTTGTGAAGTATTACAAGGTGTGTTTTATTTATGAAACCACTACCTTGTGTTTCATTTATAAAAGCATTTTTGGATAGTAAGTTATGAGGAAGCCCGTACATGAAAACTTCAGCAATACAAGGGTTTCTAAAAAATATTTAATATACTTTCTATGTTAGGAGTTGGAAAGAAATGAGTAAATTTTGCTCAGAGCGTAAACTTTTAAATGTGAATTTCGGTAAGTCATGCGAATTATGTTATGAAGGCATGGCATGGCGTATAATTTAATGTTCTGCTGCTGTTGTTGTTGTTGTTGTTGTTGTTGGGAAATAAGCTTCGCATGCATGAAGTAATCGTTAATATGTGAATAATCATGGATCAAAATGTATTTTATCCCATTGTTGCACGCAAAATGTACTCTTTATATATTTCTCTTTTATATCTTTTCTTGATCACCCTTTTGGAAAACTCTGGAAGCTTTTAAATAATATTATGTAAAATATTCAATTCCTCAGTAAGTCGTTTGTATACCTCAGTTTTAATTATTTCTCTCTGTTAATTATTATCCTTAAAAAAGCATCATTTTTCTATAATTAGTAAGTCATTTGGAAGTCGATTATCAACCAAATAACCAGAATGTTTTACAACACTACATCTGAATGTATTTTAAAAGTTCAGATTTTTGAAGAACTGTATTAAACAGGAAACTATGCATATAACACAAGAGTAATGAATAGCTACACTTGATATTCCTTTTTAACAGTACGAATGACCAGCTGAATATTGCGTCGACGACGCTGTTTTATATGTATCTTCATAAGGTAAACATTTTTACTATACAAGTTCTAAAAACAAAGAAGCTTCAAATAGACAGTTCTCTGGTTCTTTCAAATTCGGGTGTAGTAGGTAAAGAATCTATTAAGATAAAATTAATTAATCAAAAACATAAAACATGTGAGACGCAGCTTTTCTAGTCAATGTTCTTCAGCGCTAAGGCCGCGCTTTGCAGGCTGCGATTCTACAACACACCGTTCCATTCTCTTAGATTTATATTAGAACTCTATACATTTAAATTTGTTTGAAGTCTAAATTCTCATCTCTCTTCAGTCTCTAAAAATTTGTTTGAAGTCTAAATTATCACACAAAAGGAGAGTATCCCATTAGCACTATCATATATGCTACACCTAATGAAAGTATCGTCTAAAACGATAATTATCTTAAGGAGTTGGCAACCCAGACGCTGAACCTATTCCTTCCGAGTGGCCCAAGCCTTAAACCGCATTCTGTAAATAGCGGCATCCGCGGAGCTGTGTCAATCGTCACCACACGGGCGTCACATTTAGCTGTCATCACTTCTGGTTGTGGGGTCTTCCGAGGCGATTGCGCTGTGACTCATGGTTCGCACGGCCACCGCAAGATCGCAGAGCTAAAAGACGCAGAAACACATGTTTGGAAATTTCTTAGAATCTTCTGAACGGTTCCGCAAACAAATTATCAGTTCACCACCAAAAGACTGAGTCGCGTCAAATGACTCCTCATCTGTCTCGATTGGTGGATGAGAGTAACCGTGAGTGATGCCCGGACGTACAGAGGCAGATCACTAAAGAAAAGCAAGGATTGTAAGTGCGCTAATAATCAATTTTAAAACCACGTCTTCTCAATTTTGTGAGTACATACAAAAAGGTATAATCAGTTAATTAACATAGTATGTTTAGGATTAGAATCCCAGGGCTCTTTGGAGGGGTGCTCGGGCAGTGTCCACAGCAGCGAGGGCAGGCAGTGGGCCCGCAAGGGAGCCACACACGACTCGCGTGCCGCAATTTTTCCCACGTCCCATTGATTGTTGACACGCTCGTACAAAACGCAATAAAGTACACATTTGATAGCAAACATATATTAAACTTGCATACACCCCGTCAATATGCGCGATCGATACCTGTGGGCGGTGGGCCGCGCCGGCGGCGGGGGGGGGGGGATCAAGTGGCCGTGAGCGGCGCGGTGGTCCGCCGCGCCACAGCACCGAAAGCAAACGCCCGCGCCGCATGCATCAAACAAATAACAAATTGGGGCGGTCAATAGTGATCAATGCGACCCGCTCTAATGTCTACATGGAAGCGCCATTTGGAATATATCACGAGCGCGCATCAGGCCGCGGGAGCAAGAAGTTTATTGGGAATTAGAAGTAACAACAAGCTATACGTTAGGCACGTATTCGCACGGTCGGGAAGAGTAACTGGTTTACACTGGTGCTTATGTACCAAACGTACTACACCCATACATGCAGTAACGTATAGCTTATTCGCCGCTGTAAACACAGAACCTGTTTAAAAGCGGGCGAGCGCCGCGCAGCGCCGGCAAGGCGGACGACGCGGCGATGGCGCGGGGGCGGCGATGGCCCACCGGGAGGGGGCGGCACCAAGGAAACCAGAGCGGGCGTGAATTGGGACGGGCGAGATGAAAAAACGGTAGCCAGTGCCGAATATTACTCCTAACAGATTTGAATTGGTTGGCATTGAATTATTAAACTCTCAACGCAAACAATACTGGGACATTTTTAACTTTGTATGAACAGCTTCTTTTCTAAGAAGAAACCCAAAACATAGCATACTTGTGCTAGCTGTCCGATGTAAGCCTCCCAGAGTCTTTGGATCATAGAGAGCGACAGTTCGCTGCGATAATATCCACCGATATTGCTTATGGAGTTATTGAACAGCAACAATTAATTTTGGCAGTGAGTGATTGTGATGCGCAAATGAAGATCCAGAGTGAAAAGAAGATAAATTGGATTGGAAAGAAATTATATAGGTTTGCTCTTCTTTTCTTGTTCCCAATTGGTTTGATATTTGGTTAATATAATAAAAATATTTGGTTAAATAAATGGTTACAATAATACGTAATGACAATGGAAACGATGACGACAGAGCGTGAGATAAACCAAGCCTGTGCAACTTAAACTCACATGAGAACAACTTTTCTAAATAAAAGCCAAGGTAATCGACCAGTACCCATTTGAATGCTATTAGGAAGGGAGATCTTCGTTTATTACACAACAAACTAACCCTGTTGAAACAAAAATGTTATTTATTTACCCAAGTATGCATAAGCTTTACAACACAATGAATACTTAAATTTCCTGGTCAATGTTATACCTGTGTCTTCATATCATGCATCAAAATCTGCTAATCAGATGCACCATTAGTAAGCGCCAATTATAGAAGAGAACGTCACAAAATTTCCTGTAATCGACTCGTTGCCCAGACCTGAGAAACGACTACATTGGCAGGATGCTGGTGGAGGCAGGGGCTGAAGGTTTTTAATTCATTGACTGATTTTTTCGTGTTTCCGGGCGCGTCAACTGCTTCGGTCATTAGTCTCGTGAGTGTAGTGCATGTTTTTTTCCTCGGGAGATGGCGGTGATCTTCCCCCGCTGGATGGCAAGATCCGGCGCCGACCTACCGTCGGCTAGTGGGGTTTTACCCTAACCAGGACTCTCCCACCAGCGGAGCACCGCCCCAGCCGGAACAAGCTCTAAGCTTCCGACCGCTCTCCCGGAATATGTGGTAGTGTAGGGCATGCTAGTGTAAGTGTGTGTGTAAGGGGAGAAGATAGGACAAGGAAGAGGAAGGACAGATCGCGCGCGGTCCGTGGCCCGTTTGTTAGGGTACTGCTCCGGCATTCGCCTGGTGTTGGTGGGGAAAACCACGGAAAACTACCGATCAGAGCAGCCGGCCGCTAGAATTCTCCTCCAGACTGCGGCCGAATTCGACCTAGCTGAAAAGGTAGTGTCGAAAATCCTGCCGCCGTGGGGAGTGTAACCTAGGACCTCCCGGTCAGATGCGCTGCAGTGAAATCAGTTGATCCACTGAGCCACCGCTCCCGGTGGACTGAGGGTGAATCCGCAGAGCGCCTGCGTTGGAGCTGCGCTGCGCAGCGAGCACTGTAGCCGCTGCGGCACGGCGGCGGAGCACCGCGCGGCCTCCGCGCTGTTCCTGTCATAAGTGACGTATTTACGCGGCGGCGGCCGAGACGTTGTGTTCGACGAATTGCAGCCCGTGTAAACGCCGCCAGCAGCGCTCGCCCGCGCGCCCCACGGCCACTGCTTTATTACGACGCGGCGGCGGCGGCGGCGGCGGCGGCGGCGGCGGCGGCGGCGGCGGCGGCGGCGGCGGCGGCGGCGGCGGCGGCGGCGGCGGCGGCGGCGGCGGCAGTAGTGCCTGGGCGGCACGCGCGTTGCGACGCCCGACGCTGGGTGAAAGGGAGGCGACATCGCAAACAAAACATTCATGTTTCCAAATATCGATTTTCAATATACATCACGACGATTGATTGATTTTTTCGTGTTTCCGGGCGCGTCAACTGCTCTGGTCATTAGTCCCGTTAGTGTAGTGCATGTTTTTTTCTCGGGAGATGGCGGTGATCTTCCCCCGCTGGATGGCGAGATCCGGCGCCGATCTACCGTCGGCTAGTGGGGATTCCCCCTAACCAGGACTCTCCCACCAGCGGGGCACCGCCCCAGCCGAGACAAGCTCTAAGCTCCCGACCGGTCTCCCGGAATGAGTGGTAGCGTAGTGCATGTTAGTGTAAGTGTGTGTGAGTAAGGGGAGAGGATAGGACAAGGTATGGGACAGATTGCGCGCGGTCCGTGGCCCGTTTGATAGGGTACTGCTCCGGCATTCCCCTGGTGTTGATCGGAGAAACCACGGAAAACTACCGATCAGAGCAGCCGGCCGCTAGAATTCCCCTGCAGACACCGACTGAATTCGACCTAGCTGAAAAGCTAGTGTCGAAAATCCTGTCGCCGTGAGGACTCGAACCTAGGACCTCCCGGTCAGAGGCGCTGCAGTGACATCAGTTGATGTACTGAGCTACAGCTCCCGGTACATCACGTCGAAATTATAGACACTAATAACATCGATGTTAACAATACATTGACTTTGGAGGTATAACGTTTAGTGTTTCGGGCTGTTGTCACTAAGATTTCAAGTTCAAACTCGATCGAAAACGTAGATTTTTAAGGTCGAAAAAGTCCTTTGTACACCTTTCTTGAGAGGGGAAGTAAAGCAGGTGGTCCCATGATTTAGATTTACTGGAAGTAAAATATCCTCAAGCCCAGAAGCAGCCTCCGAGCTAAATTCAAATCGCAGAGTTTCGTCGCACGAGTGCCGCCTTCTTTCACCGCTAGATGGTGAAACGAGCGAAGCGTTTGCGTGGTTAGATGGAAGAGCAGGCCACTTGGCCTGAGTCTCGTCACGTAAAATACGGCATCATTGAACTGAATTGAATACATCTTCCCAAAATCATCAATTCATTGTTGTTCTTAAAACTGGTTTAATACCCTCTACATTGATTATCGCCTGCGGTGGGCGGGAAAGGGCGGTAATTTCACGGTGATCATGATTATTAATTTACAATAGAAAGTTCACTGACGAAACAGTGAAAAAGTATATTGAACAATTAGAAAACTTTAATTATCTGAATGGGTAGTGCGTAAAGAATATTTTCCATTTACCGACGAAAACTTGTCTCACGGACCTGAAAGGATATTGAATTTATTGACATGAAAATCATTATACTGTTCTTATTATGGTACTTTATTTCAATAAAAATAATACATCGAGTATAAAATATCGATATTTTAAAAAACTCGGTTTCAGTACATCGATGTTAAATACATCAAAGTTTTTGCATGTTATGAAAATATCTGTTCTGCTAAATTAACCAAGCGCACAACAGAAGGGGTGGAAACTGAGCCATTTCTGGATCTTTTAGATCACCATCCAATATCGGTAATTAAATACAACGGAAGGTTTCTCAGGGTTGTACAAACATGATTCTAACACTACAAAACGTATCATGGAAGAAGTCCATCGAAATTCAAAATGACATTTTTCTGTTTATTCGACCTAACAACCCAAAAAGGTTATTTTTTTAATTGGGAAAACTATAACAAGTGTGATATCAGTCATGACAGTTACAGAGTTTCAACATCATTATGTTTTCATGATTGTTTGAAATTCATCTTAGATTTGCCCTCAGCTTGAGGATGGAATGTATTGTTTGTCGTGGAATGGACCCTTTGTCTTTCTTGACATTAATGTAAATAAATGAAACGCAAAACAATCTTATTCTGGAAATTGCCTAATTCCCATTACTTTTATTCCAAAACACATGAACGGATAAAGAGATCTGCTTCACTTGTTCAATCCCAAGTCCAAGCAAGGTTGTTGTTTTGGTAAATTGAAGAGGTTGAAGCCTCTACAATTTACAAAAAAACGGTCTCGAGTTTGCACAATGCGAAATTACCAATGAATTTTTATACAAAAAATACGTTCTGGTACGTTCCCGCTCTCCTCTGTCCAACCTGAAGAACCGGCAAACGAAATGTCCAATCGAATGCAAAGTTCAATCGCAAAACCGAATTTGCATATCGTTTATCTCCTCCCCTGAAGATGACTTTTAAGTTGTGTTGTCTTCTTCCAGACAGAGTGTCACGTTCATTTTATGTTATCTCAGGCATCAAAAAGTTATTCGCATCTTTTGCTTAATATTTTATGGTGTGCTTAGAAAACTCTATTCTACATATGCATGTGAAGGAAATCTTTTTAGGTTAGAACATAAAAGGAACTTAAGAATAAAAATGCGTCTTTTTTAAGCAAAACTTCAGTAAAACTGAAAGTAGTATAAAATCATCAGCATTAAATGAATAACAGAGGCTCAATACTTTATTTAGGTTGCACAGTACTTCAAATAAAATATTACAAAAAAAAGCTTTAATTGCGTTAGGAAAGGTTGGTACTATTTGTGCGAGAAATTGACGCGAGTAATAAGAAATATAAGGAAAATATTATTTCTAATCAAAAGCTATATAAAACTAGATCAGCAGTTCCCAAATTTCTTATCCAGAAGTTCTTGCGCCGAAATGTTAAATACAAATATGATATTCTTTCTTGTGGGGTCAGAGCCTAAATAAATGGATGAACAATTTTGATGGGTAAGTGGTTATGAAGCTGTGATGACTAAGAAATTGTTGGAGGAGAAGCATGGGAAACAGGTGATATCTTAATGCACCAGCTGCAATTCAATTCAATTCAATTCAATTAAATGATTCCTTGTTTTATGTGGCGAGCCACAGGCCTTCAGGGCTGCTTTTCCGTCTGAGCAGGCAAATTTCGCTACGCTCCTTTCACCATCTAGCAGAAAGAAGGTATCCCTCGGGCGACGAAATAGATGATTTGAATTTAGGTCAGAGACTTCATTTGGGTTGAAGGATCTTTTACATCAGTAAATCTACAACATGGGACAGCTGGCTTTACTTTCCCTCCGAAGGCTGGCGAACGAAGGATTTTTCACTATGACTTCGATCGGGTTTGAACCCGCAAACTTGGATAAACAGCTCAAATACGTTAACCGTTATACCACTGAATCCACTTTGTTTAACACGTATTCCTCTGGGATCCACCGGGATTTGAACTCCGATACCGAATATCGGAAAGGCGGAAAGCGAGCCGTGTGACCAGCGTTCAAATGCCGTTCGACTTGAAGAGTTTCCACTTATAAAGCTGGCTGCGATCGTCTCGTTTACGTCGTGAGACGCTTGTCATTTCCTGTACTTTATGTCTCTATACAGACATTTATATCCAAGGCAGCAAGAGCGACAGTAATCTAACTGCAATCTATTAACATTTGCGGTAAAGACCTTCAAGCATTCGCTTTTTATTTTACTCAGGGCGTAAAGATTTATTTATTTATTACTAGGTATTTTTAAATCTCATAATATTGAAGATGGGTGACAATCGTTTTCATATTTATTAAACGATTTTGAAACCCCCTGGCGTTGCCCATGAATCTCTAAATTAATTTTTGTTCGCTGTGACACCCGCAGAGGTTTCTCCAGTGGCCTCGAAAGGTCTGCGGGAATCCCTTTGGAAACCACTGTACTAGATAATTCTTGACCTGCGTGCATTTTCTTTCTCACATTAATAAAGCTTATTTATTCAGAATCGCAGACTGCTGAGCTTTAGCTGCATTAGTTCGATGTGTCTCGTGAATGATAACCTCAGCTCTGCTGGTCACCATTGATTTGCGTGTTTCTCACGTACGCCAGTGCATAAATCGCCGACAACGTCACCCAGCCGGCAGCATACATCATATGTACTCCACCGAAATTGAACTGTTTATTTCAGATGCAGCTGAACCACGTTTCGGACTATACAAATCATTTGCCAAATGTAATTTCATTCACTTGACAGCCATCAACATTCTAAACATTCCAAACGCATCTTCACGAAAATCCACGGCACGTGACCTTCATTTGGTTAAGACGAAGTCGCTGTGTGTCTATCGCACCTTGATTAGAGAACATGAGAACGCGGAGGCTGTCAACGAAAGATTAATAGCCAGGACGTTAGAGCTAATATCAATTACTTTTCTTAATTTTCTTATATCGAAGTTATGTCGGGTCATCTCATTAATGCTAAGGTGATAGGGTAAAAGGATATTTCTTATGGTTCACGTCTGATCACCTTCACTCAAATGAAGTACATACAATTTCGATTAAATTCGAGCATGAAAGAAACATTGAACACTCCGGTGATATACAGGTTCCGTGCAACACAATGTCCTTTCGTACACTGAAAGAGACGAACAGGGAATATAAAGTAATAGAGAAACCGCACTCTGACACAGAAATTCCATTTAACGTCGATCGGAATACGGGACGTATCAAAGCAAATGACAATCGTCGCTTAGTTTACGAAAAGCGCGACAGAAATAATGCTCCTGCATTATTTATGGTACGCAACACTGGCAGCCACATTACTGTCCTTTCGATCTTAGCTAATTATTGGTTTGCCTTATTTGACCACGTGGAATTCCGGACACAGGCTCGATTCACCTCATGCCCATTGGTGGAACATAAATTGCAGCGTAACTGCAAATGGAGCAATGAATTGCTGCATTTGCGGTGGACACGTCCGTGCTGCCTGCCGCGTTGGCCATCTTAGTGGACGGCGCGTTCCAGAAGCCTTCAATTGTCGCACCGAGATTTTTTGTGTATGATCTAAATATTAAAATTCTTTGGTAGATTCCGGGAAATGCGTTAAATATAAATGCTTATTTTCTAGCTAAATCTAAAATCAATAATATTACAAAATTCTGTCTCAAAATCAAGACAATCAGTAAATGAATACTTCAATTTTCAAGGGGAATTAGTCAACTTTTAACAAATCCTTCGGCTTTCAAACGTTTTGCATATTCAGTGCTCATTAGGGCTGTAGATTTTTAAATGAACTTCTGTTAAAATACCGATTGAGAAAAACAATATGAAAACAATTTTGAATGATATTTCTTAATAAATGGTTAGATTCTAATGTAATTAAAATCAATAATATAATTTTAAATAGATTGGCTTCTTCACATTAACGATTTTTTGTTATAATAAATTTAATATAAAGAAAACGTATACCTGCTTATTTGAAAATACCAAAATAGCCTTCAGCCAATGAAACATACGGTTATGATTATAAGTATGCGCGAAGAAGGATGTGAGCAGAACAATCTGTGGCCTCCCTAAAAATTTTGAATGGGGCCCCGTTGCTTTAAATAAGAAAACATTTATTTTCTTTAAATATGTTCAGTCTTTAATATTTTACCTCTTTAATATCCTGACAATTAGGGAAATGTAATACATTTGGAGAAGAGTCTCTCCAAGCCAAATGGTAAACCTTTAATGGTTCAGCATTCAGTCAATTGTATTTATTAATACAATACTTTAATTTATGATTCCATTTTCCATGTAATATATTTTCTAGTAAAATAAGGAGTGAATATGAGTAATAAATTTTATCGGAAAAGGGGCCCAGAAACGCAATTGCCCGCCCCTCTTTTAGGCTGCGCGCGTCTAAGGATACCATGTTTGTCTCACCGTTCCCCGTAGAGGGAGCGTAGACTGTACCGGCGCGCGGGAGCGTCAAAGCAGCCTCGTACGTGCTAACACGCGGATGAACACTCGCCGCCCCCAACTCCAGTCTTGGTCTTATTCTGCGGCTTCGACCTTCGGGCGCTGGGGTCGGGGGCCTGGGCGCTATTAAAAAGTTTACTCAATTGCGGCGCTCATGCAAACAGCCCGTCGAATTCCGACTGGATGGTTGATTGGCTCCTAATGAGTCGAACGAATGGATTGGGCAAGGGAGCGCCCACCTGGCCGGCCTGTCCGTCACGGCGCGGCGCGGCGCGGTGTGGTTGCCCCGGCAGCCGCTCTAGCCCCACACGAGCACCCGCTCCCGCGTCGCGCGCCTGCGCAGGCGATAACCCCAACCTCTTGTCAGGGTATTCACGCTGGTGCAGTTTTTACGCATTTTTAACAACCTTGAACCATCGCCGTTATTGAACGAATATTGATGCGGGAAAGCAGGAGTGTTTATATATATACCGTATTTACGCGATCTAATGCGCGTCTTATATTTGAAACTTTAAATTATAAAAATTGGTTTTGTATCGAATGTAGTACACATCCACGACACGTATAGTTTTTATTTAAATTTATGTAATACGACAAAGGATTTATCGTATACATAATTAGCATTCTAACTGCTTTACCGTTAAGTGCTTTGCGTTTTCATGATGCAATTTCAAGACTTTCTTCTCTATTTGGCATCCATGTCGTAACAAATAACCCTCAGTAGTAGGTCAATGATAAATGAAACGAGGTTGAATTTGAAAACTCCAGCAATCCTTTGTGACGTAATAAACGAAAAAATAATGAAGTTACTGGCGCTCTAGGGAACGGATTTGCACTCGAATCTAATGCGCCATCCATTCTAATCAGCACCACGATTTTGAGTACTACATTTGGTAAAAAAAGGCGTGCATTAGATTCGCGTAAATACGGTATATGAACCGTCATACAAAATTTATATTTCAGTCTGCAGGGTTGCATTTGAGGGAAAAGTAAAGTGCTAACGGTTAACGTTAATGCTTATGCAGGGCCTCCGAGGCCCTACGTGCTTTATTTCGCTCGTTTTATTTATTAATAAATATTTAAATAAATAATCATTTGTTTAACATTAAGAGTTGATTTTTTGAAATGATTAAGAAATAAAGTTATTAAGAATACAAACATATTTTCATTTTTCGATAGCAGATAGGGCCTCAGAGGTCCTACATAAGCATTCATGTAGTTTCGCGGGTCCATGCAACCTAGGGTTAAATGTTCAAACTGGTGGTCTTCAGCATCCATTCCTTTCTGGGCACAAATCACAACTGCTTCCGCCCTTCCCATAGAAGTGTCCAATGGGATTTCTGTGCACGCCACTTGAATCGCTTCCCAAAGTGTATCCAAGGTAAGTGTTTCAGGACGGTACATCTCATCATTTACTGTGTCCCACAAAAAGTGTAGCGGCGTTAAGTGTGGAGAGTATCCAGGCGTGCAGGAAACTATTGGTCCCCCGTGTCCTATTTATTGGCGTGGTACATGATTCTGCCATTTGTTGAACAAACATTACATTAATTTTTCGAGAAATTGAGAAGGTGTAGGTGGGAAAGAACGTGTTCAACGACAGTTCAAGGTGTGGGTACATTCTTTGAAGCACCCTATATATATATATATATATATATATATATATATATATATATATATATATATATATATATATATATATATGGTCGAATCCGGGGGAAAAGTGAATATAGATTTCTTCCCTATTTTTTAATGTGATGTTTCTGAAATTCAGTTATTAAAATTGTTTCTCTATTTAATCTCCTTTTAATGATGTCATAATTTTCATATTCATTCCAAACGTAAGTTATTGTTAGCCATTCTGGAATGTTTAACTTTTTCCGTTAAATTGCTCCTGAATAATATATTTAGATCAGTTTGAAATAATATTAGTTTCTTGAAGATAGTTCTGTAACAATAGTAAACTGATTCAGTTTTGGATTTGTCTTCTGTAATTCGAAAATCTACGAGTGAGGCCCTAACAACAAGAAAATACGCCATCCAAAGTTGACTAACGTGTTCACTGGAATCTAATGTAATGCGATTAAAAGCGATGAATAATGATCAAGTTATAGAATTTTCGTGTATAAACGCATGAAAATCACTGAAACGATCTTGTGTAAATCTAAAAAAAAAGATTTATGCAAATTATATAATTTAAATCCAGAAAACGCAATACCACTAATTTTGCGTACGCCATTACATTTATGTTTAAAATTTTATTAAAACTGGAATAAATTATAACTTTTTACTTTACTAGAAGTTGAGTGTTCATTATGCATGGTTAGAGTGGAATAAGACCATAAATGTCTAGGTGTGTCTGTCTAATGTGTGTGTGTGTGTGTGTGTGCGTGAGAGAGAGAGAGAGAGAGAGAGAGAGAGAGAGAGAGAGAGAGAGAGAGAGAGAGAGAGAGAGAGAGAGCTTTTACACTTCTATAATTTACATAGTTTGGGGGATTTCTTAGGATTAATTGAAAGTGGAGAACTGGCAAAAAAGACGGGATTAGGCACGTAAAGTCCAGGCGAAAAACATACTGGAGTACTTCGTTTTGAATTCGTATCCTATTCGTTTCTCATTCGAACATGAAGTGCTATTTTATGAGATATGGATAAAGTGCTATGAACAATTTTCGTGTGTACTTTTTGTCTGTCTAATAATTATGTATTTCAACAGACACAAGTATTCGAAGGGTGAAAAGGAAAGGCAAATGAAATTTCACTCAATATATGACCAGGAAACGCTCATTTATTGTCAAGAATTTTGTAGGGGGTACGGTTAGAAGAAAATTATGAGTTTATGAACGATTTCAACTTACAGCAAATGTGAAAATGTTAAAAAAGTATCGATATGATACAAAATTGAGATCTTGAAGTAAATGCAAAAAATGCATATTTTAGTTTTAGCTTTTTACTTCTTGTTCTGAATTTGCGTTATTTTGAGATAACCTGTTAAGGTTTTTAGTGACTTAGTTCCAACAGACGACAATACATCCTCCTCACTTTCAGTTCCCACAATCTGGCAAGATTCACTCGCATCCGAAGCCAAGCGCGCTTTCACGGCCATCTGCAAACCCTCCTTCCGCCGCCTCTTGTTAATGGGGCTCCCATCGCGAGCGACGTCACCGTAGAAAATTTTGGAAAAAGTGAAGGCAGCGCTTTTTGAGGGCATTCCTGCGCGCCCGCGGTGCCTCATGGGCCGGGACCACCCCGACGCCGAGCCGCACCGCGCCGCGCCGCGCCGCGCCGCGCCGGGACGGTATTGTCGCCGCGCCGCTCCGCCTTTTTGTGGGCGCTGTTCGGGCGGGGCGGGGCGCCTTCTTCGGGGCGGGAGCTTTTAATTACCGCGGCATAAAGGCCTGCTTTGAGTGGGGCGGCGAGGGCGAGGGCGGGCGCGGGGGCGTTGACGCGGAGGTTGTGGGTGCCGGGCGCCGCGCCCCGCCGTTCGCGTTCGCCACGCCGCGTCGCGCCGCGCCGCCTCTGCCGCTGCTGGACGGCCCAACACCCATCGCCTCGTCCCGTGTTGTGACAAGTGTGAAGGAGCTATTGTCTGTTCAGTCATGTAAGACGTTTTTTTTTGGTTTTGTTTTTTGTTTTTGACGCTTCTTGATAACAAGCTAAATGGAGGGGGGAATGGTAGGTCAGAAACATGTGGAGATGATTTCATTTACTTCACAAGTTGACTAATTTTTTGATTGATTCCGGGCGCGTGAACTGCTAACATAATTTTTCCCGCAAGTGTGGTGCATGTCTTCTCCTCGAGAGGGGGTGATCTTCTGCGACGGTGAGATCTGCCGCCGAGTATACGCCGGCTACCGAGATTATCCCCAACCAGGTATCTTCCTCCAGCGGGGCACCCCCTCCCCCAGCCGAGGCAAGCTCTAAGCACTCGATTAGTCTCTTAACACGTGTAGTAGTGTAGATGGCTAACTTGTGCTTCAGACCTTTTACTCCCAATTATCCTTGAGATTCCGCTAAGTGGAAAATATTCGCATGATTTCACAGCATTGTGCAGCTAGAATGCAGGAAAGTAAATTTTGAAATGTCCTCTTTAAGACACGTAATGTACATGCAAATTTCTGTGATTAAATCTACTCTATTGCGAGTTTAAACACAGGCGTCATGAAAGCAAACAACGCAGACTCTTTGAAATCCGATGTTTACGGCCAGTCCGTTTGCATTTGTTTGATGACTTTACTCACTCGCATACGAGTACATACTCTACTTTTTGACATTATTTGTATCAATTCTTACAATATTATTTTTAGTGACTATATTGGAGCAATGTAAATCACTCGTGAAAACTATTCCTGACCTCCAACGACAAGCACTGAACTGACACTCTGAGGCATTAAAAGCTGGCACTTCACTGACATGGCTGACGTATTTCGCAGCGATGCGGTCATCGGCAATGTTCAAGTATTTTAGAACATGTTAAAAAAACATGTCTGCTGACCTGAACGGGATGTAGGACTGTAAATGGGAGAAGAATGGACAAGAATTGCAATGCCAAAAAGTATTTCCTAGTTGATGCTAGGTGAAACATTGACATCTGTCACTGAACCAGCTTCCTTACGGAACAAAATGTTTACTTAGTAAAATTATAAACACAAACAAGCTTTGCGAAAAGTTATAGCTAATTACTTATGCAAACATATAATAAAATACAACTTGCAAACTGGCTTTAATGATTGATATTAAAATTAAGTAATACTAGTTTGTAAAAAGTGTATTGATCCATTGTAGTATTAAAGCACGGCAACAATGCTTTTATATTGGTGTTATGGCAAATGAAACACCTGTTTGTCTTCATGGTATCGGGTGAATAAGTGTCATATACATTCCTGACACTTCAAGTTTACACTATATCTTGCAGAGAATGGAAAAAATGAATTTTGGAGTAGTATCATCATTGAGAGACACACAGGATCATTATTAAGGGACTCAAATATTACTTACAGTTACATAGCATATGTTTTGATACGTTCAGTGTTATGTGTTGAGTATCTTTTCTCTTTTCGTCCTTTTATAAGAAGGGTATGATAGAAATAATAAAATCTTCAGAAGGTACGAGCCATTGAATCAAATTTTAAACTAGTTGTGAAATGTGAACTAATGTAAATCTAGTTGCATACGATTAGCTCAAAAAGTATTTGACTTTGTATTGAAAGCTTTATAAAACATCTTTTACCAACGTTCGAAAATGAAATGAGTATTCAGATAACAAATGAAAAGTTTCTGTAAGATTTTAGAAAAACAATGTCATTACTTCTGGATATTTTATATCATTAAATAATAACTTTTAGTCCGCATTTAAGGAAAAAAATGAAATAAATAAAAATAATAAGAAATAACTCACATTTATATAATTTTTCCAAGAAATCAGCGTTTTCTTTGGTTTCAGAACTTCTCTTGAATAATTCTTTATAGCACGCTTCTAAAAATTAATTTCAAGTGAAGCATGTTGTGAATACACCTCACGTCACTCAAAATATCACTTAAAGGCACTCATTTGATACACGAAAGACACCGCACAATGTTCACCAGTGTAATTACCGTCTTTCGTAATATACCTGTGTTTTTATTGCAATGCTGTGTTACATCGATACATACTGCAGTACCATTAATAAAGAGAATCTCAACGTGTATTTTGCGATAAATCTCCACATTATTTGTACAAAATGAAATGTTTACTTCATTCCATTAATTTGCATAAGACAATAATAGTTCACATTATTGACATCACACGAGGCAAAAGCAAAACATTTAAATCAGTGACATAAGTTACGGTTTTTAACAAGAGCAAAACGCCAAACTGTCATTGATTTCTAATTTCATGACAGCAATATATTTCACTTGAGAGGCAAAGTACGATCTCATCCACAGCCAAGGTTTAAATCACACTACTCGACACCCGCGATCAACTGTATGTCTTTTGTTACACAACATGACACTGTTTCTTCCGAATAGCTAAATCCTAAACTTCAAACCGTCCCCCCTCCGCCAGCTTGGAAACATCTCCGTCCTCACTCGCAGACGCAACGCTGCGTGAGCCTCGTCCCAGAGGAAACCTGGCTACTGGGAGAGAAGATTCTTAGCTTATTCTGCCTCTCTTGTGAGAGAGGAAGTCAAATAACCGAAAATAAATAAAGTTTTGATATAAACGAGACACTTTAAAATACACTGTGAACAGAATTATGGGTTTGCTTTTCGAAAGGCAGGCTCGGCGAGGGAGCGTGCGTGCGTGCGTGAGCGAGCGAGCGAACGCATGAGCGTGTGTGTGTGTGTGTGTGTGCGTGTGTGCGCGCGTGTTTGGAGCGGCCGTAAGAGGCACGAAGGTGGCGGGCGCTGTGCTGCAGCAGCAGCAGCCAGTTTACACAATGCGGGATCGTGTGGTCCGTGTCGGAGCTGTGTTTTCCCAGGGCGCTGCGTTTGCGGCTGCGCCGGCGGCGGCGGCGGCGGAGACGGGCGGGGCGGGGACGGAGGAGGGCGGGCAGAGTGCGGTGCGGAGAACATGCAAGGCGGGCTGGGAGAGCGATGGCAAGACCGCTGGGAAACGCAAGGCTTAGATGTGCTAGTGAACGCCACGGGAAGTGAGGAAGGGAGAAGCTGCCAAAGAGGTAGAGGAGCAGAGTTACGGCAGAAAGGGAGAGATAAGAGGAAAGAGAGGGAGAGAGCAGGACAAACAGGGAGAGAGAGAGAAAAGAAAACATTAGAGAAGCCGCGAGAGGGGAAAAGAGAATGAATGGTGGGGAGAGAGAGGGGGAGAGTGAGAAGGAAAGTGAATGCACACTCTGAGGAAATTGTGTGAAGAATGAGAAGAAGAAGAAGAAGAAGAAGAAGAAGAAGAAGGAGGAGGAGGAGAAGAAGAAGGAGGAGGAGAAGAAGAAGAAGGAGGAGGAGACGGTGGAGAAGGAGGAGAAGACGAAGGTGAAAACGGAGGAGGATGAGGAGGAGAAGAAGGAGGAGGAGGATGAGGAAGGAGGAGGAGGAGGAGAAAAAGAAGAAGAAGAAGAAGAAGGAGGAGGAGGAGGAGGAGGGAGAGGAGGGGGAGGAGGAGAAGGAGGAGGAGGAGGAGAAGAATGGTGGAGCGGCGAACCAAAGCGAGGAGGAAGGTGGGGCGGGGCGGAGGAAACGGGAACGCGAGGCGGGGTGACTCCCTGGCTGCTCAGGTTCGGCCGTCGTGGAGCAGGCGGGGCGGGTGGGGGTGGGGGTGGGGCGTGTGGGGGCGGGCGCGTCTTGTCTGCAGACGTCTCTGCAGCGCGCGGGGCTCTGTATATTTTCAGAGCAGCGCCCCGTAAGCAAGGCGAGAGCCGTATTGCTTTCATCAAAACCATTTCAATAAATTAGTTAGTCGCGCGGGTGCGTGCCTCGGCTGCTGCTCGCTGGAGCGAGGGGCGGGGCGAGGGGTGGCGCGGGGGAGGCGATGAGACCTCGCAGGCTGTGCTCTCGCCGCCCCGCCCCGCCCCACCCCTCCCCTCACTCTTGGAGGGCGGAGCAGGTGAAGCGGACCTACGAAAGAAGAGGAAAGAAGTGCCAGAGAATAAGGGGAAAACACATGTGAAGGTGAAAGAAAAGGAGATTGATAAGAAATATGATAATCCCGAAGAAGGAAATGGCGTGTAGAAGGATGAAGTGGTATTTTACGCCGTACGAATATGTTATAGATTTACTACCTTCCGAATGAACTGTCAGAATATTTACTATATTTAATAATTATGTAATATATTTTACATTATGTGTAGAGAAAATATAGTAATAATAATAATAATAATAATAGTAATAATAACAACTATAACAACAACAACAATAATAATAATAATAATAATAATAATAATAATAATAATAATAATAATAATAATAATAATAATAATAATAATAATTTGAAGAATATGAAGAATGGAAAGAAAAATGAATGAATATCGTTTTGTATTATTTTGTGCATTATGTTGTAAAGTACTATATGTTTAATGTTCGCTGCTTCGTTCTTCATACCAGCTCTAGTTTTTTCACATTACTGCTCACAACTCTAATTGGGTATCAAACAAGGAAGACGACCCCTTCATTTTTCATCCTTCTCTTCAACTATGACCAACACCTCGAATATCTATCTCCCAGACCAGATCTCAATAACAGTCATGTTCATGAAGGAGTACAAGTTCCTAATAGGTCTTGAGAAAGCCGCAGATATATATTGTCATCAGTTTAAGAAAATCTGTCTCGTCTGAGAGCAAACGACATGAGAGCAAGCTTTTCAGAACGAAACTCAACGGTGGATATGTTATCCACAATATGAACGTCTAGGCAGTACTGGTGACAACCCGCAAAATAAAAACAGGACTTCCTAAGGATCTCCCTTTTCAACCCATCCTTTTCAACCTTTACCCATCTCATAAACCTACCTCTCCCTGCACAATTTGCTGACGATACTGCCATTTTCATGCCAAACCATTCATTAAAACACAGTAGCAATAAAATTCAACTGCATTTGAAAAACATAAAAGATTGGTCCTTAAAATGGAAAAGCAAGGTCAACCTGTAAAATCAACAGCCAAAATACCGCCTCTCACAACAATTGCTACCTCCATCCCACTCCAAATTAATAACAACATAATCCCCTGGATGCCGTACAACCAAACTGTTAAATATTTAGGACTTAACCTTGATACACGATTAACCTGGAAATCTCACATAGCAACGAAAATTCAACAAACCAAAATTAAATTAATACAGCTAAAACCACTTTTAAATCACAAAAGCAGACTCTCCTTAAACAATGCCGTAACCCTATACAAGACAATAATCAGACCTCTAATGCTGTATGCTTGCCCCATTTGGACGAACGCCTTACAAACATCAATCAAATACAAATAACGCAAAACAAATACTTAAGATTAACCACTCACGCCCCATGGGTCATTTCTAATGCAACTCCATAGAGAAATTCACTTACCATCCACCATTCATCACATCGCGCATCTCTCCAAAAATGTCTCCTAAAATGTATTCCTAATAAATCAAATAGCTCACTACAACCTCGCCGCACTCAACGATTTCCCGACCCGAATCCGAAATAGACATCCGCTGCACGCCTTCCAACAAAGATTTTCTGATGTAAACTAAGCGTAGGTGCTCAATGAGTATCCTAAACCAATGTTATAGTTAGATTAGAATTAGTTTTAGATTAGCTTAGCTAGAAGCCATTCCAAATACATGTGAAAAAGTAATAACTACTGAACCCTGTACTCATCATTCGGACAATAAATATAATTAAAAAACTGGTGACAAAGTACGCTGCTGCACTAATAAATTGGACAATCTGAACCGCCATGAAACCAATGATTGCTTATCGCTAGACATCGGATGTTTAGGGAAATGCCTATTTTTTTGTAGAGAACTTATTTAAAGGCTGATAATATATGTCCACGAATCATGACAAATGACACATGACGAAGTTTTATAATGCTTATTGTAGCATAAATGATTATTTTTTTGCATAAATACCTTTTTAGGACTTTTTTGCCTTTTATTTATCATATTTATACACAATGCTAAGATATCGGAAAATCGGCGAAGGTCCAACGTGACCAGTCATTACGAAACCTTCAATTCACGTCTTATTATTTCAAATTACGAGAGAATTCCTGAAAGTATACCAACTGATTTTTATCCATTTCCCCATTTCATAAATACCAGCCATGATCTGAGATCATGGTCGATTGACAATACACCGAGAGCACCGAAATTTTAAGTGGAAATAAATATAAACTCCCAGAAGGTTTCAGTGTTGCTAGTGTTGGGGTGCTAAAATACATGCCAGTCACATCGTTCAGATATCCTTTTCCGCATTCAAACTGATTTTGTCTCCCAGTCGTCGCAAATTTGAAATTGCGATCCTTGAAAAGTTACTGGTAATATGCAAATATTACTGGTTAATGGAAACTATTAAGAATAAAATGTAGAAGAGTTGTAAATATGTAAATCTAGTTTTACATTAAAATGTACAAACGGGTTTTGTGCATTTAAGTTTACAAAATAATATAGACAAAAATTACAATTTTTCCATTTTATTGTGTACGTAACTTATGACAGTGCCTTTTTTCTCCTTATTCTTGACATTTCAGTGCCTTTTTAGGCGCCTAAAAGACGATTTTTTAGTGCCTAAACATCCGATGTCTACTTATCGCACTCTCCGCCAGCGTAGAGGTAATCACCATTTTTCCACATCGTATTTCCGGAGGTCGCGATTCCGAGGTAACACAAATGGTTCAGAGAGGCTGGCAGACAAGATTTAAAAACTGAAGTCAGACGAGGCTCAGTTCACTGAGGCAACGTGGGCAGGCTAACCTAACCCTGGGGAGCGCCTGCTTTATCTACAGCGAGAGGAAGTTGCAGGGTCGCAGAACAAGTGACATGGCACCCCATTAAACGGACAACGTGCCCAGGACAGCGAAGGGAAGGTACTGGATAGTCTCACTTGGTGCCAGCAGCGGGAAGGCACCTTTAACAGTCGCGTACCAAAGCCCTTCTTCTAGCCAGAGAACACTAATGGGGAGAATGAAGCCAACAGTCTCTCAGGAATTCTTCGACCAGTAATTAACCGTCACACCACATTAAAGCTCCATTCTGCTCTCCTTATGTACTTGTATAACGCCATTTTACGTCCGTTACTCACATGCGCTAGTCTAGTCTGGTGTGACGCCACCCCTACAACAATTAACAAAATTCAAATATTCCAAAGTAAGGTCCTCAGAACTGCAGTTAACCCCCCTTGTATATAAGCATCACAAATCTCCACTAAGACCTAACCATAGAAACCGTCCTAGCATATATCACCAAACTTTCGCATACATTCTATCAAAATCTACCATCAATTGCCGATGCATCTCATTTCAATCTAGGTAAAGAGCATCCCGTAGAACCTCGTCCACCAAACCGACTCCCTTTTCACATCTTCTTCCGTAATCTGGCTGATATTAAGTAATGAAATAAACACTCCTCCCATCAACAATCAACAATATGTATTCCCCCACTTTAAAACTCGCACTGATTCATTTCAATGTTTAAAGGGAAGTCGCCGTAGCCTCTCTCTTCACACCTTTTTCTTCTGAAAATGCTCGCTCCTATCAACTGAAAAGCCGTATAACTGCTGAGCCAGATCTTACAAAGAATATTTATGTCGGAGAAAGATCCTGTGTGCGACTATGTTGTTGACGTGCAGATAGATAGGGATAGACAGAGCGACAGAGACAGTCAGAGACGAAGTCAAAGATACAGGCAGAAAATGGCGATAGATATAAACAAGAAAAAGTCAGACCGACTGTCGTTTTTTATAAAAAAACAATTTCCATATCATAAAAGCGTATTTCCGCCAAAAGCTGAAAATAGATTTTTCGCAGTGACGCCGAACTTTCTGTGTACTACGCACACGAAAGAGTGAAAAGCCCCCAAAAGGCAAACAAGAAATAGATACTCGAACAGAAATGAAAGAAAATGAGAGGAGAAATAAAGCGAAAAAACAAACACACCTCGAATGCACATGCGCTGCAGAGGGTGTGGGAAGGGGAGGGGGAAAGAGGGGAAAAGGTGAGCCCCGCCCAGCGCCGCGGGAGAGGCGTCGCTCCAGCCATTATCTCAATTAACGCCGGCGACCCGCCTTCCGCGCGTCGGAAATTTATATATTTGGCGGGTGATCGCGCGAAGACAAGCCGGGCGATGAAGGAACGCTCGCCCCTGGGGGTCACCGACGCTTCAACACCCACACGGCACGTGGCGGCGGAATGAAGCTGACTAAGAGCCTTACGTCCCGGCATTTTGGACGCATTAACCCCTTGTTACAGAGTAAAATGTAGCTATTACATTAAAAAAATGTAGTATGTTGTATTAGTTGCTGTTTTCAATGTGGTCGTCTTATGGTCGGGCTCCGGAACCTTATCCGTTCGCCCACCCCTGACATTGTAATATTAGGCATTTCTGAATTTCCTAACGCTACCAAATGTTTTTTTTAACTCCCATATTCTTTTCTAGGAAATGCCACAACAATCGTCTTTGGAAATACCCCCAAAATAGAAACAGCGGCAATCGATAGTAGCCTCCGACATTTTATCCATGTCGCCCTGGCTGAGCAAATACGGGATCTAATTAAGACAAAAGGATTTGATTTTGCCTGACATTTAGCCAGGGTCCTTTTACTTTCTCACATACTACATACGTAGTATAGAGTTGTGTTGTACTGCGGGGAAAATGGTAATTTTTTTGGACAAAATATTCTTATTATGGGGTCATGGTGTCGAAAAAGTAGATAAATCTTGTTGTGGGAATTAACTTCCTCTAAAACGTGTTGACATAATCTATGGGTATTTTGCTTCTAGGGGTACTTCTATGAAGTCTTAAAAACATTTTTTCACTTTTTTTCACACTTTCAACATCACACTTTTTTCAAAAATGGCTCCAAATTTTTGGATTTTTTCCTCAGAACAAAGGATGCGCAAATCAAATTTTTATTTATTAATCATTTTTTAAATAAAATATGTTCATCAAAGGGAGATCTTTTAATAATGTCATGTACAATTTTTCGAAAATATGAGTAGTTTCCTCGTAATTTTGCGTGAAATGAAGGTATTTAAAATAAAATTATCTCAAATTTCTTTCTTTTTTTGTCAAGTAGAGATCATTACGTTTATAAAAATGTTGCAGATCGCATTTTGGATGCTCGGTATTTTCAAATATTGCAAAAAATTAGCTTTGCAAAACTCAAATGTTGATGGATATTACAGGGCCCTGGTAAAGAAAAAGTGGATAAATTCAGTTGCTAAATTTAGAATAAAAAATCCTGTAACACGTGGTGTAGCCAGAATCCGTTTTGTAGGTCCTTAATACCGAAAAATCGATTGACGGCAAAACGTCTGTCTGTGAAGAACGCTTGCGGCTAAACTGATCAGCCGATTTTCTCCAAAATTCACATTTCTTAATCGATCTGACTGATGCGGCGGCCCCTTGAATTTGAAACCGATATTTTAATTTTGAGAAGTACTTTACATGAAGTCCCAGTGACATTTTCAAAATTTTCAAGAAAATGGTGGCATCAATTTTGATTAAACTTTGTTGTTGGATATTCTGAAAGACGTTTAAGAAAATGAAAAAAACTGATTTTTCGAAAATTGAAAAAAATCAATTTTTTTCGGCGTGCTCCTGCAACTAAAATATTAAACATTTTTCCGTTTATAAAATCTGTTCCTTCAAGATAAATTTTGAAATAATGTTATGTATAATATTTCGAAAATTTGTGTATTTTTCGCGTAATTTTGAGCGAAATATAGGCAATCTATAATTTTTGTTTAAACAATTCCCCCCCCCAAATGGATCCATCATTTTTGATGAAATTTTGTTGATGGATAGTTTGAAGGACGTTTAGGAGAACGATGTATCAGTTCTCCTGTCGGTTGAAAACCCCGATTTTTCGAAAATTGAAAAAAATTCAAAGAAGATAAAATTTTTTTCTTAATGAAATATGTTCACAATAGATCTTCAAATAACGTCATGTTAAATTTTACGAAAATATGAGATTTTTTTGAGTAATTTGGTGACAAAAACGGTCGACCGCTTCCAATTTACAGCGCTTCCTAAACATGAAATGAATAGAGATGCTAAGAAGTTAGATGCTACCTAGTTAGAATTTGTATATTATTTCATATTTCTTTGTTTCTTCTTCGAGCTTTTGTTATAAGTTTTAAAATGAATATTTTAGAAATTACTTAAAACCTATTTGAAATTACACCCCTTAAATTGAGTTAAATGTGAAAAGGAATAGATGATTTCGGTTTGCTTAAAAAGATGGAGCAATAAAAAGTAATATATGTAAAAAAACGAGCAATTTTGATTAATATAAAATTATATTTAATTATTATATTATTCTATTTTCATTTTCTTGCTAGTGGTATAAACAATGTTAATGGGTAAAATGTGTGTCCTATGTGTGTCCTATAATCCTAAACAAATAGTTTTATTTACGGCTAAAATCTGCATCGTGTATCGATGGTATTCGCGTAATTTTGCGTCATTTGGAAAAATTCTCATACTTTTCTCACAATTTGCTTGAAAACATGAGCAAGAAAGTACGTGTTGTTTTAGCACCACTAGTTCCTTTGATATTTTAAGTCGGATAGAGTAAAGAATGCTCAAAATAGCGCCGGGTTCATATTTATTGAACTATCGGAGTTTTCGAAAAACGCAAAACTTATAAATAACGCGAAAAAGTATTTTCTGTTGATGCACGGCTAGTTTCATCGCTTCAGTCTTAAATGATTCAGTGAGAATTTTCCACACTACCACAAACCAGGTATTTTTATACTATAACAACTGCACTATTTTTCAAAAATAATGTAAAACATGATTAGAAAAATCAGTTATTTCACAGAGCTATGTCAAAACGTAAATAATTTCAAAATTTGGTGTTCTGGATCCAGGTTCTACTGAATTTTATTTGAAAATTCATTCCCACAAATATAAAAATCGATTAACTCTACAGAAGACTGATTACATTAATCATTTATTTGTGTGAACTTTTAAAAGTGCTTATGGACATTTTCTTAAACTAAATAATTGTGTACGAAAATAAATAAATATATATTTTGGCTATTACGAAAATGAATATTCATCCCATAATGCAGAACATTATTGTTTATAGATTCAGTATTAATTGTGCAATATTACATTAACTTTACGATGTATTACAATTATATAATATCTGTATCTTTGATCTTGATCACTAACTAATGAAATACAATACTCTAAAACTACATTGTGGCCAAGCACGACATCCCGTTATCAACGCGCTGTATTCTGTCTTTGCATGTATTCATGTAGTCACATATTCTATGAGCACTAACCTGAAATCCAACCTCGCGACAAGGTCAACCGCATGAAAATTAGAGCGGCCCACGTGCGCGTCGGGCGACGAGGAAGGAAAGCCCACTGCGAAGGGCGTCACGGGGTGTTTATGGCTCCGTAGTAATTCGCATAATGTTAAATTATTCATTAATCATCTCCGACAGACGCTGGCGGAACAGCGCGCCGACGCGACGGCCAAGCCAGCACGGCGCTGAGGCGTCGTGTCTCGTGACGCCGCGACGCCAGCCGCGCCGCGCCGCGCCGCGCCGGGCACCTGCCGGGCAGCGGAGGCCATTAAAAGTGAAATAAGATGCTCACATTGCATACGGCAATTTGGGATACGCACAGACCCCTCCGTCTTATCGCCCTGTCCATGTAACTGCATTAACTAATTTACGAGTGCGTTTGTGTGTATTTCATTTTATCTCCCACGTCCGTAAACAATACCATTAAAAAAGTTTTTTAAAACGGAACGCACGTGGCATTGCATTAAGGGAAATTTAAATAAAATATAGTGTCAAAAAGGGTTTTATTACGAAAACAAGCAACTTTCTTCCTTGAGGAACAGCCCGTGGCAATTACGGAGTCGAGGAGGCCGCTGGGTGGCGGCGTTCAGTCGTCAAGTTTTATTTAATTCCGGACAAACTTTCCTTGACACGTTCTCCAATTAGCGGGGTACGCCAGCACCTTGCGGCGCCCCGGCCGTCACCTGCGCGTGCCCCCTGCCCCCCGCCCCCCTCCCACGCGCGGGAAGCCCTTAAAGCACTTAAAACTTTTAGAAGTTTTGTTTGCAACTTTATGACGTAAGGTGTTTAATGTAAGCTTCTTCGCCCTTAGCGCACTAAAACACTGAGATAGGAAAGGCCTCCAGCGGCCCCGCATTCGCCACGGAAAACAGGGCACTGTATGAAGCGATTACGCCTTTGCTTATCACGGGGACGCTTGAATGGGAAGATGTGTTTTAATAGAGGAGAGGAGAAATGATGCCCGATACGCTTTCGACACAAAGACAGGATTTTATAATCATTGGTAGTAAAGGTACAGGAACTTCACATGCAGTGAATTTTTAGACAATATTAACACTCGATTGCTATCATCAAAAAACTTGCGTTATTGCTATCATTTTATCTGCGAAATGCACGATAAAAATTCAATAATACATCCAATTTTACATTAGTATTTTTGGGAAATATTAATAACTAGAAGCAAGCCTCGTTTTATATTTTTAATAACAAAAATTTACAAAATGGCTTATAAAATCTTGTCAAATTATTTTGTAAATATATTGTTAGATTCTAAGAAATAATTACACATTTGTTGTGCTCTACAAGAAACATTCGTCAATAATAAAGTAAAAATGGAAAATAGCCTAAATAATAACTTCTAATGCACAAATTTGGCACAGTGTTTTCCATTCTCTGAATTTTCTAAGTCACACTTATCAGTACAAGTAAAAGCACAATCCTTCAGCTATTGTCTTTAAGTCTTGAAAGCATCAACCTCATCCGTGACATCAATTAAGATTTTTTGAACTCTTGCTACATCATTCGGGCAATTCAAGACAAAAAATTGTTTCTGAGATGCCGTCCTGTGCAATAATGAAAAAAAATCTACGTTAATACTTCGTTGTATATCTGAAATTCGTGTGCCAGTATTTTTCAAGATTTTTGAATTTGTAGCAAACCATAAAAACTAGTGACTGCTTTATCATCTAGAATGAGAACAATTAGAAGAAAATTACAAAAATAAGGGTAAAGAACCTAAAATATAGATTGATCAAATATACCACCAAATTTGGTGTCGTCGTATCTGAGAGCTACACTTACCGCTGATCACCATGACCTTCACTTCAAAAGACCTGGCACTATACTAATGTTTGGCCCCCGCGATTTAGAAAGATAGGTGGAGAGAGCGTATAATCCTAACAGTCGTGCTTACAGTTAAAGAAAGAAGTCGGTGTGTATCTCACAGATACAAGGATAGCACTCGAGTGTTAACTAAACTCCATCTGAATGATATTACATTACTTTTGAGGTAAAAAATGAATATTGCTATGTACTTATACATTAATAAATAATTAATACACACTACGACAGAACGATAAATAACAGATAGATCCGTATCTCTTGGATTTCCGAATTAGAAGATATGTTTGTTTTCAGTAGTAAATTGCCGGTAAACTTACATTTTCTTACTTTCATTTGTACCATAAAAGAAACAAGAAATCTGCAAAAAATTAGAGAGATTAATATACTTCAAAAATTTCCAGGACGCTTAGTTTGAAGAACGAGAACCTTATACAGAATGACATATTTACGAAGTCCAAAACAGACCCTCTAAAGAGGTACAAAACTATGGAGTCTCCTCACTCCCAGGCAGATATTGAAAGAACAAAAGATTATTCAACGCTATAAACACTGCACCGAGTACACACTTTTTCCAAATACATTTTGAAATACAAAATAAGAATTTCAATAAGAATACAATAAGAATTTCAAAATACAAAATAATTTTGTTGCATGTTATCTGGTTTGTCAAAAATCAGAACAATCATCACCATCTTTCCATGAACACCAGGCACTGAAAAAGTTGCAGGTATTCCGCTTCTTCCTTTCATATGAAACCGCCTCCTTTTCTGTTTACATCTTATATATTTTGCAGAATTGAAATAACACCAATGTTTCTCCTTCCGATCTCCGAAATTATTTCGTCTAGTCCTGCCTAACCTCAATCTAGAACCATACTATTTCAATTTATTAGGGCGAAAGTTATCGAAATATAAACTAATGGTGCCACCACAGCACATACTTCCTCGCATTATTTCTAATTTTTCCTATTTTTGAACATTCAGCCATTAAGTAAAATGACATTTGTGTCAAAAAATTTGGGGCCATTTTTGAGAAAATTTGGAACATGTCAAGGCTTGAAAAATCAAAACATTCGTTTCAAATACGTAGGGTCTCGAGTGCAGTCAGATCAAGGAGGGAAAATAAATTTTGGAAAAAATCGTCTTAATAGTTCAGGTGTTAACACTGACCGCAGACGGACGAACGAACAGACAGACAGACAGACAGGCACAGAGACGCTTTGACGTAAACCAATTTTTCGGTACCACGGGCCCTCAAAACGTGGATTCTGACGAAACAACGTCTTAGATGAAGTAATTTACTACGTGGTGGAACAAGAAGTATACACTTTGTCGCTATCAGAGTCACAAAATATGAGGTTTTCTGTGGAAAACGTGAACTGCTACACTACAATACTTTCTTTATACTTTTTGAGCATTTTTTTGTGATAATTCTAAAAATTCATTGGGGTTACATGTAAAGTAGCCCCAAAATAAGATTGATTTCGAATTTGTATTAATTGTAGGGATTTGTCGAGTGAATCAATAGGAAAATATTAATTTTTGGAAAAGTCTACTCGTGATTAGGTGGTACCTTATATTGTTCACCACCAGAAAGACAGAAGTGCTTTTTAAGAAATACAAGAAATGCACAAACTAGAAATTAATAAACTATAATTAATATTTACATATAATTAATAATTTGCGTCTTTCAGTGTATATGGGAGAAATTGATACTACATATGATAACAACGTGGCTTAAATGTGTCCAGATTGTTTCATTCCTCACATTTCATACATCTGCTTCCCTCCCACTTACAGATCCATGAAATTGTTTGTGAAGAGAGTTATAGCTTATTGAAAATTACACATTTAGGTTACTGTTAATTTTAAAAGTCTTGTATATTAATGGAACTGTAGACAATATGTTATCACATCACGAACACTTTCACACTAATAAAAAAATCCAAAATAATGTATTTTAGGTAGTCTTTTCGTAAGTATTCAACTACGAGGGCAAATACACCATACTATATTATTATTATTTCAATATTCCACAAATGAACCATTATATTCAGAACATAGAATATCTGAAACATTTGATGTTTTCAAAATAAACACATTGTTTATCGAAACTTCTTGCGATGGTAATAGATTTGTAGTCCTCATCATTTACCATTTCATAAACGCGCGAAGACACAAAATCCACATTTTCTTCAATATTTACATTTGACAAAATGTTATAAGATAGAATATTTAGAAATTATTTCAGTTACCACGTTTTCTTTTAGTTTCTTTGTAATCGGTATTTTTATTTTATTTCAAGAATAGCTATATTTTTCAGTTTTTTTCAAAATTTTTCTCGCCCCAAATATTTTGATCGAAATAAGGATTTCGGAATATTGCAGTGACTTGAACTCTTTTCCTATACGGATACTTCCGAGGAAATGCAGAAGTTTTTGAGAAAATTTGGTGCGAACGTTTTCGAAAATGCGGTATTTTCAGTTCCCATGTACTCAATACCTTAGGGTTATCTGTTAACAAACGTATTAAGCATGAAAATTAATCTATAATGTAAATTTTAACGACATGATAAATATTGTAAAAAGTACATTTGAATATTTTTTTAATAAAAGAATAACCGCCAAATGTGCTAAGCTTCTAATACAAAACCACAAGTAGTTTTCAGGAAACAAGGAATTTGAACTTCGAAAACATCTGTACACTTACAATACGTGAAGTATTTCAAAATCTACAAACCGACGCGTATTATTACAGAGTGGTCGTTGAATGGTTCGTGTGGCTAGCCCCTCACTGAAGGAAGAGCGAGTGGCTGAGGGCCCGGCCGGTGGCGGGGGCGGGGGCGAGGGCGGCGGCGCTCACGAGCGGTAAAAGATAGGCCGGGAGGGCGGCTGCAGGAAGGCCTCAACTTTTATAGCGCGCCTATAAAGGCGGGAGGCTGGCACCTGTTGCGGCTGCGGCGACCGTGCGTCTCAACGACCGATCGCTGGCGTCGATAGTCGCGAGGTGCGCCCGCGACGCCCCGCGACGCCGTCGCTCCCCCGCCGTAACGACGCCGTCGCCGCCCCGCCCCGCCCCCCTCCGCCCCTGCCTCGCTATCACCCTCGCCTTGCCACCGCTCCCGCCTCGCCACCACCACCGCCTCGCCACCGCCACCGCCTCGCCTCCCCCGCCTCGCCTCCCCCGCCTCGCCCCCGCCTCGCCCCCGCCTCGCCCCCGCCTCGCCCCCGCCTCGCCCCCGCCTCGCCCCCCCCGCCTCGCCCCCGCCTCGCCCCCGCCTCGCCCCCGCCTCGCCCCCGCCTCGCCCCCGCCTCGCCCCCGCCTCGCCCCCGCCTCGCCCCCGCCTCGCCCCCGCCTCGCCCCCGCCTCTCCGCCTCCCCCCGCCTCCCCGCCTCCCCCCGCCTCGCCTCCCCCCGCCTCGCCCCCGCCTCGCCCCGCCTCGCCTCCCGCCTCGCCCCCGCCTCGCCTCCCCCGCCTCGCCTCCCCCGCCTCGCCTCGACCGCCTCGCCTCGCCTCGCCTCCCCCGCCTCGCCCACCGCCACCCGCCCCCACCGTACGCCCTTCACTCGCTCCCGAGGGGCGCGCGTCCAGATAGCCGCTCCGATGCGTGCTCGCCCCCACACGTCCATTGCTTCTCTCCCGAGAAGACGCCCCACGCCAGATTTTATGCACCGCTTTCCCAGCGCCCACTGCCAGTGCTCAAACGACAACGAGTATGTGGAAGAATTTCTCGTTAGTTTTGCTGTCGGTATTATGGCAAGAAATAATGGATTGATGGAGGCGGCTTAGATACCCGAGGTCGCTATGGCAGTAGAGCTTCAGTAGCCTCACTCGAAGGGTCGCGGGTTGGAATCACGCCTCAAGCATGGATATTTGGGTGTGCTTGTCGAGTCCTTACGTGTTGTGTTCCTCCTACGGATACCCTAAACTATCAAAGTGGTCTCTAAGTCTCATAGTAGTTATAAAGCGACCTTAAAAATGAATTGATTGATTATTTCATGTTTCCAGGCGTATCAACAACTAAGGATATTAGTCACGTTAGAGTAGAGTAGTGATTTTTCCTCGAGAGGTCACGATGATTTCTTCTCGCTGAATGGTGAGATCCGGCATCGACCTACCGCTTCGCTAACGGGGATTTTTCCAACCAGGTATCTCCCTCCAGCGGGACATCGCCTCAGCCGAGACAACCTCTAAGTTCTTGGCTGGTCTCCTGGCATACGTGTTAGTGAAGTGCACGTAAGTGTGTGTAAGGAGAGTGGTTAGGACAAGGAAGAGGAAGGAAATATCTCGCGCGGTCCATGGTCCGTGTGTTGCTCCGACATTCGCCTGGTGTTGATCGCAGAAACCACGGAAAACTACCAATCAGAGTAGCCTATCGCTAGAATTCGACTCAGCTATGAAGCTAGTGTCGAAAATCCTGCCGCCGATGGGACAAGAACCCTGGGACCTCCCAGTGAGAGACACAGCAGTGACATTAGTTGATGTCCTAAGAGATCACCTAAGAGATATTGGAAGAAACATACGAATCCGCACTTTGCCGAACAGCAATAAAATTCATTTTTTACTTTCTCGTACACGTACGTATATACAGAGTAATACACGTAGAATAGAGAAAATAATGTAATGCTGCGCAAAAAAACGGCGGATTTTCGGCGGAGATAATTCATTGCCGGTCTCTGGAAACGAAAAAGTACATAAAACCAATTGCTAAATTAAGAGAAAAAATCCTCTAACACGTAGTGTGGCCAGAATCTCTGTTTTGTGGGTCCTTGATGCTGAAAAATCAATTGGAAGCAAAACGTCCGTCCGTCCGTCTGATGTATGTGAACAACACTAGCGCCTAAACTATTCATACGATTTCTTCCAAAATCAAGACACCTCTGTACATCTGGCTCTAGTTGAAGATTTGAAAGTTTGAAAAACATTCTTCAAAATTAGGGGGTACTTTACATGAAGTTCCCCAACATGTTCAAAGTTTTCTCAAAAACGCCCCCAATTTTTTTCTTTAAATTTTTTGTGTGAATAGAGTAAAAAACACTTATAAAAGTAGCATAGGTCCGATTTACACGGTTAACTCTCAATTTTCGAAAATTGCAAAAGTTTGAATTTTTTTCGGCGTCTTCCTACAACTATACAATTGAAGACAGAATTTTCCTTCAAATGAAATTTGTTGTTCATCAGTAGTTATTTTCATTAATGTCATTTTTTAAAAATTTTAGTTGTTTTCGTGCAATAGTGTGAAATATTTGCAATTTTAAAAAAGTATCAACACAAGATTTTTTCAAAAAAGGCTTACATTTTTTTGTACATTTTTGGTAAGGGTAGTGCCAAACGAACCCTGTACAATGACAAACGCCATATTGCTCTGTTCGTTTTACTATTTTTTTTTGAGAAAGTACAAAAATAATTTATTTTGACTTGTCTCTCACGTTGGTAATATTTACATTAGAGGCAATTTCTTCACATTATTATATTTATGAGTGTATGAGCTTTAAATAATGTCAATTAAAGTTTCTCAGAACTCAACAGATTTCTATGAAAATGAGCGTTTCTGAAAATGCGGAATTTTGAGCTCAAACGCTATTTCCTCAAAAATGATTCCAAATTATTTCTTCAAATTTTTCCTATAGATAGTGCTAATTGTACTGTTTGATATGACGTAAAAGTCATTTTGGTGTATTCTTTTGTTTTTTCAAAAATTATACAAATGTAATTTTTTTTCAATATATCTCACGTAGTTAATATGCACATTTCAATGGATTTGTATACATTATTACATTTGTGAGAGGAAGTGCTTGAAAGGACTTCAAATGAAGTTTTTCGAAAACTCAATAGATTCCTGTGAAAAAGAGCCTCAAATTCCACATTTACAGTGACGCTTAAAGCCATTTCCTTAAAATCGGTTCCAAATTTTTCAATGAAAATTGCTATTTAGGACAAGGTTTTATCTTTTCTTAGTATTTTTAGAATAATATTTTGGTTCTACTATTTGGAAACCGAAAAGTTGAGAAAATGTCAAAAAAAAAAAAAGAATTTTGAGCGGCGATAGATGGCAGCTGGCAAGAGGATGAGGCAAAACCGTAAAGCCAGTACATACCAAGGAAATGAGAAAAATTAACTACGAGAAAGTCTGTGTCATTCTGAAGCACCTCTAGTTTAAAGGTAAGGTGGAAGTCATTTGTGTATTACAGTCGATAAGAAACTAATAATTTTCACAATAAAATGGTATGGAGAAAAAGCAAAGCAGCAATCTGTTGAAATTTCTCGTAGTTAAACGACGTCGAAGACGGCCAACACAAACTATCAAAAGGGAACAACGAGCGAGATCAGAAGCAGGGAGCGTCGCGACCGTAATCCAACAGCAAGACGACTTGGCAGCCACAATTTGCGCTTCTCTCTCTCTCTGTCAGAAGTCATTGCCCTGACTGTTAGGCTGTCCTTACAGGCTTCTTTGGCAAACAAAATACAGATTCTTTTTTTTTTTGACATAGTTTGTTTAGAAATTTCAACTGTACATTAACAATTATAAGTGACAGATATACAGTATTTTCTTAAATATATATCTTCTCTTTGTGTGTTAGCCCACCGAGGTTTTTGGATTAAACTTTCAGAAAACTTCGGAAAATGTCGGTAGTATGTAAGTTCAAGTGACTCGTTTCAATAATGTTGTTTGAAAACTGGTAATTCTCTGGAAATTTTATTTTCCTAAGAAAATTTTCGTCAGGATGTCAGAATCCTCTAATCATTTGTAAATTTTTTGAATATTAAAAGACATTAAAAAATTCACTTAACCTTGAAATACTCCCATGATAGCCTTCCTTCAATTTTTTGTTAGGAATTTTTTGAAAAGGGGGGAGGACTTCCATTCGAAAAAATACGGTAATTGATTACGTGTCCTGAAAATCATGACCGTTTACTGCGTTAGAAGCTATTTAAAAAAATAATTATTTGTGTAACATAAAGAGTTGACTGTCATTGAAATTATTAAAATATTAAGTTATTAAGAATAAAAAAAATTATATGCATTTTTCGGGAATGTATTGCGCAGAGCCTCAGAGGCTCTGCGTATGCATTCATGTAGTTTCCCGAATACATATATTCTAGGGTTAATAGTTGTTTTAACAAATAGTCATGTGTTTAACATTAAGCTTTTACCTTAATGAAATGATTAAGAAATGAAGTTATTAAGGATAAAAAAAACAATTTTTGTGTACCTTTTTCTAGAACGTATTACGAAGGACCTCAGAGGACCTGCGTACGTATTCATCCAGTTTTCTGGGGTCCATGCATCCTAGCGATAATATTTATTTTATAAGTAATCATTTGTTTAACATTAAAAGTTGCCTTTTTGAAATGATTAAAAAATGAAGTTGTGACGAATTTTATGTGCATCGTTGAAAGCGTATTGCGCAAGGTCTCGGAGTGTCCACTCAAGTCCATGCATCCCTCGACTAAAACGCCTCTGTCGCGTGGGGCTGGCGGGCCGCGTGCGCCCGTCGCGAGGCCGCCCTCTGTTTTTCCGCCGCGCCTGCAGAGCGCGTAGACGGCGCCGGCGGCGGATTAGCGCGGATTCGCCGGCGGAGGAGCGACGGCGAGGGAGGCGGCGACGCGGGCGCGGGCGATAGCGACTCGGCAACCAGCGCCCCATAAATCTGGCTCCGCCGGGAGCCCCCTTCATCATGGGGCTCCGATAAGCCGCGCGCCGCCGCCCTCGCCGCCGCCCTCGCCGCCGCCCTCGCCGCCGCCCTCGCCGCCGCCCTCACCGCCGCCGCCGCCGCCGCCGCCGCCGATGCCGCCGCCGCCACCGCCGCCCCCGTGCGACTCGGCCCGCACCGCTATTCCTACCCGCCGGCCACCGCCGCCGCCCTCGGTGCCGCTGCTACTGGCAGCAGCGGCGACGACGGCGGCGAGGGAGGCGGCGGCGGCTAAGGAGGCGGCGGCGGCGGCTAAGGAGGCAGCGGCGGCGGCTAAGGAGGCGGCGGCGGCGGTGAGGGAGGCGGCGGCGGCGAGGGAGGCGGCGGCGGCGACGGCGGCGGCGGTGGCGGCAAGAAATAATTAAAAAGGGCGGCGCCCGCGCGGGGCGGCGTGGTGCGCGGGCGCAGGCTCGGGCGCGTCGCCCAAGGAGACCGTTAATCTGCGTTTAATCGCAGGCGTCGAAGCTCGGAGGAAGGGCGAGGAGGTTCTCACAGGAGGCTAAAGGCCAGCACAATCCATATTTCAAGAAACGAAGTGCGTATGTAAAGTTGGCAATCCACTGTTGTTACGAGAAAAACTAATTTCAAAGAATTGTGAAAAAATCACAGTATTGTATTTTTAATATTTCAAACTCCAACGGTAGATTCAATCATGTTGGGGTTTTAGATCTTTTTTCAAAGATTGCATTAAGGAAGTCTTGAAAATTGCAGGTGCAGTTCACTTTCGCCGGTTACGGAGTGTATTCAATTTATTCTCTGTAGATAAGGAAACGAATCTAATAAATGTTAACCAAAAAATGTATCACAATGAAATTCAGATATTACATATCCACGTAATTGTTCCACGTAAACACAGGTGCTTGACAATCAAGAACTCGTAATAGTTGTTAATACTCTAGAAGATTGCTTGAACGAAATAAAAAGTCTAGGTTATGGAAGCGACATTCTATCAATCGATTTCCTCGTTGACTCACCATCTTATCAGTTTCAACATTAATAATCATAAAAATATAACTTCGGGAGAAGAAAACTGAACGGAGTTTTAAAAGCATCTTTACCTTTGTCTTCTCTTCTTGGAGCAGGGAAATTCAACATCCCGACTTGACGATTTACAAATCTTTCTTCGAGGAAAGAAAATTATTTACAAGTCAAGAATAGCTCCTAAGACCTTTAACCTGTAATAATTTTTTTCCAAATACAGTTGCACCTTTCCTTTGAAGTCTTTTCAGTTCTGTAGCTGTGTGACGAAGAAAAGCTCCGTCAGGCGGAGTTTGCCAGTTACTGTGAAGGGAAACACATGTTCGTCACGTGTCTCTCTTACTTCCCAAGCGTGGACATTAAACCATGACCAGGCATGGGGTACACCGTTAGCTAGACGGCAAATTCGGAGAGTCGATCCAAAATGCCAAATACACACATAATTTACTTCCAATAATGAAGATTTCTGAGAATACGAGTTAGTTTCTTGGCAACAAAGCGAAGAAGTTGTGTTTGGTTGCAAGTGTGGCGTCACGTTGGCGGCCGTGCGTGGGAGGAGGAGCGGAAGTATCGCATACCTGCGGGCATGAATAGCTGGGCGCCCCGGCGTTGGGATACCTTTAGACAAAGAGGACGCCAGCTTGACCGGGAAGGTCACGTGGTAGACGCGAGCCTCCCTCCTACACCTAGGACGGTCACGTGACGGCTGCACTCTGGTATAAAATCGAGCCGACGAGCTCAGACGGGGGTTTTATTCTGGAAACCTCGCGCGATGCGCAAAACTTTACGCCCAGGCTGGAACGTGTCGAGCCTAATGCATGGGTGACGATGTCACGGTAGTGGCGCGGGAGTAGCGTCAGAGGAGGCGGGGCCTCCCTAGGTATGTGGGGTATCCACAGGGAAATACTCACAAGTGTGTATTGATTGATTGATTGATTGATGTTTTCGTGTTTCCGGGCGCGTCAACTGCTTTGGTCATTAGTCCCGTTAGTCTAGTGCATGTTTTTTTCTCGGGAGCTGGCGGTGATTTTTCCCCGCTGGATGGCGAGATCCGGCGCCGACCTACCGTCGGCTAGTGGCGTTTTCCCCCAACCAGCACTCTCCCACCAGCGGGGCACCGCCCCAGCCGGGACAAGCTCTAAGCTCCCGACCGGCCTCCCGGAATATGTGGTAGTGTAGTGCATGTTAGTGTAAGTGTGTGTGTGTAAGGGGAGGGGATAGGACAAGGAAGAAGAAGGACAGATCGCGCGGTCCGTGGCCCGTTTGTTAGGGTACTGCTCCGGCATTCGCCTGGTGTTGATCGGAGAAACCACGGAAAACTACCGATCAGAGCACAAGTGTGTAGTTTCGGAGCAGAAGTTGGTTATTGTACATACGTGTAAATAAACTTGTACCTACTTGTAAATGTCTGTGTGTTTTTCTCCATGACGCCACACAAGCATTCTCCCAAGGCCATGCGGTAACGGCAGTGTGCAGCCTCGTGGTGGATGCGTCGTGGATGGTGCTGCATCGCCAGCCCTCGCTCCGGAGCGCGCCGACGCCTTCAGTCTTATAGCTTGATTTACTGCTAAACGCTTCCCTCTGGCGCGCGGCGGCAGGGGATCAATGCGATGCCTTCTCCATCAACCGCCCCAGGCGACCTGCCCCCGCCCGCCAGCCTCACCGCCTCTGCCCCGCCCTTCTCTTCTCTGCCTTCACTTTTTCTATGCAAGACTCGCCTTCTCTACTCCCTGATTCGTCTTCTCGACATACATTCTATGGAAGCCTTCTTATCACCTTCGTCTTCTCTATCATCAACTTTTGGAATACCTTATCACCTCCTTCTCTAGCCCATTCTCATCTACTCTGTTTTCACCTTTTCTTTGGAAGCCTGATCACTTGCGTCTTCTCTACCCCAGCCTTGTCTTCTCTATCGTCATCTTTTCTATGGATACCTCATCACCTCCTTCTCCCATTCTCTTCGACTCTATTTTAATCTTTTCTTTGAAAGCCGCCTCACCACCCCCGACTTCTCTACCCCAACTTCGTCTGCCATCTTCTACGCAGTCTCGCCCATTTTCTTCACCATCTTCATTGCCTCGGTATCACAGGCAATTTTCTCTTTCTGTGCTGTGCTCCATCCGATTTCTCTACCTCCGTCCTCCTCTACTCCATCCTCCTGTGGCATTTACGTCTTCTCTTCATTCTCTTTCTCTGCCTACACCTTCTTCATCGCAGCGACGTGTGTCATCTCAGCTTCCTCTGTTACGTTTTCGGTCATATCCGTCTTCTCTAGCCTAGACTTCTCCTCAGCGTCTTCCATAAACTCTCCTTATCTTCTCTACCTCGGATACCATCGTATCTACTGTGGCCTCCAATGCCCCCTCTATCTTCGCATTCTCTACCACAGACTTCAGTCACCAACATTTACTCTCACTCCATTTTCTCAATTGCAGCCTCCTTTATATCTACCTCCACCTTTTCCATTCTATCCCCTTCTGGAACGGCCTCCTCTATATCCAACTTTTCTACCCTCGTGCCCCTTACTCTTCTGCTTTCTTAACGCCCTCTTTCTCCATTAACACCTCTGGCATCTGTACCTCACCTCTCTCGTAGCTTCAACTGTCTCATCTTCCCTAGCTCAATATTGTCTGCCACGTCCATCTTCTTTACAGCAATTTCCACTGCCAATTTTGCTTTCTCTCTCTCTCTTATCTTCAACACTCGGCTGCCATTATGGAGAGATTACAAGCCCTCATCGCATCGTAGAGAGAACGACCCTAATTTCAGGGTTTTAGGTCTTGATAATGGCGGAGTTTTAGACACTAGCAAAATACCAATAACGAATGACGTCTCTGCCACTGCGAAAATTCTAGAAACCCACTGTTGCTTTGATCTAGCAGTTGCGCACATTGTTTCTTGCACAGAATTGTTTCTACCTACTGTATTTATTATGTTCATTATTTAATTTTACTTCTATACCGCTTATTTTTTATGTTATCAAATATTGTTTATGATACGCAGTGTCTTATTTGGCCAATTTCACAGTCGGGAATTACCTGGAACTCATCAGCTGAGCAACTTATCAGCTGTCTATGGTTGAGCAATACTACATGCCCACTGTTCGTGCTCCCGCAGAGTAAATTATGTATTACATCTCATGCTAATCTTGAAATCATGGCAGTGCAGAGTGCTACATTAAATGTTTGGATTGTTGGATGTAATAGAGTGAAAAATTCTTTAAACATCAATACAGGTACCTCTCGCAGCAGTCGGTAACTCTTTGTTTCATTGCTTGATGCAATTTTAAATACAAATAAAAACCCAAAATAAACAACGCCTAACATTGTCTCTGTTAATCATTCACCATCCCATACTTCCCTCCTTCCCTCCGCATATTGAATCGGCCTCCGCGCACGCCCTTTGCGACGATCATTACGCACTCTTTTCCCTTTGTTTTACGGCCAGCTCCCCAAGAAGAGTGCGAGGCGACTGCATTTACAGCCCCCGCGCCCCGCCCCACCCCTGTTGCCTGCGCCCTGGCATCTCCCCCGCGCCAGGCGCTCTTATTTGCACCCGCGTATATTCATTACCCCGCGCGCCACCCGCCCCGCCCCCTCTTCCCCTCCCTGCCCCTGCCCCCTCCCCCTCCCAGCGCTGCTCGACCCCTCCGCCCGGCTGCGTCGCGGGGATGAGACAGTAATTTTATTCCCCCGTAAGATTAAGAAGAAGCAGCAATAAGGAAACCGTAATGCGTGCTTCGACGTAATTGAATATAAAGGAAAGAGGCGCAGCAGCCTGTAAGCCGACGGTGTTAGGCCTCGTCCAACGGCTCCACACAGCCACTGATTGAGCTTTAAGGGGAGTGTTGCAATAATGGTTGCACCTGAGGCACGCTGTGTAAATTTTATAGATGGAACGATACACCGCTGGAATACTATTTTTATTCTTAACTTAATATGCAGAGGTAGAATTCAATGCAAGGAGAGAATAACTGTTCAAATCACTTCAGTACCAGGAACTAAATTTTAAGTTGAAAATTTGTTTTTATCGGGTGAGACAGGGAAGGAAGGAATGAACGGGGAGTAAAGTACGGGTAAGGGTAAGGGTACGGGAAGTAAAAAAGTACGAGTAGGGCGAAGCAACGAGTTCCTAATCGGGCCGAGGCGTTCCGGCGGGGATTGGAATAAAGTCACTTCCATTTCACACTTCACAATTTTCCAATTGTAATACGATCCATTTCTATTTTCCAGTCTACATGGTTGTGATAAATGAAACCCCAGGCAGATTTTATAAATTTTATAACTGAATATTAACTAGCATTGAAGGCTTTCACGGCCGGAGTCAATATTCATGTTTTCTTCCGGGCTGATGGGCCGTGGTCCAATTGGCTTTGAACTGCCAAACGTTTCGCCCACGACTGCGGTGGAACAGTCGACAGGAACAGTCGCCAGTCAGCCGCCGTCCCGGACACTTCGCCCGAGACCTCGCCACTGAAGATGCCCACCGCAGTCGGGGGCGAAACGTTCTGCAGTTCAAAGCCAATTGGGCCACGGCCCATCAGCCCGGAAGAAAACATAAATATTAAATATTAACTGTAATATATTCAAATATAAATTATATTTCGTTAAATATATATTGAATGTATTGAGTAATGTAATATTGAGAAATTGTGGGTAAAACATTATTAGATAAACAACGGTTCTTTTGTATCCCTCTCTCATCTCAAAAGTCAAACGTATAACAGCTTGTAGAGGTACTTTTATAGAAATTGGGAACGATGATCCGATTCTCGCGTTCTCTTCCTCCCTCCGCCCCAGCAAATACCAGCGCCGCAAAGCGCATCCCCACCCACCCCGCCACGTCGGCGCTGACGTCACGCGGTTCATTTGGTGTGATGTGTCAAACACGGGTGATTTGGAGGGGCGTGTCCCAACGCGGCTGCGAGCCACTAAATCTAATGCGGTTTTTCTAAGCGGCGCGCCGCGGCGCCTGGGCGCGAGCCAGACGGTTGGCCTACGCCGAGGCGAGCGACTAGGCTCAACAAACGCCGATCGCGGCCTCGGGCGCGGGGCTTTGATCGTGGCGGCAGCGCTGCTCTCGACGTCCGGGTGATGTTCGCCACTTCCCTCACACGCAGAAGCCGAGAATATGTGGAGTGCCACAGGGTCAATACCAGTGGCTAGATCCACCTCGTAGGAACGACCTTCAAACATGTTGAATTTGACATTGTAGATTTATTCTGAATTAAAATTTACAAAGATTCCAATTGATATGGTCGAAAATGAATATAATTTTGGTGTCGAGAGTTATTAACGTCACGTGGCCGAGCCTGCCTTTGGTAGGCGATTCCACACTTTTATAACCTACTTACTTATTACATTTCTGATGTCAATCAAGACTGAAAAGAAATGCCTCTTTGAAATATACAATGTCATTCGAACTAGAATATTTGTTGGTCGGGTCATTTCACACGATCAGAAGACGTCTCACTAAAACTCACAATATCATCGGAATCAAATATTCTGTTGACCTTACAATGTCACCGAAATCAAATATTCAGTTGACCTAGCAATTTTCCACGGTCTCTATCAGGAGCTGTTTTCGGAAACGTTGATTATGGAGCAATAATATAAGTATTAGGATTGCCACATAACTCGCGTAGATCTGGTTGGAGACGATGTGCCAAGTGGAGTGTCACAGACGTCGCTGCTGATAGAAGTTACCGTTCATGATTTTTGCACCCTCAAAGTACCACAAGTTTGCTTAGCCTTCAGCAGCATCGTTTGGAAGGATATCTTAAACTATTCACTCTTGAGCATGAGAATTTAGCATTATATCTGATTTAACAGTTGAAATTTGGAGACCAGTTGTGTATTAATAATTAATTGCTATTATGAAATTATAGATTTCTCCCTCTTCCGAATGCACTAACAAAAACATGATCCATGACACCTCAGCGTGTCAGACAAGAAACAAATACATGAGAAATAATTTATTTATAGATATGAAGAAACATACATTGGCATGGAAATATGGTATCAAATCTTTTCCGTTCTGAAAAAACGTGACAAAAAAATAAATATTTGAAATATGCTTTGAATTTATTTAAAAATGTATTTACCCAAATGTACATCAATGACAGATATGAAACAAATGCTACGAAAAATGTATTTACATCACAAATATAGCAAATAATTTCAATAGAGTTGTATTCTAAAATCGTAAACATTATAAGAGAATTTCAAATTCTTTATAGATGCTCCAAGATACGTTTAGAAAAAGGAACTATAATTTACGAAGCGAGTGAGAGCCAAAGGATTTATCTACAATCAACTCCCCCGTTTTAAAAAAAAATGTTAACTAAACCAACAACGCATCGCACCATCACGCGGACGTGTCGCCTTCTCGTTATTGCTACTTTATTGCCGAAGCCGGCCGCGACTAAGCCCGACCAGTCATTCGTCATAGTAAGCAAGATTAATTATCAAACAAATCGACAAAGGAGCAACGCGGAGCGGCCGCCTGGCGCGCGCCAGCAGGTGCAGAGAGGAGCCAGGCAGCGGAGCGCCTGGTGCCTCCGCCCGCAGTGACACCGCTGCAGCTGTTCCTCCGCAGACACAACTCCGCCACTTTTATCGCGCACTCCATCCGCGCCGCCCTCCCGACCTCTCCCGGGCCCTCCGCCCCCCATTAGCAACGTTGCATTCCCGACAGAGCGTCTAGCGTTCGGGTACTTCATCACTCCTAGTTCTGGAATATATTGGGAGATCGGGGTAGTCGGGTGAGGCGAACCTCACAAAAAAATTAGGGATGTAGATGATTGTTGAGGTCGATATTTGGGAATATTTGTTGTGAAGTTTCTTCCAACATTTGGTGGTACGGTGCTATCATAACACGCGACTTCGTGATAGATAGATTGATTGATTTGTTCGTGTTTCCGGGCGCGTCAACTGCTTTGGTCATTAGTCCCGTTAGTGTCTTGCATGTTTTTTCTCGGGAGATGGCGGTGATCTTCTCCCGCTGGATGGCGAGATCCGGCGCCGACCTACCGTCGGCTAGTGGGGTTTCCCCCTAACCAGGACTCTCCCACCAGCGGGGCACCGCACCAGCCGGGACAAGCTCTAAGCTCCCGACCGGTCTCCCGGTATATGTGGTAGCGTAGTGCATGTTAGTGTAAGTGTGTGTGAGTAAGGGAAGAGGATAGGACAAGGTATGGGACAGATTGCGCGCGGTCCGTGGCCCGTTTGATAGGGTACTGCTCCGGCATTCCCCTGGTGTTGATCGGAGAAACCACGGAAAACTACCGATCAGAGCAGCCGGCCGCTAGAATTCCCCTGCTGACAGCGACTGAATTTGACCTAGCTGAAAAGCTAGTGTCGAAAATCCTGCCACCGTCAGGACTCGACCCTAGGACCTCCCGGTCAGAGGCGCTGCAGTGACATCAGTTGATGCACTGCCTCTAGCGTTCGGGTACTTCATCACTCCTAGTTCTAAAATATATTGGGAGATTGTGGTAGTCGGGTGACGCTATCCTCACAAAAAAATTAGAGATGTAGATATTTCGGAAAATTTGTTGTGGAGTTTCTTCCTAGATTTGGTGGTACGGTGCTATCGCAAAATGCGTCTTCGCGATTGACTCTCGCCACTGATGTCATGTACTAATAGAAGAGCAATGGAGAGAGGATTGGCTGGGAAAGAGGTCAGGAGGATGAGAGAGGTGCTAAAATTAACGGATTGGTATTTGAGACAGATAATCACCATGCTTTTCAATGTGCTTGGTCCGTTACAGCACCAGATTGATTGGTTAGTGATTCTGGGCGTGTCAACTACTGTGGACATTAGTCCCATAAGAGTAGTGCATGTTTTTCATCGACTAGCAGGGTTTTCTCAAACCAGGTATCTCCCACCAGCGGGCATCGTCCCAGGCGGGACAAGTTCTAAGTCGCTGACACGTCTCCCGGCGTGTGGAAGTGTAGTGCCTGTTAGTGTAAAAGGTGAGGATAGAGAAACGAAGAGAAAGGAAAGATCACGCGCGGTCCGTGGCCCGTTTGTTAGAGTGCAGCTCCGTTATTCGCCTCCTGTTGATCGGAGAGCCCACTGACGGGACTCGAACTCCAGGACCTTCCGGTCAGATACAATGCAGTGACATCAGCTGATGCCCTGAGTCACGTAAGCCAGTGAACGATAACGTCCTTAAAATAATAACATTTTATGATGCTGATACCAAACTTGAAATGTAATCCTAGAAGTGTTCACATTCGCTGCATAAAAGAAAATCTGTGAATGGAAGCGTCCACCCTTTCTCTCAGGGGAATGGGGTGGCAGGGGGTGTGGGTGGAAGGGAGGACGCCGGCTCATTAGGAGCGGCCGGCAGAGCAGGTGGGCGCGCGCAGATGAGCGCGATAGAGCGCAGCGTCGGCCGCCTCCGCCTCCACCACCGCCTTCGCCTCCGCTACCGCCTCCGCCACCGCCTCCGCCACCGCCTCCACCTCCGCTTCTACCACCACCTCCGCCTCCGCCTCCACCACCGCCTCCGCCTCCGCCACCGCCACCGGTTCCACCTCCACCTCCACCACCGCCTCCGCCACCGCTTCCTCCTCCGCCTCCGCCTCCGCCGCCTCTGCCTCCGCCTCCGCCACCGCTTCCACCTCCGCCTCCGCCTCCGCCTCCGCCACCGCCTCTGCCTCCGCCTCCGCCTCCGCCTCCACCTCCGCCTCCACTCTCCGCCTCCACCTCCACCTCCTCCGCTCTCCACCTCCGCCTCCGCCACCGCTCCGCCTCCACCTCCGCCTCCACCTCCGCCTCCACCTTCCGCCTCTCCACCTCCGCCTCCGCCTCCGCCACCGCCTCCGCCACCGCCTCCGCCTCCACCTCCGCTTCTACCACTGCCTCCACCTCTGCCTCCGCCTCCCCCACCGTCTCCGCCACCGCCACCGGTTCCACCTCCACCTCCACCACCGCCTCCGCCACCGCTTCCTCCTACGCCTCCGCCTCCGCCACCGCTTCCGCCTCCGCCTCTGCCGCCACCGCCTCTGCCAACGCCTCCGCCACAACCTCCGCCACCACCACCGCCACCGCCTCCGCCACCGCCTCCGCCACCGTCTCCGCCACCGCCTCCGCCACCGCCTCCGCCACCGCCTCCGCTTCTACCACCGCCTCCGCCGCCGCCTCAGCCTCTACCACCGCCTCTGTCTCCGCCACCGCCTCCGCCTCCGCCGCCGCGCCGCCACCGCCGCTAATTATAATCCGAGTGGCGCTGTCGGCGCCGCCGCACTTCCAGCGATGAGAAGAGGCGCCCGTCATGCGTAATTGTGCGGCGCATCGGCCGCCAGCTGAGCCTACGCCGCCACCTTCCTTCCTTTCGCAGCCCACTTCCACCAATGGCTAGGCTCTGCATTTCAAGGCACACGCAAGTTCTCCCTCGCCAGTCACAAAGTGGGGGAGGATTCGTCCGTGAAACATCCCGTTTGAAATCATTTAACCACGGTTTTTTCAAGTATACCATCAAGTATACCAAGTATACCAATCGAAATTTCAGTTATAGTAAGAGTAAAGTGCCGAATTAATGTGTCTAAGCATTGTGAGAAGCAGGAGCTATGATTCTTTAAGGTATTTTACAAGGCTTATTTTAGTGCATATTTTGCACGTTTTTGCTCCATAAATACATATTTCTTATATTATAAAAGCATATATACGAGGGTTCTAATAATGACACACACATTTATTCCATTGCTCCTCTTCGTCCGTAGACTAATGTTTTGTGATTCTTGAAGTCTATTACAAATATCATTTCGTGTGGAGCTCTACTAATAATATACAAATTGGCGCGAATTTTTCTTGATCATTACATCAACAATTTACATTCGCACGTTCCCCAGATACAACTTTCCCATATTTTCTCAATTTCTATTTTCCTATCCTCTGTTGTCCTCTTTAATATTGCCCTGTATTCTCTTAGTGCGTTACTATTATCTAGAACACACTGCAGCGCCTCTGACCGGGAGGTCCTAGGTTCGAGTCCTGACGGCGGCAGGATTTTCGAAACTAGCTTACCTGCTAGTCGCTGTCTGAAGGAGAATTCTAGCGGCCGGCTGCTCTGATCGGTAGTTTTACGTGGTTTCTCCGATCAACACCAGGCGAATGCCGGAGCAGTACCCTAGTAAACGGGCCACGGACCGCGCGCGATCTGTCCTTCCTCTTCCTTGTCCTATCCTCTCCCCTTACACACACACTTACACTAACATGCACTACACTACCACATATTCCGGGAGACCGGTCGGGAGCTTAGAGCTAGTCCCGGCTGGTGGGAGAGTCCTGGTTAGGGGGAAACCCCGATAGCCGACGGTAGGTTGGCGCCGGATCTCGCCATCCAGCGGGGGAAGATCACTGCCATCTCCCGAGAAAAAACATGCACTACACTAACGGGACTAATCACCAAAGCAGTTGACGTGCCTGGAAACACGAAAAAATCAATCAATCAATCAATCAATAGAACACACTGTTCTAGCCGTGTTGTCTTTGTCGCGAATACATCTTCGCATCCTCTCTCTCTCTCTCTCTCTCTCTCTCTCTCTCTCTCTCTCTCTCTCTCTCTCCCCATCAACCCACCGCGATCGTTGCCGCTTTCCGGGGTCGCACCCACATCTCAGAGCGGAGGCGTCTCCCTTCACTCTTTCCCCTGGGGCGGGGGGAGTGGAGGGCGTCGTCGCAAGCAGGTGGAAACAGCGGGGGCGGGGGCGGGGGCGGGGCCGGCGGATGCGCCTGCACTTTCGCTCCCCCAGATGGCGGCTGAATTTACTAACGGCCCAGGCAGGAGCGGCAGCGCTGGCGGAGGAGGTGACGAGGGATGGGGGATTCAGTTCAGTTCAAGCCTTATTTTGACGTCCTGAGACACGGGCCGTCAGCCCCGCTCTTCCGTCTGACCACGCAAATTTTGCTACGCTCTTTTCACCATCTAGCGGAGAAAGAAGGTATCACTAGGCCGACGAAACAGGCGATTATAATTTATCTCAAGGCTTCTTTTAGGCTTGAGGATCTTTTGCATGCAGTAAATCTACGACATGTGAGAGATGGCTTTACTTCTCCTACGAAGGATGACTTACAAACGATTTTTTCACCCTTTTTTCGAACGGGTTTGAACAGTAAACTTGCATGCAATAGCCCAATACACTGTTACGCCTCGGAAACAACGGCATATCCGAAGTGCGAGAATTGCCCGACTGCATCCCGCGGTCAGTTTTCCCTCACCGTCGCTTCCCAACTAATTCCCTAATTCCCTTTTTTTTTCGTTGCCTGAGAAGGCATAGCCCGACGCCATCCCGTTTCTTTCATCAAGTGTTTCGCAAAGTGTAAAAATTTTACTTAATCTTGCATTGATAAGCAGCAAGGATAGATGTTCTTGCACCAGCCCCGAGAAAACCTCAAATGCAGGCGAACATGACAGAATGATCGGAAGTTTGGATGTTAAGTCAGCGGGGTAAAAAGATGCTCTTGATAGGAGGATTTTCGTTTTGTTTCCACCAACTTTTAAGCGTGGTTTTTAATGCTGGCACTGTTCTAAAAGGACATGAAAATGTTTCTTGAAAACAGATGTATGTGGATCAATTATAATCGATCAATTGGGGCATGCTTTTTTGGAGAGGTAGGTAAACGGCTTGGGAAAAGATGACTGACCCCCTGGTGCGACTGAATACCTTGGTTGGAAGAGCCGTGGGCAGCGGTATCAAACCGATGTTCGGTCCAACGTTAGGAATCCATCGCAAAGAAAGGTACTTCAAAGAAAACATGTTAAAAGTTAACCAAATTCAACGTATTTACAAACCCAAAATCTCATAACATATATGTGAAGAAATTATGACCCTCATTTTTACTTCCACCTCTTGATGGGCGAAAAATGTTTATTGTTTCTCCTGAATGCTCGGAAGGATACACAGATTACACATATTTTTGCTAAATTTGCTTCAAACGGGATAATGTATTGCCTATTTTATATAGTTTTGCAAGAGGCGAAGATAATGAAATGACACAAAATTAGGATGCCACGAAGTAGCTCAAGGAATAATGAGGAGAGTGAAAAGGATGGGAATCCCGACTATGGGGCAGAAAGCACTGAGAAAACAGTCTAAAACTGCGCACACATTTCCATAGTTGGAAAGAACGTGTTTGCTGACAACAGTAATCTATAATATTGAACCGATTGATCTGTTTTGGCCGTTTTTCACTGACTCCAGCTATCTTTTGCCCGTAGACAAGTACTACTTTTGCCACTGTGACGATGATGATGAGAAGGAGGTGTACGTAGTGATGGGGTCAAAGAATCGAGGAGCGCGACTCCGCCTGTCATCGCGGCGGAGGCGGGTGTGTGGGGGAGGGGGGAACGCGTTAACGACGATGGCAGACGCTGCCGACGAGCGCCTGTTCGTTCGCTGAGGCGCCCCTCGTCGCGTCGGAAATAGCCGACCTACCCCGCCCAACTCCGCCCTGCCTCTCCCCCCCCCGGCGAGTGCGAGAGTGTCGGGGTGGCGACGCGAGGCGTGTGACGAGCGCCGGCACCGGCCCTCGGCAAGCACTGCGAAGAAAATCGCTCACGCCTGGTGCACACGCTCAGACGTTTTTTATATAAAGCGAATTTTAAGAATTGCACAAGAATTGCACACAAACATTCCAGAAACGTGAACAGCCAGCCAAACTATTCAACATTTCTTTCAAAATATATTAAATAAGATAATAACAAATTAAATAACAATTATTAACAAGACTAATACAATTAATACTATACCTAATTTTTCCTTTTTTTCTAGCAAAAAAGGAAAAATTATCGGTGATAATGATAAATAATTATCAAAATCTAATAACAATAAAAATCAATAGTATTTACCAATCACATTATGCAACTTCTTTACAATAAGATGCTTTATTGCATGAGTACATGGTTTTAGCAACGTTAGGAGTGAGTTTTCAAATGTGTACGAATGTAGTAAAGCAATATTATAAACGAGTTGCATTTGTTATTTTTTGTTTACTAGCTTTGCAAATTTATAAGAGCATCAAAGTTAATTTTTAAGAACAACTTTATTGTGATGTCACGTCAGGGTATCTGTAATATCTGTGCAGAGAAACGGTGACCGGCTTTTGGTTTTCCGCTACCATCTCATGATTATTTCTCTACGTTTGGCTGAATGTGTGATGGTGCAAGTATTCGTACCATAATGGAAAATACACCATAATCTCAGTCATTAGATGTCATTTTATGAACTATTTCTTGTAACGAAAAAGGGAGTTTATCATGCTTGAATAAAAATAACATTATGGTATATATTATAAAATAAGTTGTACACAGTCCAATTTTTTAATGTTTTTTTTCGGTGTGCCATCTATGGGGAATACTTCACTATGTACTAAACTAACTGTTTCTTGCTCTAGTTATATTATCGGTGTCACTATAATAAAAATAAACAAACGAAGGGACTTATGATACTCATCTGGTCTCTTAACTCGATCATTCTCAGACAACTTTTTCGTCATTTCGATGCTGATGAGTGTAAACTCCCGGACGCAAATCAGATTATTTTCGTTTGAATTTTGATGTTCTCTCGCCAATTGCATTGCTCTTGTCGGCATTGGTGAATGGTGATTAGTTGTTGCGTAAAATATTTGAGAGAAAATACATCTTTTACATCATACATTTTGGTAAGAATCTGAATTTTCCCGTATGAAAGATAGATTTTATAAAATTAACGTTCTATGAAACTTATCATAAAACAATTTCGCAGAAAATATCACCATTTGCAATAGGCAACAGATATGGGAATGCACTGGGAGAAAAACACTACAAGTCAACACATACATTTTAGTTTCTAACACAAAATACAGAAATGAGGATTAACAAATGCTTCGTTTTGAAGAGAAACAATTTGCATTAGGGATGTAAGTTTCCGAGTATACAACTCACTTCCAATTCAGTCACATTTGACAAGTTATTCTCTGCAGAGGAAATGAATTTTTTCTTTCCTGACGTAAAGCAATGCCGACATTGAATCGTCAACCCCTGTTGTGACGGTGATACCCTAGTCTACTTATCAAATATTACTCCACGAACGATGCGATTTCTTTTGGATATTGGAATTTGACACCTCTTACGTAGTCTTCATTTTAAAAATCCGTGAGATCTTTACCATTTCCACAAAGTCGTGAGAACGGTTGATCTTTGTTTATTTGTTTGCCGATGTATAAAATCACTCTCTTAAATAAATAATGAATAAAAAACTTCTAAACAGATAGTATTATTGTAATTCTCACATCAAAAAAATAGTTTACTTTCCCAAGGAACTTCTTATAGAAGAGGCCTCGTACAGCACAAAACAATTATTCCACATAAAGTACTGAAATATAAAAAGCAATGAAAATTCAATTTTATTACTATTTAGTACAAATATCATTCTGTCACACTTTTTCCATCAATTTAAGCAAATATGCCCTGGTGTTCTAAGCCGCGAATAATATTGCACTACTACCAAAGAGATGTTGATAGTGAAGAGATAATGAAGAGTGTTCGATAACTGAACTTAAGTCATGGGCCACTTTTCCACTTCAAATTCTCCTCTGGACTACTTTCAGAAATTCTCATGAGTTGTTGCGAACAACTTAGTAAAAAGAGCTTGCAATCCCCCCTATCATCACAAAAATGCAGAATTTCGGATGAGAAAAATTTGAAATTTTTTCTTCGGGAAAAAGTGCAATTAATTCTTTTGAAAATCACGCCCTCATGGGTAACATAGAACTTCTTTACGAAACCCCAGTCGGGAACCAGTGCCCTAGAGGATTTGTTCCTCAGAGAACAGAGCCGGCGCGGACATTTCGATTGCGAAAAGGTGGCAGCCCTGCGGGGGCTCCCCTGCGGCGAGGTCCCTCTCGAGGCGTGGGGCGGCGCGGAGGGGCGGCCCATGTGCGGCGCGCGGGCGGCGCTCGCCGATATTTCCGCCCGGGCGCGGCGCGCAGCTGAGCCACGCAAATGGATCACCCTCCGCCGCCGTCGCTCGCCCCTACCCCCCCTGCCCTCGCTGCCCTGGCTGCTGGCGCGGCGGCGGAAACCGTCTCGATGCTACAGTCTCCCATTGCGCCGCCCTGCCCTAGCTGCCCTTGCTGCACTAACTACCCCATCCGTCCTAGTTACTCCATCTGTCCTAGCTATCCCAGCTGCCTTTGATTCCCTTGCTTCTCTTACTACCCTTGCTACCCTAGCTACCCTTGCTACTCTTGCTACTCTTGCTACCCTAGCTCCCCTAGCTTCCCTAGGTACCTTAGCTTCTCTATCAACCCTAGCTCCCCTAACTTCCCTAACTACCTTAGCTTTCCTAGCTACCCTAGCTACCCTTGCTACTCTTGCTACCCTAGCTCCCCTAGCTTCCCTAGCTACCCTAGCTTCTCTATCATCCCTAGCTACCCTGGCTTGCCTAACTACCTTAGCTTCCCTAGCTACCCTAGCTGCCCTTGATGTAATAGCTCCCTTGATGCCCTTGCTGCTTGCGTCGCGTCGTTCCGTCAACGGGAACTATCTCGACCCTAGGGCCTCCGTCTCTATTCGAGGTGATTCTCCGTCGCTGAACTTGCACACGCTTTTCGTTGTTTTTACCGGCATCTCATAGGGAGCCTCCTGCCTCAGCACCACTGTCATCCCTCCGTCCTACCACTAGCCAGAAACCTTCCACTTCCCTTTCACCAATTCTGTGTTTCGAATTATCCCCCACCTGTCTCGGCTCTGTCATCGTCGCCCCCGCACTCGTCTAGTGGCAGCGCCGTCGCCGCCAACGCCGGCGATCTGCGTCCTCAGACACTGCTCACGCCGCAAATCACCTCTCCGCTGCCTCCGCTTTCGCCCGTCCTCCGCGCACTCTCCGCATTTAATTGAGCGATGGTGTCTTACCGCCGCGCGCCGCAATTACACCGATGTGTTACGCATTACTGGTAAGCACGCTGCGCGGGGGCGCGGGAGGGGCCGGGGGGGGCAGGGGCGGGGGGTGGGAGTGGAGTGTCCGTGCGCGCGAGGCGGGGGAGCGAAGATTTATGACGGGGACCACGTTTTAATCCGGCCCGGAGAGAAAAAGGGGAAACCTATCTTTGTGTTCTAATCCATCACCTTAATTCTAGTGTCCAGGACGGATCCCCATAGCCATTTTAACTAAGTAGCGGACCGGCCTCGGCTCGCCGCTTCCCCCCGCCCCGCTCCGCTCCGCGCCCCGCCCTACTGCGCGTCACCACACGAGGGCTTGCCTCAGATAGCGCCCCTCCCACATCGCGCCCCACAGCACTCCTGGATGGATTCGGTGGTATAACGGTTAGCGTATAGGACAGTTGTACCCGAGTTTGCGGGTTCGAAGCCGTGGATTTTTAAAATCCTTCGTGCGCCTTCCTTCGGAGGGGAAGTAAAGCCGGTTGTCCCATGTAGTAGTTTTACAGCATGTAAAAGATCCTCAAGCCTAAATGAAGCCTCTGAGCAAAATTGAGTCCCGCCTGTTTCGTCGCCCAAGATAATACCACCTTTATCAGCTAGGTGGTGAAAGGAGCGTAGCGAAATTTGCGTGGTTAGACGGAAGAGCGGGCCTGATGGCCCGAGTTTCGCCACGTAAAATAAGGCATTAACTAACTCCTCTTTACTGCGCATCACCCGCCGCAGGATGTTTCGCCCCTAACCCACCCGTCTCCCGTACATGTCTTCCCCACGTTGCTTTCACTGCCACGCACTGAGAAAAATACTTGTCTGCTGCCAACAGATACCTACATCTTGCATACGGCAGAACGTGTAAAACGGACGAACAACATCGCGGACGTTTCATATGTAAATGCACTCTCGATGCAATCAGCACAGTGATCCTAACATTTTCCTACTTTCATCAAAAACGTTCGTTCTAACTACGGATTACATTATTGGGAGGTTTAGTTTTTTTCAGCGTAACCTGGCTTTTCTTTACCCACCCAGTTCCTGCGCATTAAACCAATTTGTCGTTGATCATTTATTTCTAGTCATCACCCTCTTTCACTTAATATTCTAGGCACTTATCTTTTGTTTCCCAAAGCTCAGTAGTCCGCAGTTATTTTTATTCAAATGTCAATTTTATTATTTTTATTGTTTTTATTATTATTATTATTAACATGGCATATACTTCAGTACAATTAAAAATTTTACATATGCGATGAAGTTTACTAAGTAATTTACCTAAAGTTAAAATACAAACAAATTTGATTGAGGAAGTCTTATTAAAATGGGAAATCGTCATATGTCTCCTTTCACCTTCGATATGAAAGTAAGAAAATCGAGCGTCCTTTTGCACTGCAGTCGCCTGCGTCAATTCTCCAGTGGCTGGCTGCACCAGCCGCGCCGCTCCCGCAGCAGAGGAAGGCTGCATCTGTCGCACTGAGCGCAAGTCCTCAACCAGCGCCAACCGTAGGCGTGTTAGGTGCCAGTATCACTTCTGGTGGCGGCAAAACTTACGTCGACGACTCGCGGCGAAAGTTAATTTTATTGCCTCAACGCAACGGAAAGTAAATTTGAAGAGTCGTTCGGAGATGCAAACCTTCGCAAATGCTTGAACGTGAAGAATTCAATTTTTTTTCCGGACCCAGTCTTTGTAGTAAACAAGTAACCAATATTTGGTCATGAAAGCTTTATCATTATGTTTTGCATCCTTGCGTAATGATTTGCTTTTGTGTTTATAAACCCTGTGTTTTATAAAACCTTTAGAATATCGCACGTAACAGTCTGGCATTCGCTCCACAAAGTAGAAATTCTCAGCGTATCACTTGTCGTCTTGCCGACCCCGTAGTCAGCCGCGCTGCTCGGCACTGGATTAGATTGCTCAAGACATCAATTGATGTCACTATAGTGCCTCTGAACGGGAGGTTCTTTGGTTCGAGTCCTGGTGGAGCTAGTTTTCGACACTAGCTACACAGGTCGAATTCAGCCACTGTCTGGAGAAGAATTCAAGCGGCCGGCTACTCTCGGTTCGTAGTTTCTCCGATCAACATCGGGTGAATGCCGGAACAGTTCCCAAACAAATGAGCCAGGGGCAGCGCGCAATCATTCCTTTCCCGTAATTATCGTTTCTTCACCCCTTACTCATACACACTTACATGCACTATTTTGCAACATAGGCCGGATCACCAGTCGGGTGTTTAAAGCTACTCCCAGCTGGGGCGGTACCCCACTGGTGGGGGATACCTGATTGCGGAAAACCTTGCAAGCCTACGGGTAGGTTGGTGCCGGATCTCTCCATTCACCTCCACCACCAATGTGTTTCCAGTAGACAAAACAATAATGTATGAAATCAGATGAAAGGGTCAGTTTCTTAGCTTAGTTAATAGGCGCAGACTCAAAATCCTAATATCGGCACTCCCACCACCACCATCACCACCACTACAACCACCTCCCAGTACCTTCACTCTTCCTCAAGCTTTCCATTGCCCTGCATGCATCAGCTACGGACGGATTCCCGATAGCCCACGATGCGATCGATTGTAAAAACATTTATCTTTATTTTATGCGGGCACAAAATACTAAATTCGCCCTCAAAAATGATGCTTCTGGTATGCACAAGTTAAACGAGTCGTTTATATCAAGTTTGATACTGTCTGCAACTTTTCACCCTGCTCCAGAAGAAAGTTTTTCGCTATTCGTCTGGAATTGAGAATTGGGGTTTGGGAGGAGATTCAGCACCATTAGCCATGTTACACCTCTTGCTTTGGTTTGCTTTCCGATCTTATACGGTCCTTTCAATTTTCTTCTCAAAATAAAATGTACTCAGCAGAAAATTCTGAAACGCAAATGACATAAAGTCCTATTTGAAAACTGAAAATGAAAAGAGAATGGGTGCCAGACTGAGGAAGCATGTCTGAATAGTGTGAAAATGTTGTTCAACGGTCAACATTAAGATAAAAGAGTATCATCGTTGTGTATATTATTACAAAATTCACGTCTGCATTTGTAACAAAATAACGTACGTATCAGTAACATTAATATTCTTATTTGTGATAAGCATTAGCACTTTTTTGTATAAAAATCTATTATTGTTTGCATTTAAGAATCAGCGCCAAAATGAAGATATTTTGTATTTTTCATGTAATCTAATTCTATCATTCATTCCTGGAAAACTTTTATATCATGAATTTACATTTTTCTACTACAAACTTTTTCTTTTTAAGCAAATAATACACTGAATTAGTATTAAGCAACTTAGAATTTTCCTTAATTGATACTGAAAATTCGTAGGGAAACAAGAGAAAAATATATCGTTTACCCAAAATATATTGCTGCCAATAAACATCCAAAGGAATCTTAGTCTTAAACACTGCGATCTCCTCCTTACATCTGTTAACACTCATGTTGATCTGACCCACTCTCGACCACCATGTTGTTCCAATCGTAGGTGGGCCAGACCCCACAACCGCCATAGCAGATGGTCCCTTGGGGCTCTTCTTTTAACGTCCCAACGCCCGATCCGCCGGATTTCAGCAGGGCACCTGATTTCCAATGCAGGCCAGAAACGCGGCCGCACATGGTAAATGAGTTTAAAATAGAACACCCGAAGCAACGGCTTGTTTATCTGGGAGGCGCGACGGGAGAGAATATATAGGCACTCTTCCAACGACGCCCGGCGTCGCGACGCCTCGAACATGAAATTATGCAGAGCAAATGCGACTGTCCACACGCCCGCCCGCCCGCCCGGCCGGTTCGTCTGCTGCTGCTGCTTCGGCGGCGGCGGCGGCGGCAGGTGAGCCTAGGATTTATCCCCTCATCCGATGACGCCGGCCGTTAACGGAGTTTTATGACGTCTCCCTAATCAATCGATAGAACGTCGCCGGCTGTAAGGGTAATTTAGAAAGATCGCTCGCGACAAAAAGCAGGACGGGACGAAAGCACGACCAGGACTAATAGCTACGCCTCGCTACAGCCCCTCAAGTTACAGAAGGTTCTTGAGAATTGTAGCGTACAGCGATAGAACGATAAGTTTTATTACTCGCAAAAATATAAAATGTTGTTTTCTCATTGCTAAATTACTAATTGGTTCGCTGGTGTTAACAAATAATGCATAAATTTGCTTAACTATACATACTGCATAAATATACATTGCAATTTTTAGTGGTTTAACATTGCCATGCATTCTCACAAATTTCTGAACAAAAGCTCTTAAGGTAATTTTGCTCGTTGATATTAAAATTCAATCCGGCTCGCCCATTGATATAATGGTTTTCAACATAATGTTGGTAAAATAATTCCAAATTAAAAATAACTTCATGTAATTTTTTTCTAGGTTTATAATTGAAGGGCTCAGTGGAACAATGGTCTATCCCACATAGGTCTAGTTTTGAGATAATGAGGGTTTTACCTGAACTTTCCTCATTTAATACATTTTTAAACTTTTAAACACAGTACACAAATGTTTTAAACAAGTTCACACTGGATTTGAGTAACATATTACACTAAAAGAATAATATTTGAAGTTTTGTATTACTCTACTAACTCAATTTTACAAAAAATGTGGGATAGCCCTTGTTCTACTGAGCCCTTCAATTTTAAGTGCCCCTGACAGAACGTCTGTCGCCTCGGACCATACACACTCCTTTCCCTAGGTACCCGCCCTCCTTGGTGCCAGGTCGAATTCAGCTGCTGTCTGGAGGAGAATTCTAGAGGTCGGCTGCTCTGATCGGTAGTTTTGCGTGGTTTCTCCGATCAACACCAGGCGAATGCCGGAGTAGTACCCTACCAAACGGGCCACGGACCGCGCGCGATCTATCCTTCCTCTTCCTTGTCCTATCCTCTCCCCTTACACACACACACTTACACTAACACGCACTACACTACAACATATTCCGGGAGACCGGTCGGGAGCTTAGAGCTAGTCCCGGCTGGGGCGGTGCCCCGCTGGTGGGAGAGTCTTGGTTAGGGGAAAACCCCACTAGCCGACGGTAGGTCGGCGCCGGATCCCATCATCCAGCGGCGAAGGTCACCGCCACCTCCCGATGGAAAAAACATGCACTACACTTGCAGGACTAATTACCTCAGTAATTCACGCGCCCGGAATAGCTAACAACCAATCAATCACTAATTGTTTCGCCGGTGTTAACAAATAATGCATGAATTTGCGTAAGTACACATACTGCATTAACATATACATTGCAATTCTTGGTGGCTTAACAATGCCACGCAGTCACAAATTGCAAAACAAAAGTTCTTAAGGTAAAGATCGCTTTCAAAATAATATTAGTAAAATAATTCCAAATTAACGATAAATACATGTAATTTTTTTCTAGGTTTATAATTTTAGGTGCTCCTGACGGAACGTTGTCGTCTCGGACCAAACCCACCCCTTTCCCACGTGCCCCGCCCTCCTCGGGCGTCGTGTTTGCCTGGCCAGGGTGTACGCCTGGCGGCGGGCCGAGGCGGAAGCCCAACCGGCGGCGGTGGCGCGCCCACACGGTGGCTCCGCCCGCAGGTTCCTGGCGACGCGGCGTTAATCGCGGGCCGGTAATAAATTCGAGAGCGGCCTAAAATTAAATTGAAGCGATAGAGGTGAACACGCGCGTTGATGACTGCTTAAGTGCGACACCTGTTTCGAGGCTGATAAGTGAAATTCCCCGATTGTGTCCCAATACGTCAAGGCGCTATCTGGCGGCCGGCCAGCGTCTAATTAAGAGCGGCGCACGCGTGAGAGGAGATGGGCCCCGCCCGTGCGCGTGCACGCACGCGGTGACGCCTCTCGCGCCCGCCTTCGGGAAAGCGTCTCGCGATAAGGGTGCCCCCTGGCTGGTAGGAGGGGTAAAGCCAGCGCACGAGGATTGGGGAAACAAAGGCAAACAGCTGTAGTGCATTTTCGTGTTGGATGAAATTGTTTTTTCTTAGCAACACATTTCAATTATAGAGCGTAAATAAACAATAAAACACATTTTGAACACGCTCTACACAAGTACAAACTAGTATTTTAAATACTGTTTTTTCAATTGATTTTATTCCTCATTCTGTACTTCAAATATAAATGTTTAAATTCATTCTTTTTTGCTGAATGATCACCGCCTTCGGGAGAGTGCCTCGCGATAAGGCTGCCCTCTGCCTGGTACTGTGTGTGAAAGGAGGGGTAAAGTAACTGCACGAGGATTGGCGAAACTGAATCAAACAGTAGTTTAGTGTATTTTTGTGTCGGATTTGAAATTATTTTTCTTCGCAACGCATTTCCGTCTTAAAGCGCATTTAAATGTAATAACAAGCCAATAATTATATTATGTAAGTGTAATTGCTTCTGGAATTATTTTCTTTCGCCATATTTTAAAGAGCCAATAAAATACGATTAAAAACAAAAAACATGTTGCATTTACTTAAAAAGGAGTTGAATCGCATTACTTCTTATTTTTAAAGAGAAAAACGATTTTTAAAGAAATTTGTTCGATTTACAAACATTATGAGATAATTTGAACACGCTTAAAATGCATGTATTATTATTTCAAATCTCAGTTTTTTAAATTGATTTTGTTCCTCATTCTGTGATTAAAACATAATTTTTTAATTTATTATTTGTTTTGCATTGTCATTATTTTACATTGTTTTTCGTAAATCGATTATTATTTTCATAAATAATGTTGTTTGTTCTTAAGTCATTGCAACGTTTAATTGTACGTAAGGTAACTTTCATGGTGAATTACATCACCAGAATATTCAGTAACGCCGAAAAAATGCGTGTTATATCTTGCAGTAATAGTATAATTCGTACAATAATTATATTATAAAAATATGTACCATTATCAAAGGTGAAATTATTCAAGTTCATTACTTCAAACTTACTATATTTACATGGATTATTATTGTAATATTAAGTAAAAATATTTCTTAAAAATTATTTCAGGAGACCTGCGAGGCAATGAAATTATAATACCTCTCGCTCTTCTTTAAGGGTAAATGTACTGTATTGCCATCGTCATAATTCTCTGGTAGTCATAAAATAAAGTTGGAAGGGATTTTTAACCATAAATTCTTCTAACTGCAAAATTAGGTGTGTTTTGCTTCCTTTCAATATTTTAATTGCTGAATGGTTCTGATTTATCGTGGAAATGATGGACGCTTTCGCAAAGTCAATTAATAAAAAATCTTTAATGAACACAAGCAAGAATGAGAGAACTATGATAATATTTAACGACTTCCGATATTGCTGGAATCGAATGTTACTTTTGTTCTCACTATGAACACTAATGCAGTAATACAGTATTTATTCCTATTTTAATATCCTTGGTTGTAAATTCTTTTCATTAATATATTCAATTTTACTGTTACACGTTTATGAATGTTATTTGTTTAATTTTCTTTTGCACTTTTGTTTGGTGTTGCAGACATTAATTTTCCCAGTTCGTTTTTGTCTTCTGGTTTATTTCTTGTATCCTTCCCACGTCCCAGAAATTGACTCCGGCTGTAATTTAACCTTCGATGATCTCTGCTCCCAAATGCAATTCAACATTACGTTTTTTGTTCTGCTAAATGGACACTTGTCTGCTGCGAGGCATAACTCATGGACGAGGCACGAGATTAGGCCTGAGTGCCATGGCCGCTCCGTGGCGTCTCGATCAGCATCTGCGGCGGCTGCCCGGCTGCCCGCGCCGGGACGCCGCGTGGCCCATATTAGGAGAGGCGATTTTGGATTCCATGGCCACCGGCCGGCCAACCGGACGCGGCCACGCGACGCACGGAGAAGCGGCTTATCTGACCGGCGGCGCCCGTAGCGCTGCTGCTGGGGTCTTTCCAACACAGACATGCCGATGGGGCTTCAAATAGTAAACGTTTTCTGGCTTATTAAAACAGTCATAAAATACATTGTTAGTAATTCGAATGACCTTCCCGGAAAGTCATATTTCCATACGTTCCGTAGATGCAGAGGAAACGTCTGGAAACAGGATTTTCTCTACACGACGACCGTCCGGCCTGGAAGGTAATTCGAATTGTGAATCCAGCTGTGAAAGCCTAAATTACTTTATTTTTTTAATAATTTATATCTTTGATGTTCCGACCATAGTTGGAGTCTTTTTCAAAAAATCTAGGGTTCAGGTTTGTTGAAAACAAGGTATGTGAAGTCGCAGGCATCATCTGACACAATAGTACAACGCAATCGTCACTAGTTGGTTGGATGATGTTGGCGCCGCCATGACCAGTGCTTCTATAATATTGACGATTTTTGTATAAAATGCTACCGAGTTTTTACAACAAACTTGGACCCTAGAATTTTTTGAAAAAGAACCCCAATAGGGTCGAAACGTCAAAGAAATAAATTATTATTTAAAAAATTTTAGGATCTGTTTTGGTAAGGGCAGAAAACTACTACAATTAAACGACATTTGGAGGCTTAGAATAAGAATGTTATTATAACCAACATATGTACGTAAAGTACTATAAAAATGTTATTTTGAAATATTGTTTTTCTTCAACATAGATTTTATGTATAGAAAAACTGCAAAAATTATATACATTCACGAGATTACGTTAATGGTGTCCTTACAAAAGAAATTTATATTATTTCAATTTATTCGTATTTTGCTCACAGGCTCATATTTTTCGTTTTGAAAAAAGAAAAATATGAACACATACAAAATCCTATTTTAACATTATTTTCGAATATGAAAACAAATACTTCGATCTGAAAAACCTAGAATGTTGTCTTTTACACAATACAAAAATCATGTCGTTCATAGCTGAAAAGAGATACTTGAATGGTTTTCTCCTGCCTGGATTGGAAAGACTTATTTTCGTAAGAACGATAATAATTGGAGATATGACATGAAAAATTTCAGGACGGATTTTCAGGTAAGTCTCCCCTTGACTTCTGAGAAATCACCAATTCCCCAGTCAGGAGTTACAAATATACTTTGTTGGTAAATGTTTTTCATTTAAAATAGAATATAATTTAAGAAAACCTTTTTAACTCTTGCAGAAATAATATAATTCAAATTACATTAAAAAGTGTGGATTTTGTATCAATAACATCTCTGAATATAGAGTTTTTCAATACCCTTTAAGAAGTAAGGGCACTTATACATGTAGTGAACCGAAGTTCATTTAGTATTCATTATTTTGTCTTAATTTATTAAACAAAACAATTTTTTATTTCAATTGTAACTTCGATAATGTTGTTTATACTGAACTTTCGTGTTCCTACTATTAACATAATTTTGACAATTAGTTTATTAACAGCGTAAATACTAAAGTATTTTTCCTTTTTAAACGAAGGTAGAAAAAACATTGAAACATTGATGAGATGCTTGATTTTCAATTTTCAATTAATTACACTTTACCTACATTTCGCTTATTTCTTCTTTTGAGGATTCATGATCCAAACTACTCCAGGCTAAATATTGAGTTTTGAAACTTCTCATTTATTATTTAAAGTGTGAAACATTTTTGTAAATTCTGTTTCTGTTCAGCTACGTTTACGTTTCAATAAAGAAAGTAAGCATCGTTTTATTTTTTAATTTGCTGATTAAGAATGAACGCCATCATGAATAAATAAAATTTAAATTAAAAATATATTATTTTAAAATATTCAAGCCTTTAGAAATTAATATATAAACAAATTTATAGTGAATGTTTATGTTTGATTTAAATTAAAAACTGCAACACAACATACACATCCACTAACAACTTGCTTTCACGTTTACCCCTCAAGACCTGAATATTTCATTTCTTCTTCATCAAGATTGTACTTAGGGCTTGTGGAGTCCATCATATTGAACTGTGTTGAAATTATTGCGCGAAACTATCGATTTACCTTAAAAACCAAGTTCATTTGCTCTGATTAGAAGTAAACAAAATTACCATCATCATCATCATCACACCACCCCCCAACATCGTTATTGGGACCGACGTGAGTATATTTCCGTGAGGTATTTACCGACGTCCCGCACCCTTAGTAATATTAGAGTATCACAGTCAGGTGAACACATCTAAAGTTGTTAATGCTTGGAATAACGATGATTACAATAGTCCCCGCCCTGTCCGAAGTGCCATGGCGGGGGAGCGGCCTCGCCCAGTCGCCGCCACCGCGCCACGCGCCGCCGCCGCCGCCGCCGCCCTCACCGCCGCCGCCCCCGCCGCCGCCGGGAGCGCGCTAAGAGAGACGCCGCGGTGATTGACAAGAGCGCCTCACCGGGCCGACAGCCCTTGTGTGTATACGCGGCGTTTTTTGTGGTCCCCCCACCGTTGTATCTTATTCCCTCGGACCGTTCCCCTTAACGACCGTTGGCCTGGTCTGAATGAGGACACTTTATGACCTCGTTATAAAGATTGTCGTTTTAAGACTCTCCTAGCTCTTTTACCTTTTTTCTGTTTTCTTTTCTTTGCCTCCTGTCGCGTCTTCGCGGTGCCGAGCGGCGCTGCGGCGGCGCGTCCCCGGGCCGCGTCGAGGTTTCCCTCGCCGTCAGGATGTTATTCATGTCCTCGCTTGTTCCGACGCCTCGGACCTTCAATTGTCCTGAGGGCTGCGGCGCGGCGCGACGGACGGCGGCGCCGACACGTCTGACTGTCCGGCGGGCGGGCGGGGCGACGGGCAGGGCGGGGCGGAGCTCAGTAGCGGGCCCATGGCGCGGCGGAGGCGGGGCGGGGCAGGGCCGGGCAGGAGGGACGGGCAGACGGACAGACGGTCGCCGCTCGACGCACAATGGGCTCCGGACGCGGCTCGCTCGAGAAACAACGCCGCCTGCCACGCTGTGCCCGCCCCCGCCCCCGCCCCCGCCCCCGCCCCCAGAGGCAACTGGCAGCCGCATCGTCCGGTTCCTGCTTAGCGCCCCCGGGAAATTCGTCTGAGGACGCCATGATGTTTGCGGGAGGCCTGCTTGGACTAAAGGGAGCAAACCAGTCTCCAGCGTTCTGACCACCTCCTTCATTCCTCTCGCTACTTCCATCACGTTGAAGTACTATGAAATATTGATCAGTTTTGATTTCAGAATTGTATTTCTCGACATTTTTGTCTAATATTTGTATCTACAAGCTTTTTGTACGATGTTTTATAATCCAATACATACTGGAACAGTCTAGAAGTCACTTATATTTACAGAATAATCATGAAATTGATAGTTAGACATTAATAAAAAATGAACATATTTTACACATTGGATTACCAAATAGAAATGCACACCAATATATTGAAAGGGTGAACATGCATTTTAAGTGAAAAATTCGAACAATGAAGGTAGTTCGAAATTAGTAAATGTTTATCGCAAAAATGTTCGTTCATTATCTTTAGTTTTGAATGCCAATCTTTAATAAACTGTTTGGTTATGTCTCATCAAAGCATTTGATACACAGAGGTCTGCAGTTTGTCATGATTCTGAATGTTCGTCCGACGTAAATGTCATCACAAGAAATGTTCAATTTTCTGAAAGTGAATAGACGGAAGGAATTAAGTAAATACTGCGAATAACAATTTGGAATTCATTGGAGTGGTGATTAGATACATATTTCTTGGACAGGAAACATTATGAGAAATTTAAATGTTTACTCTTATGAAAATTACAATAATAAGATGAATTATATCTAACAGTTGGGTGTAGTGCTGGTAATCATTTCAGAAGTAGATTTTGGCGTTTAAATAAGATTGTGTTTGTCAAAATAAATGAATAAATATCTGATTTCCATAACATAAATGATAATACTCGAGTGTTCATAATCAAATCAATGTACAGTCAAAGATTTGCGTTACCTTAGAAATATTTCATTAAACATGCCTCTCATTCAATTGATATAATGATTCTACGAACGTAACAAAGTGTTTTCTGACCAAAAGACAGTGTTTTATGCTGAAGGAAACAAAATAAAATATTTCAAGGAGAAGAGATTTTATTAGGGCATTTGCTAGCCCCGTTGCAAGTTTATGCAACCCCATATTTTATTACTTTCATTATCAAATTTATGGTGTATTTGAAATTAAGAGGGACTGAAGCATCATTTCTTCAAATACATTCTTATTCATTCAGAAGCGATTGGATTAAAGCTACCCGCTCCCTCTTACCTACCGGGGTTTGTCGTCACGCCGAGGAGCTAAATAGTAAAAGAAATCCGACTTGCTTTTCGTAAGCACTCTTAGCTGGAGACGCGCTTTCGTATGCGACTGAGTTAGGTCAGTTGACCTAAATCTCATCGTTCAAGTGCGGGCAATAAAATCGTGCATGTAGATATACCATTATTATTGTTGTTGTTGCTATCGTCATAGCCGTTTTGATAGCGTAAAAGTAGCTTATATTAAAGTAAGTCAGATTATAATTTGCATTTTTATTTATAGTTACATTGTAGTTCAAATTGCATCTGGTTATGCTTCTCTTTCAAATCAATTTTTTTGATCTTTATAACTGCACTTTATAACTGCAATTACATACAAATTGTCCCGCGAACCACCACAGGGTTTTACATTACCAATGAAATCATTTTAATTTTTTCCATTTGATGAAAGGATGGTAAAGAGGGAAATAAGAACTCTTCAGGAAAATAAATCTCCCCACTTTCAATGTTCATGAAGAATGATACCTGATGTTCTCCTACATTCATATCCACAAGTGAGAGAAAAGTGTCTACTTGCAATGGATCGCAGCCAACATTCACTGTCTTGTTTTTCGAGAGACCAATTTAGACTTTATAACTTAATCAGATATTTTATAGTTTCACTTAATTCCGACGCGTCGCGAAGGTGTAAAACACACAATTTCATAGTCTAGCTATTCTTAATAAAAGAATAGCCCTATTATTAACGAAGTCAGACCAAACAACCAAGCTGAAAATAGGCCACGGTAGCGAGTTTCAAACGAGCGAAATCGGCATCATCTACAGTGCCAAGCGTGGACGATGACCTCATATAGGCAATCACGCTAGACAGAACGCAACCGTGGGGCGATTTTATAGCCTGCACCTCGCAACCAGGAGCTCGTTGGCGCACGCAGGGCGACCTCGCTGGGAACTGCCCGTCCGCCCGGCAACAGCCCGCTGGCCAGCCAGCCATCACTGGCGCGCCGCACAGTGCATCGCCATTGAGTAAATATAAACTAAACAAATATAAATTGCCTCGTTCCTGCTATTGAAGCGCGACTGAGGGACAAATGGTGTAAAACGCCCCCTCGCTTCCCCGCGCCTCCCCCGCGCGCATCAGCGGGCAACCCGCGCGCAGCCTGATATGTTTGTACCAAATGAAAAATGAAAAGTGGACAGCGAACGTTAAAACGAGCGGTTGTCATTTTTAAAAATCTCGTACTCGGAATCTACGTTTTCATCAGAACAATTCGTCAGGGTCAGTACGGACAAAAAATGCATGTACTTCCATTATGTATTGCGCGATGAGCCGGACAGATAGGTGGCGTTGTGGTGCAGTGCATCATCGGCCCGTTGGGATAAACGCGACAGGGGACCGTTGCTCAACCGGCGGCGGCGGCGGCGGCGGAGGTGGCGGTGGCGGCGGTGGTGGCGGTGGCGGCGGCGGCGGCGGCGGTGGCGGCGGCGGCGGCGGCGGCGGCGGCGGCGGTGGCGGCGGCGGTGGCGGCGGCGGTGGCGGCGGCGGCGGCGGTGGCGGCGGTGGCGGCGGTGGCGGCGGTGGTGGCGGCGGTGGTGGCGGCGGTGGCGGCGGCGGCGGCGGTGGTGGTGGTGGCGGAGGCGGCGGCGGCGGCGGCGGCGGCGGCGGCGGCGGCGGCGGCGGTGGCGGCGTCTGAGCGAGCGCGGCCGCGTCGCAGTGGCTCGCTCGCGCCGTTGATCGTAATTCATTACGCGTCAATTTGCCAACCCGCGAACGCCGCCGCGCACCACCGCCGCCCGCGGCAGCAGTGGATAAATAACAGTTTGCGAGCGCGCTCCCCGCGCGGCGCCCGACTGCGTCCCGCGCTAGACTCTTCCTGAACCCTTTCACCGTGGAACTTCAGTATGGCTTCCCTTGAGCAATCTGGAGAAACAATAAACACTATTTTTTTCACACATAAAAAGGAGGAGGTAAAAATAAGGGCCATTTTTCCTTCACCTTCCTTTGGTTAATTTTCGACATTTTGATTTTTTCACTTTCAGAAATCCTTCCCATGTGTTCTCAACTAAATGTTTGAATATTCCTGCCGTTATGATGCGTTGCTAACATTGGTCCGAATTATGCTTTGTCATTGCAGTCAGCGGTTCTTTGGACCTGAGGGAGAGAGTCCGCCCGCTGCGCTTCGGGGGCATCCCGCGCTCACCTTTTACTAAGCCGTTTATCTATCTGCACAAAAAGGCGTAACCCGACTCATTTCATTCTACTTTCCTCGCGAGTAAAGGAAGTACTCGCCCAGTTATCAGTGCTTCCGAGGGGGAGGAGAAGGAGGTTGTGGTTTTCCCTTGAAATAAGTGGAATTAAAATCATTTTATTTTAGTTACCGAACCCAGTTCCAAAGATTCTGCCCCTGTGTACGAGATTTCCTCTCGACTAGTGTGTCATCTACTTGCGTTACTCCTGAATAGAAACTTAACGGCATAGTTTCATCGTTTTCTCTCCTAAAGCACAGGCCGTGATGCAGAGGGCCTGTGCCTTCTGAGGTATCCAAAAGTGAAAAGGGATTAACTGGGCTGGGAAGTGGGTGTGAGGGAAACCTGACCGCGGGATGCTCTCGGGCGACTCCTGTGTTTAGAGGTGTTTCTTCTCGCCCGCGTGAGTCTTCTTTAAACCTCTTCAATGACGTGGCACAACTACGATGAAGTAAATATCACCGAATATTGAAGGTACTTGTTGAACTTATTTTGGAAAATATTTGAATAAGTATGTGATGCGTCATCTACTAATTTCATAGCAATAATCTTGATAGATTATTTAAAAAAAGGAATGTACCTTAAGATGGATAAGAATTTGTTCGAGACATTGTGCTATACAATAAATTTAAAGTGTATAATGAGAAAAAGTTAAGTCAAATAAGTGTGCAATGTGTGTAATTAAAATGTACTTCAAATTTACTTGGCTGTCAATAAAAGTAAGGAGATTAAACATCAAACATTTACCTACCTCCACAAAAAGGCAAGCCCGACAGCATCCCATTCTCATTTTCTCAGTAGTATGAGGCTTCATTTTTACGTTTACCTGGGTCTACTTAGAATCTTTTTGATCTATTATAATTTATCCACTTCTGTCTGTTTTCAAAAGACATTTGCCTCTCCTTTTACAGCACTGACCACGTTGAAAATCACACATAAAAGTATTTGGAAACAAAACATGAAATAACCTTTCACGAGCTACTTCTTACCTCGCCGTCTTAAAACACAAAATTCCGAAGATTCTGCCATGTTCACCTGTGTTCGAGATTTTATATGAACTGGCGCGAGAACATCTATATGTCGTAAGTATGAATGCAAACTTAACTTAATTTTTACGTCTCCAGAAACACCAGATGAACAAAACGAGCTGCAGTCGAGCTATGCCTTCATAGGTAACGAATAGTGGAAGTATTAACTGGGAAGCGGGGTAAGGGAAAACTGACCGCGGGATGCAGTTGGGACCGCTCGCGACTCCTGGCGTTGTCCCCTCGCTGGAGTCGCTCAGCCTGCAGGGCTCTTTCATTCGCAACTCACACTGCAACCATTGGAGCTACAACAGCACATACTTTCTCAAGTTATATGTAACGGCTGCACAATACTAAACTACTATGTGTTCATGCATAATTGTTTTCTAGCAGCAATAATTTAGGTTCCGTGCCGATATTCGAACATAGGTCCATGGAGTTAACTCGCCCTGCGCTTAACCGCTTCACCACGTAGTCGCTCGGCCGTACGTATGCAAAAAAGTAATGGTCTCTCTCATTATTTCTAGCTTACATAGTTTTCGAAAATTCAGTGTTCAACGTAATAAGGCATCCACCATTGTAAGCGTTCGTTGTTCTATTCGTGAAAAGCAATCAAGATAAAAATTGTTGCTGTTTTTTAGAAAATGTTCTTTTGCATTAACTTCAAGTAGAATTCTTGCAGAAAGTACTCATTTTTTCAAAAAAATTCTACATGAACAATTTACAGGTGATGTTTTGGAACAGATTTAATAGAAAATAAAAATTTATCGTTAATATTGTAATTTTGCAACGTTATTTTTTTGTAATTTTCGATAATACGGACAGTGTTCGTAACAAAATGGACCACCACAACTTTCTTACCGTCCTTTGATATACACAAGAAGAAAATTTTAATACAAATTTTTCAAACGTTTTTGAGAAAACAATTGTTTAAAAATTGTCTATATTTCACTAAATTACGCAAAAGTACGCTAAAATAACACATTTTTGCGGAAAATTGTAAATGACCATATTTCAATACTACCCATCTTTGAACAACAAGTAGGTCCCATCATTAAAGAAAAATTTCTCTCTTAAATATTGAAGTGTAGGAAGACACCGAATAAAGTTTTAACTTTTGCAATTTTCGAATCGAGATCTGTCTTATTCTTTAAGCATTTTTTACGCCAATCGAGGACAAAGTTTCATCCGAAAATTTGGAGAAAATGATGGAAGAAACTGCGAAAATTTCGTTGAAGTTTCGTGGAAAGCGTCTACCTTCAAAAACAAAATTCCTTTTTTAAAACTCTCAGGAACTTGAGTTCGTTAAGATTCACAGTTTTAAATTGTGAAAATTGTCTGAACGGTTTAGGAGCTAGCGTTGACCATAGAGGGACAGCTAGTTTTGCCGCCAATCAATTTCTCTGTAATCAACGATCCCCAATACATGGATTCCGACTACACAGCGTGTTAGAGGAAGTAATTTACTACGTGTGGGAACAAGATTTATCCAGTTATTTGTTACCCGGAGCCGACAATACGTTGTTTTTTTTTTAAACTCACCGATTACCGCCTCACGATTAAAAAAAATCTTTATTACTTATGTAGTAACACGAGAAAGTAACAAGTGACTAAATTAAAACCATTCGCAACTCAACAACTCATAAACAATGGTTATTTACGAAACTAGTTTGATCTTTGGCGAACGAATGACATTTTGACGGACCATGTATACGATGGGAGTCGCCAAAAACACTTTCGCATTTATTGCGATGTGAGTTGCTTTCGTAAATTATGTTTTAGTACGAACTCTCGGAAACTTACAAGCTGATGCTCTTGGGATCAATCTCAATACACGAGGCGGCAGCTATGTTGATTCATACTTCTCTAGTGTTTTGTTTACTTTGCAGTACATAGTCGTTTTATAAGGCGTCTTTGCGGTAGGCATATAGCAAAGTATATGTTACTGTTTGCGTACTGAAAAGTATCACTTTCCAATCAGTAAACAGTGAAGGTAAGTACAAGTTTGCATGCTGAGAAGGTAAATATTCTATACGTGCCATAAAAAAAGACAATATTCGTGAGTATAAAAATCATTTGTCAAAATAGTTTTATCAGCGACTAATTTTCTCATGAACAGCGAGTCTGGAGTGGAATGGAGGTTAACAATTAAATTTCGTTCTATCGTTTCTACAGAAAGCTAAGAACCAACGTAAGATTTAAGCAATGGCGCTCACTACACAGCTGAGCCTCATTCCTTTGGATTTTCACACTGCATCCGAGCGATGTTTGTGTTGTACTATTCATTGGAGGCAGAAAAGCTAAAAGACTTTATTATGTTCTTACATTTTAAATTGCAAAAAGTGACCAATTGTATATATAATTGATTAATCTATCAAAAAAATGTCATATGGATGTAAATGTACATCTCTTACTCATTTCGGCGTTTCTGATACAAATCCAATACAAATGAAATACAAATCCAATTTCAGTATTCTCCAATGTAAATGCAAGGAAATGCAGATGCAAGACATTTAGTTTTTTTATATTGTCCATTTTGCACACAACAATAGTCGAATTTTCAGATAGCAACTGCACGCAATGAGCGTCATAAACATATAGCAGCGTCTAATTACGGAAGGTCTGTTTCCTACAGGTGCGTGCCTGCTCCGTTCACTGATTTACTTCATGGGATTTAATTACAAGCTCGTTCTGATAGGCGGATATTTACGGGGGCAAGTTTTACATAATTTGTGTTATCAGCGGCAACTGGTGCGGATTAATTAAATTGAGTTTCAAGAAGTGTCGCAGCAATAAAGCTTTCGCCTGCTCATTGACCGAGGGCAGAAGCGAAACCCAAGCTGCTCGGAACACCACTCCTCGCCAAACAAGCGCGTGTTTCTTTCAAGATGCGGTGCATGCAAAGAGTGCCGCTTGGAGTTTTCTATCGGAGAAAAATGCTGCACACAAATTTTGCCTTATTTTCTTTAACTTGAATATTTTAATTATATTAAGGTTTTTGAGAAGAATTGTGGGGAAGGCACAATTTGTCGGTACTATCACTTCTGCTACTGATGGTTATTAGATAAGAAAGTTACTGACAAAAGATATTAATATTGAAGTGAGGAGATTCATGAAGTTTCGAAATCATGTCCTTCAAATAGAATAAAATTGCAAAACAGCAGCACATCTTATAATTTACACTATTAGATACAAAAACTCAAAATGTCATGAGCATATTGCTTTCTAGTAGAAGTTTAGCTAAATAAAAAGGGAACGTTAATAATTTGACATTGTGTTGTAAAATTCTATTTTTGCAAAATATGAAAAAAAAACGAAAATCTCAGAAAATAATGGAAGGAAAAAGGAATTTTATTATGTGTTTAAATATTTCATTAGTATTATCAGATAGGTTGCGAATTAAGCGTAAAGTGAGAGTATGGCTTGAAAATATCAACTTTCTAATGACATAATTACATAATCTGTTTATCGTTTATTTTTTTAAATTTGAAAAAAATTTCCTAGCAAAACAGTAATATGTAAATAAATAAAATTTAATTCACTAAACGTCTCAATTATTTATACTGAACTGTACTTTTGTAAAATGCTCACACTCACATGAGCCTACTTTAATTGCGCCGTTCATAGGTGTTAGATGGAGAGTATTTTTACAAAAATAATAATAAAAAATAAAACAAAAAATAAAAAACAATTGACCTGATATTAAGCAAGTAACTTATAAAGTAGACAAAAAAAATCACACATTTTTACAGGTACAATTATTTGAAAATAACCCAGGGGTTGAAGACGAAGCAAAGGTAACATTTGGTTTTCAAAACAGAACGAGGTGAAAAATAAAAATGTAAGTGATTGCATAAATCTAAGAAAAATGTAACCCCAAACTATTTGAAAATTGAAGGGAATTAAAAGTAAAAATGGTTAATAAGTACTGATTAAGGGTTATTTAAGACATTATTCAGCCGTAATTAAGGTTTCCTTGCCGGGCTTAAATACATTAAAATTCCTTTCGAAATTTATAAGTAGTGGGAAATAGCAAAGAACAATCTATTCCAATATTTGTAGTAATTATTCCGTGCAGTGACATGTGAAACAAGTGCAGCGCGTATTCAAACATTTTTTGTTAGTGAGCACTGAGACAAGTAGGTCTCAACACAAATACGGTCATATCCAAACGTCACTTTAAACAACTTTCTGCTTTACAGAATCGCCACAAAAATCACATTCCCGCGCATCAGTCGTGCGGAGCGATAGCAAAGGAGCGGGGAAGAACGTGCACACATGCAGCCCGCTACCTTTAGTTTGTAAACTGCGCCGACAACGTCCCATAAATCTCTATTATCCGATTAAAAATCCCGAATGCATTCGTTTCGCCGGCCGCTTTACATCGATGAACGTCAGTATGAGTCCTTCTGATATCCGTCTGAAAATAACTCAGGCTCATATCTGCTCCCTAATTAAATCCGCGTCCCAAACAAAGCCACCGGCCGGTCGGGCCGGTGGTGGCCTGCTGCAAAGCCCGGGCGAGCGAGACGGCGGCGGCGGCGGCGGCGGCGGCGGCGGCGGCGGCGGCGGCGGCGGCGGCGGGGGCGGGGGCGAGAACGAAAGTGGAGGACGCAGTGCATCGCAAATTCTCAGCAGGAGGAAGCGACGACAAAACCACTAAGCAACGGTGATGGCGGTCAACGGGGAGATTTCTGAAGACGAAATCTGGGGAATGAGAGGGGTGGGGAAGTAGGTGGTCACAGACAGGTTTGCGGAGAGAGGGGTGGAATAGGAATACAGCGACGGAGTGATTGGGGGTACGTGTGGTTAGAACGGTGGGTGCCGGGGTGGAGACGGCGGTGGGAGCGCGGTGGGCGAGACTGGAGCGGCGGGCATCCCCCGCCCGGCCGCAACGGCTGCGCCTGCGCCGCTCGCTATCAGAGCTTGCCATTTCGGCCGAAAGCGACTCCGTTTTGAAAATTAAGTGCCCTCGCTTCGGCCCAGACAAGCGCCTCGGAACCGCTTCGGCGGCGCAGTTTCAAAGGGCGAAACCCGTAGCATTGTCAGAGGGCATAAAATATGTGATTGTCCGGCCGCGGCGGCGGCGGCGGCCGGAGTGCGGGAGACGGGGGGCGGGGCCCGGCGGGCGGAGGCCGCGCGGCAGCCGCAGCGGCCGAGCCGAGCTGAGCTTCTGCGATGCGCCGATACCCTGCTTTATAGCCCCGTGCGCGCCCCCTATCGGCCGCGGCCCTAATTAAAACACACGGCCGCTAATTAGCCGAAGCCGGCGCAAGACAGCTCGCGGCCTCGCACCGACGCGACGCGGCGGTCGGCGCGGCCGGTGCAAGTGCAGCCAATTAAAGGCCTCGCAGATAATAATGGGCCCCGCGGATAATTTGCGGAATTTACGACCGGGCACTGCATCATCATTCCGAATGTAACGCGCCTTATTACGTGCGACGCGTCGCGACGCGCGTGTCTCGGCGGACGCGGCGACACGTGGACCCGCGCGGCGCAGGACGTCCCGGCGTCGGGCAGGCCGACAGGCGCGCTGGACGACGTGGCGGTTGGGACGCCGTCGAACGGGAGTGCTTACCGTGGAGACACAGAAGTCGAGTGTGATCTAGACAAGGGTTGTCCATCTGGGGGCCCGCGGTGCCGATTAGTGTGGCCCGCGAAAGGTTATTAGTCAAAAGTGCAAGCCCTTGCATCCATGTCGGGCAAGAACATTATGCGCCTAGTGCATGTGCCATGCCGGTATCAATTTCCTTCATGTAAAAAAATAGGTTAAGGTTAGATTTAAGGATTTTTTTCTAGTAAATCCAGAAATTAAAAATCATCCCAATGTGTTTCACTGCGTTATGCATGGTGCGGCCTGATATCACGCATGATTCCCCCCCCCCCCCCCGTGTTTCAGAGCAGCCGGGCAAACTGCGGAGATCAACAATACGGGATAGTCAGATATGGGTCGTCTAAGTAATATAAATATGGCCCGCAACCATATTAAAGGTTTTAGTTGTGGCCCTTGGGTTCTTGCAAGTTGGATATCCATGATCTATACTGTCCGGATTGAGCCGCGTCTGTGCCGTGGTGGCTGACATTTCGTCCAACATTGTGGCCTTCCTCAAAACGTGCTGCTGCGGAACAGTACTACAGATAGACCTAGATCATACAAACTCCGATGGCCGTAGTCTACGCAAACACACAAACGTTCATACAGTCACAGATATATGACGCGTGATTCTTTCTGATGGTGGAGCGGCCGCTCATGTTTCGGTGTTGTTGCTGGTGGTTGTGATGAAGATGAAGTTATGACAGTGGTAGCTGCGGTTGTGGAACAGTGGTCGTGTTGATATTGATGGTGAAAATGAAAGCGGCGAATGTGAAAACAAAGATGAATGGTCATGGTGATGTTTCTAGCGGCTCTTGTACAAAAAGTATTCGATAATAATCTTATTCATGGAGAAAGCAATTGCTGCATGTAAAATAACACTAAGATGTTTAGGATCAATTTATAAGCAAGGGTGTGGCTTTGGTGTCTGTTGAGACGGTGCGAAAGTGGTACTGCATGTGCATTATTTACCATTTGGACTGTATAAATGTGTATAAACAACCTGTAACAACTATTGTACTACAGCCTCCGGGTCTATGACCCCTATCTCGATCAGGTTTTTCGTCCAGTTTCCCTGATCCATTGAGCAAATGCTGAGATGGCCCCTTGTTTTGCTTCTGGACATAAATGTAACTTCATTTTCTGTGCACGTCTTCTAGAATTCAGTGGGAAATACAATTATTCAAATTATCGTTTCCATATTGTTGCGGCAGGAAGTATTATTCCGAAGGACAACATGGATAAGAGCCCAAAATTTATTGCTTATTTATCCTTGAAAATAGATTTTATTACATGGGAGCTTTTTTTTAAATTCAAGTAGTATATGACTTAGTGTAGGGATCACAGAATTTTGAAAATGTGCACACAATTCACTTTTCCCCATAGCACGTCATACACAGTTTTAACTGTTTTTTGACGTAAAATAAAGAAATAAATAAATAAATAAGTGAATGCCGATATAAGCTGAGCCACTAGTCGCATCAGGCACGTAGATTCGCAACGGGGGGGAGGTGAAAGCAGAGGGGTGGGGGAGTGAGCGATAGGGGGAGGCGGTGGGTCCTGGGCGCTAATTGAGGGCTGCGCGGAGGCTGCGATGATTAGGCTAATCTGCGCGCGCAGCAACGGAGGGGGCGGGCGGGGGCGGGGCGTGGTGGGGCGGGGCGTGGCGGGGGCGGGGGTCGGGGTGGAAGACCGCAAGATCGCGTCGGCGATGCGCGCGCCGCCCCGGCCCGCCCCCCCCCCCCCCCCCGCCGTTCCGCCTGGCTCCACCGGCGCTGCTCGCACCTTCTCCGTACGGCACCGCTCATTAGGCCGCCGCCTGCGAAACCCCTTCTCTTATTGGGCCTTCGCCTTATTAAGACCTCTTGCCAAGTGCCCGCTTGCTGCCAGCTACGGCTGCGTTTTTAACAGACAACGAGCTGCGTCAGGAAAAAGGATATAAAACCACCAACAACGTTAGCTTCAATGGAATGCACGTTTTTTGTATCACTGATTCGTGATTCCGGGCGTGTCATCTGCTAAGGTCGTTAGTTCCGTAAGTGTAGTGCATGTTTTTATCGCGTGATGTGGCAGTGTTTTTGTCTCGCTGGAGAGCCAGGTCTGGGGCCGACCTGTGTACACGTCGGCTCGCGGAATTTTCCGTAACCAGGCATGTCCCACCAGCAAGGCACCACCCCAGCCCTGGTACGTTCTAAGCTCCAGATTGCCATCCCGTCATGTGTGCTAGCGTAGTACGTAAGTGCGTGCGTGCGTGCGTGCGTGCGTGCGTGCGCGCGCGCGTGCGTGTGTGTGCGTGTGTGTGTGTGTGTGTGTGTGTGTGTGTAGGTAAGAGGTTAGGATAGGACAAGGAAAAGGAGTGATCGCGCGCGGTCCGTTGCCCGTATGTTAGGGCATAGAGTAAAGATTTATACCTCTTTAGTCTATGGTTAGGGTACTGCTTTGTCAACCGCCTGGTGTTGATTGGAGAAACCACGAAAAACCGCCAATCAGAGCAACCGGCCGCTAGAATTCGCCTCCAGACAGCCACTGAAGTCGACCTAGCTTTCTGGAATGGACGAGTTTAATGAAAACAGCCAAATATTAGATTGAAATGATTGAAGTTGAATCGAGTGTGCATTTACTGAATAAACGTTCACGATGTTACAGCAAACAGAATACTTAATTAGACCGTTTTTCATGCGCAGCTGAGACCAATCTGTTGGCTGCAAACAAGAATTTTTCTCCGTGCATTCAATTAAGTAGCATTCTCTATCTTCAGAATATGCGGGAGCACCATTCAATTAAAAAACGGGCAATATAAACAATTTTCTGCAGTAAATCGCAGGTTCATTTCTTCTTCTAATTATGAACTGTCATAGAAACAACTATCCTTACCTTAATACTACCAGTACAAATACTTTTTCTGATCATTACTCAAATTTCAGTTGTTTCAAACATAGCGACAATAACTGAAATTCAATTGCTCGTTTGTATCTTATCTTTGTGTCAGAAATATAACACGTACTTGCAAATAGGTAAAAAAAGAACAACATGAATTCATTATAAAAAAATTAAAACACTGATGATAAGATCATAAAAAATAAAATATAAACGATTTTCGAAGATTGGACTTTTACTGAAATTAAAAATCATTTTGATATCTACTCACATGATACCTTGCAAAACAACTAGCGACAACAAATGAAATATTACCAGGTACACATGCAAAATCCACAAGAACCATTGTTGAATCTGAAGATCAATATGTTATGAATTTTTATTATTCATGTTAGCTGTAACCATGAGTTGAATACAAGAATTTTATTTCAGTGACACTGCATTCTATCTGCAGCTAATACTACACATACAGTATGTGTTTGGTATGCCACAAAAACGTCAAGAGTGTGAGAAATGTCATGGAAGAACTAATTAAAACGTTGCAGAAAACATTAAGAGATTGGTTGACATTGTGACGTACAGGCAATGGAATCACGATGACAGAAGTAATTTGGAAATTTTAGATTCATCTGTGAAGGAATTCGTAAAAAAATTAACAAAACTAATAATTAATAAATAATAACTCCAGCGTTTCTGGCACATCGACAAGCTTCCTTCCTAATTCGAAACAAGCGGAGATAATATAGCAGGCGGAGAAATTATTATTTTAAATGATTTTTCAGAAAATTATTCTTTCACAATTCAAGATTCCCTACAGGGTATATGTACTGGAACAATGATCAATCAACTCCTCGCCCTTTTTCTTCTTCTTTTTACGTGTTGCAGAGAAGACGTCATTCTGTTACAAAAAATATTGGTTGCTATTTCAGGGCGTCTCAAACATGACACAACTGCAATTCATGCTTTTTCAAAGATGTGTAATTATTTTTTTAAAGACTGAAATCAAGAATACAGAAAGAACGATTTTCTTTGATGCTCAGTGGAAGAGCAAAACAAGATTTCTGGATATTTGTCTTATAAGAAATACTTCAGAATAAATGCAGTGACATTCCTTTGCGACGTTTGTAAAGGCCATTGTCATGCCATAGGTGGAAGTTTGAAAAGATTAGTATCAAGAGCTAGTCTTCAAGTGCATCAAGATCCAATTACGACTTCCAAGAAATTATTTGAGTGGACACAAAAAACATTCAAATGTAATGTTTTTCTTCTTCTCAAAAGGAAAAGAAGAATAGGAAAGAATTTGTACGAAAAGCAGGAGAATTTCTGGCATTTTTCGAAGGTAATATTATTGATTTACCACGTCCCTCTTGTAAATAGAATCATGGATTTTTTCTATAATATCATGTTAGCTTTAGAAACATGAAAATTGACTATGAAAATACATTGACACCTTGTTTCATTAGTTATGCGAAGCACATCACCGTTAGCCACTACGATCATTGCAATTTCGTAAGTAACGTAATATGTCAGTTATCACTGTTTCCGCCCGAATGCCTCAATTGTAATTATGTAAATGTAAATATTTAACTGGTTAGGCGGAAGAGCAGGCCTTACGGCCTGAGCCTCGCCAGAAGTAAAGACATTATTATTATTATTATTATTATTATTATTATTATTATTATTATTATTATTATTATTATTATTATTAAAAGCCTGAGAAATACAGCAAAGTAGACGTATGGTACACGTTAATTATATTTCCTTCGTTCCTGTTTCGGAAGGCGAAAGATTAATTAAAACATATTTCTTGAAAGAAAGTGGAGATCTTGTCAAAAGTTCGGTGAATTGCATCTCATCGTATAAAATAAGTAAATGTCACAGAACTTTAAGTATTATATTTTTGGATATATTAACCTCTTTACAACTGAGTGCTCAGTAAACATTTGCACTAATCTTCATGTTGTTAAGCTTGCGCCATAGAGTGTTTGATTCCAAAGCGGCTCAAAACAGTGACGAGTAAAAGAGGTGGTCGCGGCGCTGGGAATCAGCTAAGATCAGAAATGTCTCAAAAAGTTATTTTAACAACAGCAAAGATTGAAAAAGGTTTATAAAGTTATTTTAACAGAAGCCATTCTGAAAATTTGAAATTCTTAGAAGAAAATATGAATCATCTTTCCATTTGTTCAAATTTTTAATTCGTGGTAAAAATAATACATTTTATAAATTAAAATATATAATCAAAAATTCACATTAGAAAGTATTATTTCGTAAATGATGAAAAAAATTTCATGAGAAGCAAAGGTTTCAGCTTTGATTGCTGATAAACCTAAAACTCTTATCTTAAAAAAATTGAGATATTTAATATTATAAAAGTGTACTATATAAAATACTACGCACTTTATATCCATTCACACATATAAGAGTAAATGAAGTTTTTGAAAATAAAAAATATATTACTAAAATCAAATACTTGAGTAAACCTAAAAAAATACTTAAATCTAGTTTCTTGTGTTCAGGATTGTGAGAATATCATATGGAAGGACATGGGTCATCGAGGTCAATTTTCGCTCAAATTCGTCTCACTTTCCTAGGACGACTCATGGTGCTTTAGCTTGCCTGCCTCCAAAGATTGGCACAACGCAAACATCACTTGGACGCTCCGAGAAAATCAAAGCAATGGTGTTCAACTGTCTAGAAAGTGCTGTTGCTTAAATAAATTCTGTGGTGGCAGCGGAGATTTTGTGGTACTCCATGATAAACTATCTGGAGTCAATGAGGTATCTACCACAATAGTAGGCTATATAATTTTAATATGATTAGATTTAGCCGAACACTTGTTTCGGGAACACTCTGCAGATCTGCATTCGTACAGCGTTCGTCTACATTCGTACAGCATACGAACAAAATGGCGACTCTCTATGAACTTATGTGTTTAATCTGTGTTACTTGGAAGCACTGAGGATGGGAAGTGTGTTTCCGAAACACGTGTTTGGCTAAATGTAATCATATTAAAATTATATAGCCTACTATTGTGGTAGATACCTCATTGACACCAGATAGTTTATTACCTCCTTGCGAGTTAGTTGGTCACGTTATGCATAACGCATTCAATTGAGGGATACGTAACAGGAAAAGAAATCTTGGGCTATAATTCGGAAACTTAATTTGAACTATCTGAACCCCTATTCAAATACTTTCTGCTTGTGATCTGGTCTGTATAATTTGAATATACTATTACAAATAACCTTGTATTACATTTGTTTTTTAATAACCGGCTTCTACGTCAATGAACGTTTAATTAAAGTAATAATTTCTACAAATTTATATTCAAACTTCATTTGTAATTCATGACTTACAGTACTATAATTAGTATTATTATGGTATTAGTATCATATAGCCATATATATTATATACAGTACTAGTATTAGTATTATATATCCAGTATATTGTGTTCATGATTAGGTTGTATCATTAAACCAATAGTATATTTGCAATAGTATATTTGTGATACAATCTAGATCACAAACAGAAGACATTTGAGTATGTATAACGTAGTGAGATTAATGTTTATTATAACATGCAAATAAATAATCAAATGTGTATGTATTAAAATTAATTCATTAATTTATCCTTATTAATGATGTATTTTGCTGTTTTTCTTCAGTTTGAATTGTTGGTATTATATTAGGACAGAGGCACTGTCTTGCGAGTTGCCGTATGTTAAACTATTTTGGCCACATAATTAAACAGATTCATTAAATGCAAACCAAATTATAATAGCAATGGTACAGCAATACACACTGTATCAATGTATTAATGAAACTAGCGCGTGGTATAGGAATCAGACAATGACTCCAGCAGTGTGTGACATGTCCATAATTGACGGTAATGTATAATAGTATAGTCAAATTCCGAAATGATGTCAAACTAGGATTTTAATTATGTGACCAACACTCATAAACTATTATCATAAAGAAAAGAAAATGTAGGTAAAAATTCTAGGTTGTTCTCTGTAAAAATTCTAGGAGTAAGCAAGTTTATTTTGCATCATTGAAATCAATTAATTTTTAATATCTTATGCTACTACTGATTAAAGCTAGTTATCTTTATTTTCACTAAATGTAATTTTATAAAATATTACGGCAAGTTCTCTTAAAGGAAATCAGCCATCACAGGATAAAATACATTTTCAGTAAGAAACTTTTTCATAATTAGGAAGTTAAAATTATAAGAAATTAATAAGTTTTCATGCCTTTTACCAAAACAAAAAACATGCAGAAATACTGACATTATTTGCATCAGAATAAATATAAAAAGAGTGAATGAAACTGTAACAAAATTATTAACTTAACGATGTGAACAGAGAGATTATTTGCTCATTAAGGTGGGAGTTATGTAATTTGCTGTGGATGAAGTTCGAAATAATAAGTACTCGTATTTATCCTAGGCTTTCGTGGTCACTCTCTCATCTTGAGATAGTGTGGGGGAAGTTGGTGCAAGCTGCCATGTTAGGGATAAATAATTACTTTGCTGTTTCAATTCACTCTGCCGTGGCTTCACAGTCGTCTTCTAATTCTTAAACAATCCACAAGTCACTTTATTTTCCCTGGAATACAAGCTTAATACGCGCATGATTATAAATTAATACTAAGTTCTATACCCGCTTGTTGAATTTTTTCGGGTTTACTATTATTTTCAGTTACCTTAACATGTAATAAAATTATCCTCAGCATTTGGTGTGACAGTGTGCCTAAGAATTAACTTTGTAAGGCTTGTGATCGTCCAAGGAAATTCCATTTTCATCCAAACTTTTGCTGAATCACAAACACGAGGGTGTTTAAGAGTAAGATAACATGGTTCTTCATGCGTGACATTTTAATTTTGTTTTCGAATTATTCCCCGCGTCGCGGGGGAGCTGCTTAAGCGTGAGATGGTTCGTATGTTGTGGCGAACGCTCTGAAAATCAGTTGGCATGCGCCTGCACTAATGAAAACTTGTAGATGAGAGAAAAAAGGTTTCTGCTTCTAAATAACGTCTCTCTTGTATGAGATACACCGTTTTCCGAACCAAAGCGGTGTCAAGGAAATAGTCGTTTGGAAATTGACGCACTCAGTTCGATAACAACGGCACCGGCTGCAATAGCTCAGGGAAAACATGTCTGAAATTAGGGGCTTAAAGTTCGAGTCCTGACAGCGGTGGATTTTCGACACCAGCTATATTGCTGGGTGGAATTCAAACACTGTCTGGAGTAGAATTCTAGCGGTAATTGTTCTGATTAGTAGTTCTCCATGGTTTCACCGTTCAATATCAAGCAATTGCTGGAGCAAGTACCCTAACAAACGGGCCAAAGACCACGCGCGACTGTCTTCCATTACCACATGTCGAGAGACCAGTCAGACGCTTAGAACTTGGTGCTCTGCTCGAGGAGATACCTGAAGAGGGAAACTCGCAAAGTGAGAGCAGTCGGCGGCGGATCTCGCATTTTAGCGGGGAACACCAGCACTTACCGGGATATAAAATGCTTTACATTCACGGACTAGTGTCGTAAGTAGTTGACCCGCCCTGAATCAAGAAATACTTACTCAGTTACAACGAGACGATGTGCAAAGTGAGCAACTAACTGGTCTGAAGTCGTAGGCTTCCGCGGCCAGAGCCATGTAAATGATCTTGGCTGTCCAGGTGACGCCGCGTCGAAGGCTGTGTTGCCGACGTTTCGACCATCTTGTCGTGGTCTTCCTCAACAGCCCTGAGGAAGACCACGACAAGATGGTCGAAAAGTCGGCAACACAGCCTTTGACGTGGCGTCACCTGGACAGCCAAGATCATTTAAACTAACTGGTCTGTCGTGCGTGTTTATCGCAAATGACAACGGGCCATAGTGAATGTGTGGTGCAGAAGATCTTCGCACTACATATATCACTTAGCGATGTGAACAAGGAACTCAGCGTGTGTCTGGGCAAGATGCACGTTTTTGTTAATGAACAAAGAAGCTACTGAAAAGTGTTGGGAAAAATGGTGAGGAAAATTCATAAGAGATCCCGAGCCGAATAGGGCTTAACTACCACTCATGCTTTTCATCTGTTTAAAGAAGAAAGAATTCCGATTCGTGACTGAGGATGCAATCTTATGACATCGGAGATGAAGCATCCAGTGATATCGTCCAACTTTCGTTCCCTCTTTCCAAAAGTTTCAAAACAACAATAACAAATTACATAGATGTAATGTCAAAAATCTTTTGTAGCAATAAAGGAAGTACTTTATCATTTTCCTGGCCATAGAAGCAACAGTGAATTCCCCAAAAGTGGTCGCGCAACTGAGCGGTTTCGGGAAGAAATTCTCAGAAAATCATATGGACTTCTTTCAAAAGGTGTCACGACGCTGCTCGGCCATGACTGGGGTGTTGCATTTGCTCTCTCGCACTTGCACGATAATTTCATCGTTGAGCTCCTAAGTTCAAGCGTTCTGCGCTGGGGTAGGCTGATTCCCAGATCTTAGCAATAGCACCGACAGCTTCGCTTGGTCTTTTCAGGAAGGAATATGTGACATACGAGCGACAACGTTGCAGAATTACATAATCAATGAACACGAGGAACCTTTCAGACTAATATTTCATTTATTTTAGGTATATTTACTACTTACGAGTGCAGTGAATGAGTATGGAAAAATTAATGATTAATAAATGAACAGATTTATTATTGAAACTATGGATGAGAATAATAAATTTAATTCTTTCCGAATCAATATTGCTCCTTTATTTAAAGTAAGATTTGTCAGCTGCACTTAAGTTTCTTTCACTTGATAAAAATACAACGGGAATACAAAAATTCTGGCAATTTCTCGCAGCCTAAGCTGTACATTTCACCCTCCTTTTTCGTACAATTTATTCTCCTTGTTTAGACGTCTTTCATTTCGCATTTTACACTTGAAGCCGTGATTCAACTGCAAGTACTTAGCGTCAGACATCAGTTTTCTTGGTTGAGTGATTCTCGGTTTTCTGGTTCGAAAAACGCCGAAAAATGTCATGCTGGGTTGCAACCTACTGCTCGAGCGAAATCACCTTGAGCAGAACTCTACTAACCCCACTCTGGCGTTAGGAAGTGTACAATAATATTTATTCTTAAATTCTGTTTACATAGCTAACGTATGGCCTAGCTTATAAACAAGATACTTACAAACTAATCTAAATCTACTTTGTCTTACATCCTGGCTTAATTTAACAACGAACATTATTTATTTACATTATTTACAGTAAGCAGTGGGTTTAGATAGATAGATAGATAGAAATTTATTCTGCAATTGGGCAAATGATGCCTGGTATTAGAATGCAAAATTACAGTTACAAATAAAATAATATATAAAAAATAAATATAAACAAACAAATTGACTTTGTCATTTCCTGTATATGCAGAAGGCATTTACATTCCTATACTAAACTTTAAAATGCATATACACTAACATATAAATGAATAAACTTACAATTACACAAATATACATACATACAAACATAAACGCGTATATACATAGAGAGACGAAGGAACCCGCACCTACACACCAATCAGAACTTATTCAGTCATATTCAGAAGAAATTAAATCACTTTACTTCACTTCACTGCACTGCACTGCACTGCTTATAACTTTATCTAAATATTAATTGTTCAATACTTTTTCTGTAGACTACGCATAATCGCACCTTTCACTTCACATTCACTTCACTTCACTATACGTTTTCACCCTACTGACTAATTTCCTATATTTTTTTCTAAAACCTCGCGCTGAGCAAGGAAAGGGCTCAAAAACTGCCGCAGGCAAATCGTTCCAATCTACTATAGTTCTGTTTATTTACAGTAGGCATTATTTACAGTAAGCAGTTGGTTCCACAACGCATCTAGGGCACGCGCCTGCTGCGAGAGCCAATACGAAAGGCGTTTCCATAAAGCGTTGAAGGCAACAGCCAGCACCGTGTGTTTCGCGCCGAGCGCTCGGAGGTCTGCGACGGACGTCAGCCGGGCTCGCCGCGAGCTGCCTCGTCATCATCTCGGCCGCTGGCGCACCGGCCACGTCCATGGCGGAGACCCGACGCGGCAAATCATCCGCCCTGCCACACGATGCTTGTGCATGTCATTGCCTTATTAAGAATACCGTTCATGCGCTGACGAGACGCTTCACGACTGAATTGACATGTTCGTCGAGTGACTGTCACGGGATATCGAAAGTCTGCGTCGACTTGAGTCAGCAGAGATAGGAGAATAATTTGGGAGATAGCGATCGAATAAGTCAACTATCGCTCGCTGCCTTCACACGTTAAGCACACAAAGACTACTCGTTACCACGGACATCGTTAACACGGTCATCTGACTAACTAGATGGGTGGGCAAGAGAAAATCTTTGTCAGCGATGAGGTGACAGAAAAATAAAACAACAATATGGAATGATTTGCCACAGCGTAATAATACGTAATAATAGAAAAAACAACAACAACAACAACAACAATAATAATAATAATAATAATAATAATAATAATAATAATAATAATAATAATAATGTTTTCGAATCCAGTCATAAAATTCAAAGACATTTCCAAAAATGTGGTTTTGTGTGTTTCTGCGTTCTTACTGAGTATGCCGGGAATGATGTCAACGCCACCTCAATAGATCAATGTTGGTTGCGTTGATTAAACTCCAGTACCCGAAGGCAATTTTCGCTCCATGCGCCATAAATTTCTTAAACGTCGTTGACAACACTGATGTTTTCAGATTTCATTTTAATTTTCATTCGTATTACCGTATTTTAGAAATAAATTTGCAAAAATCTACGAACAGTATTGCTTTGGAACTTAAAGAAGTTCATGTGAATGCGGAGAAAACAAAACTGTGAGTAATTCTACAGAATAAATCAACGTTCTTGAGTTCGACTTCTCACTTTTACGTTCGTAAGTGTGAAAATACCGATTTTCAAATGTATGTGATGCACAATTTATTCTTATTAAATTTAACTAATGTCTTATTCACATAAATATGCAAAACAGTCGCCTTTTAATGTTTATACATATTCGCATACAAAACGATTAATAGAGCAATTATAGAAGTAGATGTAAACACAAATTAGAATCTGTTTGTGGAGTTTTAATGTCTTCAAAAATTAGGGAATGAGAACAAAATTGGAATTGTTACGTGAATTCGGGGAAGAACCAAATGTAGTTGTAGGCGATTTTGCGACAGAATTTTCGGAATTAATTGAGAATGATCTTATGTAAGGATTAGAGAATGACGCATTTGAACAGCTCACATGTCATCTTCTATGTGCGCATTTTAGCATATTAGCAAAAAAAGCGTAAAAATGTAGTTGTAGTAAGCTCCAACTACTAGCATCATCAATGCCTGCAAGTACTTTTTACAGCGGTTATAATTTTGAAATAGCAATATTACCAATTCATATCCCATGTGGAGGTAGCATACAAGGCCATTGGGTGTGGAAATTTTTGAACGGGAGAATATCATTATCAGCTACTATGATTCATTGGTAAGTCTAATGCCAGATACTGTAAGAACACATTTGAACAAGTTAGGCATGAAAGAAATGAAGTATGAAAGAAATTTTCAACAGATGAAAATACTTTTAAAACAGTTTACAACCGGCGATGCGACACTTTTAATTGTGACAAGGTTAGACCATAATGCCTACAAGTATTCTTCCACCTAACCACTTTAATGAATTTACCTTTACAAAAATTCCAGATGAGGCGTTGATGTGAAAATAATATTAACTGGCATTTGACGTTAGAGAGAAAAAATCAGATACTTTTTATCTTCTACCAGAATCTACCAATGTAAGCAATAATTTACAAGTGGATTTTATTGCATTTTTTCTCTTAATTTTTTTTCTTTTTTCATTATGGAGAGAGATATTAAAGAAACATACTCAAAGATAAGATGCAAAAGAGACAGAGAGAGCTGTCACGTATTCTGACAATCAATACTCCTAATATTAGCCAAAATGCCAGTTCCCATAATTTTTATCCGAAATGCTTCAACTGTGAACTATTAATAGAAAAGGTAACAAATGTGCTACATACTATTTTTACATTGACGTCTGGAATGCAAGTCCGGGAACCATCCCGGCATAGACCTTAAGCGAAGAAAAAACGTCTATCAGGACATCGGTTTAAGGCCGAGCATAACAAAAAATAATATCAAGTTTGACAATGAAAACAGAAGGAAATGGGAAAGAAAAAAGAACTAATGGAAGCGAACAGGAACAAGAAGGATGGGATGAGCATGAAAAGGGGTTATGAGGAAATAAGGAAGGAACACACCGTACAAATCATAGTGTTTACAGACAATTACGTAACTAACAGTAATTTGGAACTTATAGATAATATCAAAATAAAACCTTGAGTAAGCAATTGCTACATTAATGCACTTAATAAATACAAATATAATAAAATCATAATGTTACAAAAAAGTCAGTAAAATTATACTAGGTTGACTGTATGACTGTAACCTTATAGCAAAAATAATAAGATTAATTTTTATTGACGCCTGAGTTAATGCCGTGATGAGAGTAGTGGGTAGGAAAAAAGTAGAAAAAAAGACAAATAATAGTTATAGACATTCACACTTTCGATAAGGAGAACACCTTTGTCGGACGTGGGACGGTAAAATGCGTATGTGAGTGTCGAATGAAGGGCCAGTGGCCAGCCATCGCTGCTTCAGAATGTTTCGTTGATTGATCTATTAGTATCTCCGGGCGCTAAGGTCATTAGTTCCGAAAGTGTAGTGTATGTTTTCATCGCGGGAGATGGCGGTTTTTTGTAATTTTTATTTTATATAGGATTGACTTACAAAGTTCAATTTACAATAAACTCTTCATTTGTATTGTTGACTTATATCTAATTCTTATAAACTAAATATAAACTACAATTGACGAGGGGATTCACCGAGCAACTCTAAAAATTACTAAGATTTGCAGAAATGTTCAGAAAAGAATGGATGGGATATCTGTTTTTTATTGCAGTTGGGTTTTCATTACATTTTCCTATATTAACTAGTGAGAACCCGTCAAAATATGACGGTGTGATCTAAGATAAATGTAAAATACTGTGCCCAGACTAATGTTCACAATATGGTGCATTGTTTGAATCTTCAGGGTATAACGAAGATATTCTGTGGAGTTCACAAAATGTTGAACACGTATGGCCCATGACCAGGTGGCAATGCAATATTAGCACCAAATTACACAAAAGAAAGACCACTATTATACTGACGGATATTATTTCTAAAGTTTTTTGATGTGTCATAATCTCCTATAAACAACTGTTTGATTTCTTCTGGCATATTGCTGGAAGGTAAACTTATTTTCCCATGTAAGCAACATACAGTAAACTCGTTTACAGAATTTCTCTGACATGGGAAGTACAAAGTAGAACAAAACTGACATTTCATAGACAATAACCCAACAGAAAACGAAATGACCTCACTATCACGACACATACGCTGACTTTCTCTTTCCCTGCTCCCAGTCAATGTACTACGTTTGCGTCTTTTGGGGCGCGTGGGCAACGATTCGGAATTCGACATAACCTGTAAACAACTTCACTACAACCGCACAAAACCCACTGTCCGAATGTTCTCTACAAAATACACTACAAAAGCAAATATGTATATGCAAACTGTCATCTTCACAATGCAATTATTACACTGAAACAAAACCTTGACGAATTGTGAACAAATCTCAAGCAGCGCCACCATGAAGCGGCGGGGACGCACATCTATAGACTCATATAAATCAATTTTCAAACAGCCACCCTTTGGAAGAAAACAATTGACTATTGATAAGCGTACTATTAAAGAATGATTTAATTAATTAATTTACACCGTAAATGTTGGTGAATCAACACAAACAATATCTGATAACACATCTAGGGATCACATTCTTTCATTTAAAGGAAAAAATACTACAATCGGTTCAGTAGAAGCTCTAAACGAAGCCATGGCAGAATACCTTATTTTTTTAAATATATAGATGTGTCTATCTTGATTAATGAGGGGTAGGTTAGAATAGAAATTATTGGCGAGAACGGCTATGTGGTGTGCCATGGGATTTAGGTTAAGTTCGTGGGGTAATTGCTTATTGGAAATGAACCAAGGGGCTTGGGCGATAGTTTTTAGGTATTTGTAGGTAGGTGGATAATCTGAATTTTGTTGACATATTTAGCTGCATTGTCCAAATTGGACAAGCGTATAGGAGAAGAGATCTCATAATGGTTTTATGTAAGGTGGTGCCATTATTTGGTGAAATTTTACTGTTATTTGTAAGTGGTTTTAACTGTATTATTTTGGCTTTGGCTTGTTGGACTTTGCTGTCAATGTGTATTATCCAGTTGAGTGTAATATCCATGTGAAGACCCAGGTATTTAACGGCATTGTTGTGAGGAGTCCAAGGAGTTGTGTTGTTCATTTTAAACGGCATGGGGAAGGAATATGGTCTGTAAGTGAAGACTTTGGCTGTAGATTTAGAGGGGTTGATTTTGATCTTCCATTTCGTTGCCCATATTTCTATTTTATTTAAATGAGATTGGATTTCGTTAGCTATGTAATTAATTGAGGATTTGTAGATTACGGTATCATCTGCCAACTAGGCTATGTTTTTATTCTTTATGTAGGCATATCGGCAATGTACAAGTTGTAGAGTAATGGAAAGAGGTGATCCTTGAGGTATACCACCTGTGTTGGGCCGGAGTTCGAATTTTGAATTTCTATTGTAACTGAGAAAGTTCTATTGGTGAGAAAGCTCTTCATTATTTTGGGTAGGTATTTGAGAATTATATTATTTATTTTATCGTGACCCGGGGCTTCTGTATTTGGGAGGGATTTGATAACTTCTAGAGTTTCATGTGGAGTGATGTATTTAATTTTTTGTGGTAGGTTGAAATTAGGGGAATTCGCGACGAGTTGAATTTGGGTGTGATCTGGGTGGGGAGGTGTGAGGTTTGATGTGAAAGTTGAAGCGAAATGGTCGGCTTATCAACAGTTGCTTTTTTTCCATTTGTAGTAGCTAGCGAGGGGTTTCTGGTTTTTTTTCCTGAGTATTCTTTTCGTGAAATTGCAGAGAGAGTTATAACTTGTACGTAATGAATGTATGACATTATTGTATTTAGTTTGTTTATAGTGCTCTTATTTTTTAAATGACGGGATTCTAAGTTGGACATGACGGTGATCTTCCCCTACCGGATGGCGAGATCCGGCACCGACACACGTTGGCTTGCGGGGATTTTCCCTCAACCAGGTATCTCCCACCAGCGGGGCACCACACAGCCGGGACATGTTCTATGCCCCTGACCGGTATCCTGGCATGTGTGGTAGTGTAGTGCATGTTAGTGTAAATGTGTGTGTGAGTAAGGACAGAGGATAGGACAAGGAAGAGGAAGAAAAGATCGCGCGCGGTCCGTGGCCCGTTTGTAAGGGTACTGCCCCGGCATTCGCCTGGTGTTGATCGGAGAAACCACGGAAAACTACCGATGGGAGCAGCCGTCCGCTCGAATTCTCCTCCAGACTGCAGTTGAATTGGACCCAGCTAGTGTGGAAAATCCTGCCATGTCGGGACTCGAACCCTAGGACCTCCCGATCAGAGGCACTTGGGTGCTGCTCCGAGGCGGGCGTTGCGGCGAGGGCCGTGCTCAGTAAGCTACCGCGGCTGCGCGCAGCAGCTGCTCGCCGCCGCCGTCCCCGATAAGATGTAAAAACTCCGCCTGCGCGTATTTCACTCTGCGACAAGTGGCTTAAGTGTGAACCGTGGCCGGTGTGCGCGACGCGACGCGACGGTAGTGGTGTAGCGGAGATTTACCTGCTCCTGCCCGCCAATAACCTATTGCGGGCAGTTTATCCCGCCCTTCCCTCCGCTCAAAGATAAATGTAACGAATAACCCGTACGGCTTGTAATACCGCCGTCCGTACAAGGACTCTATTTCACAGTCACGGCGGAGGTCGCGGCGAGTGCTCCGTGGAGGGGCTTGGAAGGCGGCGGCGGGGGACTGCTGCCCGTGATAATGACGCCCACGACGTAAGCGGTTGATACGGCGTCGGGCGCGGCAGCGATGTCATAATGAAGCCAATGACGATCGAGCTGAAGGGCTGGAATGGATGATGACAACGATTTTGAGTGCGTTGGTGCGATGCTGGCGATAGCAATCAGCTGATTCAACGATGGTGGTCGCAGTTGCGTCTGGTGTGTCCAGGCAACGCTGTGTCTAGAAAGCGCCGGCTTAATGGTAATGTCGCCGGACGTCCTGTTCGCCGGTATCGTGCCAACGAGAGCCATCCTCGGTGTGTTTTAGAGCGCTTCGGAAGATAAACGGTGGAGGTGTCACGTGATGAAAGCGTTTCCTTTCCACTGGAGATTGGTTGGACGGCCGCGAGGATTCCATGTCTTCGTATATTATTAAGCCTAGATGGTAATTATTTACTGGACGTACCAAGAGATTTGAAGGTGGTTCTCACGAAGAGACGTTCGCGTTTCTGCCCTTTTCATTCTCTTTCTCATATACAACAAACACGATACACGAACACTGATGTTTTCTGTTTTAGTTCGAAACAAACGATTTTTTCCACAATTTATGAATACATGTTTTTATATTCTACTCCCCATATCTGATGATATTTACTATCCAAAAGCTAAAAAATGTATACTATACTGATTTCAATTAAGCGATCATTTATTTTGCCATCGATCTTTAAGGAAACTGTTTGTGATTATAACATTTAACATGTAACTTATGTAGAATTTAAATATATTTTTGTATGAACACACTAAAAATTTCATAAATGTGAAGATCATTCAGATGCTGTTAAAAAAGAAACTCACTGAAACTTTCGTAATCGCATGACTCGAAGAACAGATACGTATGCCGAACGAACGTGTGTGGACCTCTTTCTCTTAAAATGTCTCCGTCACTTTCATCACGATTCTTTCTCAAACGTTCTCTTTTCGCGCTTCCCCAAAATGAAAACTACTTTTGTCTACTGAAGGTCGTGTCTTTTATATATTTTTTTAAAAGAAATCTCTAAGGAAAAGTCGCCGGAAAGCAATGTGAGAAGATTTCGAGAAAAGTGAGCTGAAGGATGAAACGGCACTGATAATTCACAAAAAAAATGCCAAAATCAATCACTAAACAATTATTATTTACAGGGAAATAGCTAATAGTTCTTATTCACTATTTTTTCAAAAACTTAAGACTTTCTTTTTGTAGAAAAATTCATGTGTGAGCCGAAGGGTCAACCAATATTGTTTTTGGTCATTTATTGAACATTTAAGTCATTTCTATTATTTCATTAATTTACCTTCAAAATAGCGTATCATTATTGAAAAAGTTCATAGATCAAACAAATTCAACTCATGGTTATATACTGCCAAACAATGAAGGAGCAGGTCCGCCTGAAATAAGATTTCCAGGAAATATTCAAAAGAACTCGACAAAACAGAATATTAAAACCTAAACTGTAAAATATAAGTTAGTGGCTTCTCAATGGCGGGAGAGGCCCAGCTTATTCCGTTCTTCCTCCACACGTGTCCGTGCTCCAGTGTAACGCCACACCTCGACCCGCGTTCCGGACGGAATCATAATAATCTAAACGGTCGACGTGTCCGGCGGTTATTGAAAACTCATTTGAATGGGCAGGTACATGGCTCGCTCTGTGTATGCGGTCACGACTGAGCAAAACGACGGGTCAGAGGTATTCGAAACATGTAATGTTCTTCCGCGGCCGCCGCCGCCATCGCCGCCACCGACGTCGTACAATACCGTCCGCGCCGGTGAACACGCAGAGCGGCGTATCAATGACCCCGCGCCGCCGCCTCCGCCGCCACTTCTTCTATCAATGGCTGTAATTTAGCGGGGACCTTGGCAGCCGCCGCCCCCGTCGCCGCCTTCACCGCCGCGGCCGCAGTTCCAGCCAGTACCTCTCCGTCTGCCCCCTCCCCGTCCGCTGCCTCGCCCCTCGCCCCCCGCCCGCCCCCGCAGCAATGATGAGGCCGCCCATTTTTTAGTCATTTCCACGCTTGACACGACGTACCGTCGGTTCGGGTCTCAATAGAGGAAGGAGCGCGGCGGGGGGCCCGGCCGGGCCCGGACCCCCTCCCCCGAGCAGCGGGGGGCCCCCGGCCCTGACAGATCGTAATTAATGTACAGGTTGCATGCAGCCACGATTCCCAGCCGCCCTCGTCCCGCAGGCGCGCCCCTCGCAATCAACATAATATGGACAAGGTGCACCAAAAGTCGGCCCACTTGAGGGGCTGCTTCAAATCGTATGCCGGAGTTTCGGCTCTAGCTAGGTAGCGAGGTCGAATTCAGCTGCTAGCTGGAGGAGAATTTTAGCGGTCGATTGCTCTGATCGGTTGATTTCCGTGGTGTCTCCGACCAACACCAGGCGAATGCCGGAGCAGTACCCTAACAAATGGGTCACGGACCGCGCGCGATCATTCCTTCCTCTTCCTTGTCCTATCCTCGTCCCTTATTTACACAAACACTTACATGCACTACACTGCCACACATGTCGGGAGACCAGTCGGAAGCTTAGAGCTTGTCCTGGCCAGTGCTCCGCTTTTGGGAGATACCTGGGTTGGAAAAATCCCCGCAAGCCGCATTCCCGGCGCCGTATTTCGCCAGACAGGGAGGAAAGATCATCGCTATCTCTTTCAATGAAAACATGCACTGTATTTATGGCCCTAATGGTCTCAGGAGTTGACACGCCCGGAATTATTAATCAATCAATGAATCAATCAATGAGAGACCAAGGAATACTCGGATTCTTCTTCTACGATTGCCCGAGTACTGAACATAACTGCTTCTGCTCTGCAATGTCGTTTCAAATTGCATGCCAATCAGGAATGCCATATTTGGGTGAATGCCGCTAATTGCGCATAAAAAATCCGTTGTCTTTCTGGAAGAAAATTCATTTTGCGGGATTCACCCAAAGGGCGGAATACGTTGTTTTCCGGAAGAATTTCGGGCTCTGCGATGCTTTTTTTCTTCTTAAATCATTAATAGTACTCACCTTTTTTCAAAAAATTGTGCAAATATTGATATTATATAAAACATAAGATCCCATGCTCAGGAGTTTTCGTTCGGAAACTCTTGCAATGTTGCTGTGATGAAAAGATGTCAGAGGCAATTTATTTATTTTTATTTAACCAGACATGAAATCGTGCCCACCCTTGTTTAAAAATTGTAAAAATATTGATGGCTTAAGATATGTAGGTTTTATGAACAATGGTATTTAATTTTAAACATCTTGTGAAGTGCAACTTTTTTGGTATTACCAGCTCCAGTATCAGAGTTCGTTCTTTTTCAGCGCTCGTCATTTTAACCACTCAATCATTTGGCGGGCTTGGGTGGATTTTTATCCTTCCGACGGCGTATTTTCGCAAATCGTATCTGGCAACCGTGATGCCAATGAAATGAAATCAGAGAAGAAACAATATCGGTGAACTGATTTACGCAACTTGGTTGAATATTGCCTTGGACAATAAAGATATATTGCCATTAAAAATCGAATACACAGATCAGGAGATTAGTGTTTTTATGTCTGACGTCTATAAAATTGCGTCAAAGTCATAAGAAAAGTTTGTTTACCAAAACATGATTACTGTGATATTTTCTGTCATTCCTCACAAGAATTAGACATCATATTAAATAATAATTTTCATTTAAAGGCATGGTCCTACGAATACAATGACATAATATGTAAGTTCAAAATTAAAATCGACATCAAAATTTGATTTCACTAGTGTAAATTTTCATACTGTAGTATTAATCTTCCTCCTCAGGAAAAACGTGCTCTGCAACGAAAGGAGCATTTTTTCCAAAGCCATTTTTATCATTTTTTACGTCAGATTGGTTTCCGGATCTACCGACATTTTGAACACCAAAATCGAATTTATCAATATCACGTGACTAGAGAGTCGTAACCGGAGGCACGCAACTATTTTGAAGAAGTCGCCACAAGCACAGCATGTGGGAGCGAGGCGCAGTCAAGGTTTTCATATGTAATTTATTTAGATAGGTACGCAAGGTATTTTTCATGCGCGAAAGAGTTTGAAATATCGACAAAATGGCACTGATATATTTCCGCGCACTTTTGTGTTTGATTTACGTACTTTCTTGAACGAAAACAAAATTTTCAAAAGTTAAACAAGTAAACACGTTCAAGATTTCTTTAAAAGAAAATAGAAAAAAATTAAATTTTTCATCAATTCAAGAACATCTGTAACTTTCAAAACTGTAACATTTGTACCTAGGACATTCTTCCTGGGTTGCAAATTTTGGTAGAAGAAAGATTTGTGAGTTCCCAACACAATAAAGGAACAACACGAAGAGCATTGGGCATGCTCATAATTCCCACTGCTCACATTCACTCCTCAGATTAAAACAAAGAATCTCTACACCACTTAAGTCCTATGGAGGCAATCTTTTTAAGCCTCCCCAGGGGACCAAGAGCATTTCAACATAACTTAACTTAAAGAACACAATAACACAAGCATCTTTTGTTTAAGGAAGAGAAACGCGCGTATTCAAAACTCATATTTAACATGGGCCGCCCGTGATTCATGCGGCCCCGTCTGTTGGCGCGACGCTAGCCGGGCGGCACAGGCGGGCGATGCGCCGGGCCCCGCCCCCAGACAAACAGCGAGGCGGGTCCGCCACGACAGCAGTCAACGCCGCCCCCGCCGCCGCTCGCCACAGCGACCTCCACTCGCCTGCAACCCGGCCGGCCCTGCCGTCTGCAGTAATCCAGGTCCCCGGCGGCGCCAGCGGGGCCCTGCGCTCCGCCCTCCCCCTCAATCCACTCGCTGCAGCCGCGGCCGCCGCCTCTTCATCATTTCCGCCCGCACCCGCTCAACACCCGCCCCCCTCCCCCGCGCTCAGCACTTCGCTCGCGACCCGCGCGCCCATCCATCGCGGCGGCGGAAAATTAGAAGATGGCCGCCGACTCTGCGGCCGCCTCCCGCGGCGGGGAGGCCGCTGCTCCAGGCGGGGCGGGGCGGGCCGGGGCAGGACGAGGCCGGGGCGGAGCGCGACTGGACGGGCGAAAGAGGGACGCGACGCGACGGGACTTGACACGACGCGATGGGACTTGACGGACGGGACGGGACTTGACGGTCGGGACGGGACTTGACGGACGGGACGGGACTTGACGGACGGGACGGGACTTGACGGACGGGACTTGACGGACGGACTTGACGACGGGACTTGACGGACTTGACGGACGGGACTTGACGGACGGGACTTGACGGACGGGACAGACGACTTGACGGGGACTTGGGACGGGACTTGACGGACGACGGACTTGACGACGGGACTTGACGGACAGACGGACTTGACGGGGACTTGACGGGACTTGACGACGGACTTGACGACGGGACTTGACGACGGACTTGACAGACGGGACTTGACGACGGGACTTGAGACTTGACGGGGAACGGGACGGACGACGGGGCGGGACTTGCGGGACGGGGCGGGACGGGGCGGGACGGGGCGGGACGGGGCGGGACGGGACGGGGTGGAAAGGAACGGGACGGGACGGGGCGTGCCGCGGTGTGGCGGGACGGGGCTGGGATGGACGAGGTGCAGCGGGGTAGGGAGGAGCGGGATGGGTGTGCGCTTGTGTGCACGGAAGCAAAGGGCGAACTCTCTAGTCATTATTCTACTATCACTAGTCACTAGTCATTATGCGAAATATGATTCTTTGCCCCTTGCACTATTTAAAAATAAAATTCTTATTGATTTATAGTAAAATCATTCAGTTATTAGGAGTTTTCTAATTAACTCTGTCATTTTTGCGTCTTTGCAAGTATCTTTTGAGAATACATCTAATTTTACAGGCTGGGTCAACATTAGACAATTAATTGCCCGGGAAAGCGCTAAAATGTTCAAATATACGAATTTTGAGAGACATGCATGTGTTAGCATGTGTATGTTCATAAGGAAGTCAATGTATTATTTCTCATTGATTATACTGGTCAACACACATTTTGGTGCTTCAGATGTTAAATGTTTTTTTTTTTAGTATTTCGATGTCACTGATTCCAAAAAATGCATTAGTTTTGCCCTATCAGCTCTAGTTTTGTAAAAACAGAATTATCGTCATATACCCCATTTCTACATTGCATATGCTAGAATTTGGGAGTATCAGTGTCATGTGGACATAAAATATTTCCTTTACTGGTGTTAATTTGTTGTAAAATAAAATAAATTTGTTTTTATAAATGAAATATATTAAGTAGAAGATGTGAATTTCACAATTTCTAATCAAAATATCTTAAAAATTCACAAAACCAACCATTCATTCAACACCCTAGCAGTCTCAGTGGCATGTTCCAACAGTACTCTTCCACAATATATATATATATATATATATATATATATATATATATATATATATATATATATATATATATATCCCATTATCCTTGGTATCTCTCTCCCATTGGTGAAAATCTTGGTGAAATCTTTCACCTTACTCTTCACTTAGATCACCAACAGAAGGAAAGCAATCCAAGTGGCTATGTAGATAATGGACCTTAATAGCCATTGCAGCCAAGCACATGGAAATTGGAAAACACTGTTTCTACTAATTGTGAAAAGTTTTCTGCTTTTCTAGAAAATTTTTACAACTAGAACAAAAGAAGACCAGGCACTCAATTCAAATTCACTCATGGATTCGAAGAAATTTGAATAATTTACGAGCTTTCTTACTTGAGAATCATCGAAAATCCTTGCTTTCAGTTTCTCTTCGGTGACTCCCGGAAATGTACATAATATACACTGGAAATGTGAACCATCCCATTCCCAACGACTGTACAAATCGCTGCAACAAGCCTAGCTCGAAATACAAGGGAGAGAGAATAATTTTCTCTCGAGCAAGTAAAGGTAAATTGATCACATTGTTTTCCTTTACAATTATATCTATTATCAGAGGCCAAGTTTTCCTCAACCAATGCTCACTTTTAACTCTGCTGTGCCACAGAAAAATAAAGCAGGGATAGTTTGTGTAGTCACTTTGACCGAGAAGAAAAATCACCATTTTCAGATCAACACAAATAACCCACTGATGCTCATTATATGTAATCTTTTTTTGAAACTAAAGAAATTGTCTTTTTCATGCATAATGAGTGACCAATTGGAACAGATGCGTATTTGTTGCCGTTGTGTAAAGGTACACACTTCAAAATTCTTCTTGAAATGTCAGTGAAAAGTCGCCATTCACCTGACTTGAATTTTATAAACCCAACTTTTTATGAAGATATTCTACATCGTTGCAGAACACTAGAGTTTTTTCTTTCGTAAAGAAAGGCAGCATATCCTTTTCTGAACTATTCAAACTCTGATTTCTTGAGAAAGCCAAATATATATAGAACTAATAAGCAAATTGTAGGTTACCTCGTACGTACCTCGTAGAACACCTTAGATGGAAATCAGCGTGCATTAGATGTAACCGTATTAACTTCAGGTGTAATAAATTAACTAAAAAACGAAAAGCTGCTCTGTGTAGCTCGTAGTTCTTTTGTTGATAGAAAGACAGGCTGGAAAGCTGTTGTAAAATGACAAAATTTTCGGCAGGTATGAGGGTATTGGATAAATTATTGTGATTAAGGAACGCGAAGTGTTACTTCTAAATACATGACTTGAGCACTAAAAAGACATGTGAAAAAAACAATGCACATTACTAAAAGGCACAGGGAATCCAAATTTATTGGTATATAATGAAATAATAATGAATTAGACCATATGTATTAATTCCAAACTAACTGTGATTCTGAAAGTGACAAAAATCGTTATTTTCACTTTTTCTTCAAAACTAGATCTGATGCAGCCAAGTAGTTAGCATTTTTGGACTCAGCGGTCCTGAAATACCTATAATTAGCTGTAAAATTGTAGGCACCAAAGGCAATTTTTTTGTTGCCTAGTGTTGTTAATAGGTCTGGAAACACACTCGAAATTGTTTTATAGTCTGACATAGTATTAATAGTATTAATGAAATTTGACAGACACAAATTCGAGGAAATAATTTTGATTTTTGCTAATTGATTTATGTACAGGGTTCACTACTCGTTCAATTTCGTTACGCTTTTGCGTAAATCAATTCTAGAGTGCAGGGGTACACACACCTCACACCGTGCGCGTACACGCTGCTACATGCCACTTCGCGAATAAGCAGCAGTTGAGATGAATGACCCCGCGCAGTTATTATGGAGATGCAATGGACTGTTTTGTTTTCTGTTTGCATATTTATGTCCGCGTACAATACAATATGGCAAGACTTGTTCCATGACGCTACCGCCCAGACAAGGTTCTCTTGGGGTTAAATAAAACATTTAAGCAATCCTTAGCCTTTCATGCCTTCAAGGCATTTCATTTTGCGAACAAAATAATTGCATTTTAAATGGAACTAGAAATCCAACGTCATATTTCATAATGATATATGTAAGAAACCGTAACGATGCATGTCGTAAGAGACAATGCATTTTAAAAATGAAAAATGAAAGAGAGAAGCCAGTTCGAGTGAAACGAAAAAAACTTGTTTGAGGGAACTGGTCACTATTTACACGAAATACTTGGAAGCAAAAAATTTAAGAGTTACCAGAAATTAGGAAAAAATATCATTTACTAGAAAATATGATTTTCTACTTTTAGGAAACATATCGCGACCATAAAATAAGAAGGTTCTAACTGCACTTTTACGGAAAAGTGAGTTTTCGACATGGTTGTATGTATCAAACGTATTCTATTTTCTGTATTATTTTGAGATAATTTCGTTTTATCTTCGACTTATGGGCAAAGTAATTAGTTCTATCTGCACATAGTCACATTTTTTTAACAAAAAGGTTCTGAAAAACAATTGTGATAATCGTGATAATCTGTAATAATCGTGATAATCGAGATATCTTTTCAAGATATTACTATTGACTAATGCTTCCCCTCAATTATGATTTAAGACTAGCAAATCTTTCTAAAACCATTAAATGCCAAAAATAATTCAGTTCTACCGACTTCCATAATTAAAATACCGTTTTCATTAAGGGAAATATTGCTTTCCTTAGGAATGTAAGAAAGTTTGCCAGTAGCATCTTGTAGAATTTTTATAGTTTGTAATTTGCAAAAGAAAATAATTTTGTGTGAGAGAGATATAGAGATGTGTCTTGCAGATTCCAGGTCACAGTATTTTCTCAGTGGTTCTGAAAGTAGCAGTGATATTGAAACACAAAAGGAAATAACAATGTTAATAGAAGGTAAGCACTAGCACCACATTTAGAATTATTCTTGTTTAATATGGGCTTGAAAGACTTTATAACAACCGAAAATATATGATATTTTCTTCAATTTTGAATTTCCTTTTAAATTGTTACTAAAATGTTACAAGTTGGGAAATATTAAATTAAATAATGTATCAAGTTTTTGATTAGTGCAACTTAATTATACACAGTAATAAGGCAAAATTGCCGACCTGGATGGCCGAGGTGGCTAAGAGCGAGTACCGACTCAGCGCTTCGGTCCGAAGGGTCGCGGGTTCGAGTCCCGCCTTGGGCATGGCTGTTTGTCCCTTGATTTTGTGTGTTGTCGCGGAGGGCCTCGCGTTCTGCTGACCCCAGATCAGAGGAGCCCGCAAGTGTTTGTTTAGTGTGTGGTCGAATATGCGTCCCTTCAGTACGTAAAGGGCAACCGGCTGTCGGCTGGATAAAAGCCCTAGGAAAAAAAAATAAGGCAAAATTGAGTACAAAATAAAGAGTGGGGATCAACAATTTATTTCTGCAAGTGTTCGATCAAATCCACACCTTCGGACATTCCGAAGAAAATTGAAGAACACCGTATCCGCATCAGTAATAATTCAGTGCCCCCATTCAAACGGCAAAATTGTGTAGCCCTACCTATATAAAGTCAATGATGAATAGGAAGATATACATAAATCATATTACAAATACACACTGCATTGCTAATTAATATATTGTAAACAATAAATAATTCTATATTTCAGCAGTTGGTTTCTTACCGATTGACGGAAAGATTTCAATAAAAATTAGTTTCATTTTATGGTTATTATTTTGTAGCACGTCTTGCAAACCGCAGGTTCTACCTGCAAGATAGTAACTCAAAAGCCTATTTTCGGACTAAGTTCTATCTTCAAAAATACATTTAAAAGTACTGTACATACCATGCATATTTTTCTGTCAATTTACACTCAAGGAATATACTTCCTAGGTAAGAAAAATTGCTAGAAACTCACAAAGTCGGGTTGCAATTTTGTCATTTAAATTAAAGCCTCAACTTCACATGTCTCTCCCGTAGAATTTACTTCGGTGCAGTTAGAAGTATTTTATTTGATACTCGGGATTATCTTGAATCACTAACATAATCTCATGCTTCCGCAGGAAAGTGAATAGTTCTTGTTAAGGATTTATCACTAAGTTGGATACACCAAGAAGGCTTGTTCTCGTTGACTTCATATCTTGAAGAAATGTTTGAGTTCAGTTACATTTTATTTGATACAAAGCAGTGTTTGGATAATTTTGAATTTGCATTTTTTAAAAAACGTTTCAGCACTGTAACTATATGTGGATACTATTAAGAGTTTTGAAAACCATTAAATAACGTGATAACCCCTTGATTTGCAGGTTTTAGTACATCCACAGGAAAAGTTTGTATTGTAGAGCAGTTGGATATAAAAAGAGCGGTTTCAAAACATACAATGGATTGCAATAATTTCTGATACTATTATGAGAAAATGAAAAGTGTAATTTAAGAAAGTTACATTTGATGTGGTCCGACAATTATTTTCAATTTTATTTTCAAAACGTTGAGAAAAGTTCTACAAAATATTTAGCCTTGAAGCTAGTTAAACTTCAAAAAGTTCATTATTTCTCCAATTACCTCAAAGCAATATATACCATAAACAGTTTACTTCTATGTTTGTGATAGAGACACTTACTGTAAGACTCTCTGGTGCATCCTGAAAAATTATTTTTAGGTCAGAAAATCGTTACACAATGAACAATGCATTTTTATTCCAAGTATTTTCAATATATTCTACTATCATATGACTGTCTCTGGGATTTAATTATATTTCCTTGTTCAGTTTTATTTTAGACAGCATATATTGTGACGCAACGCTCTGACAGGCGGCGGAGGCGTGGGTCGCGGCGTCTGTAGTTAGTCAACAAGTCAACAATTTTTTTTTTTTTCGAGATGAGATTTCCTCAATAAGAAATCGGGGACTAAAGGAGCGAGGTTCTTGCCTGTGTTGTTCCACACCCTTCCGACGAAAAAGAAAAGAAAGTGCAATGTTTCGTAAAACAAACAATAACGTTTAATAAAGAACAGTGGTACACAGTCATCTGCATGTCCCTCAAAAATAAAAATAAAACACACAAGAAAAACAATACAGAAATAACGTTTCTACAATGTACAATTGTTTGACTTCCTGTACCCTAAAAACGACAACAAAAGCAAAAGAACAAACAACAACAACAACAACAACACAGAAGTAAAGTTTCTAGAACTTTTCTGACGATTATAGTCAACTAGCTTTAAAAAAAATGAAAATCAAATTATTTACTTTGAACAAATAACTCAGTCATTTGGAATGAACATTATCCTTCCAGATAATATGTACAACAATCATGTCCATTTACACCGAAACAATTCCGAATTGTACATTCCTTATACCAATTCCCATAGTTTTAATAAAAATATTTACATCCAAATTTGATCAACACACAGCAATATAAATTTAATTTTAAATGTGAACAATGGAATAAACATTCTGTACCATTAATCCAAAAATTGAAAGGAAAAAGAAGGTTCAAAACGGACAAAGCTATTCATTTCTTTTGTTAAATACTCAAGACAGTATGGAGTATCATTCCCTAAACTCCTAAATGATAATAATATTTCATTGCCATACAAGAAATTATTGCAACATTCTGCCCTCTTTATCCTATAGGGTCACATTGCAAACCTGTCACATGCTAGTTCTACATGCCATGAAATCACATCATACAAATTACAATCAGAAGAAATTCATGGGTAAACATTTTGCTGAAACGTTATGGCAGTAGAAATAGCTGTATAATTGTCCTCCTTTCACTCAGCTATTTATTTCCAATCTGAGATATTGAGCAATCTCCAATAAAATAGTGCACTAACGCAGAGAAACTGCAGGATCTCATCCTTCAACTTAACATAAATTGAGAACTCTTGACACATTCCTTATAGTAAGAAAATTGCAATATAAGTTACAAATAGAAAGCACATACTTGTCAACAGTACCAGTTAATGAAAGTGAAAGTTCACCTGAAATTGATGAATCAATCTGGTGGTGGAATCAAATGGTGAAATTCATTTATGAGTCTCTTTAAATTTTCAACTTAGAATAATGCAACATAACATCTTTTATTTAAAATAATATTACACATTTGGCACAAGTGCAGTCAGAAAAAGTCGCTAGCTTCTTCAAATGTCAGGACTTATACCTACAATACTTTCACAATTCCAAATTGGAATACCGCATCTCAGGTTAAGGAGAGATTGATTCTCTAACCACACTCCTCCACCGCTCACAATTCAACTATACAACCGTGAATTAAATGCTTGGCTTTGCGCCAACATTAATTTCTTAATACTCCAGTACACGTATATATTTTCACTCTCCCATCCAATTACATATGCACGCATCCCTCCTTTCAACCTGCAACGCACCTCGAACACTACACAACCTTTCCTCATGAATTAAATGTTCCACAATTAACTCAAGTACATAGTTTATCAATACATTTACCTCCTCTCATATTTGTAGTGAAGACAGCACAGCACTGCCTCCACAATTCCATCTCAAGGCACTCCACAACCTCTCAGGTCGCTTGTCTCCAAAAACTTGGGGCGCACGTAAATAGCGTCAGATCTCTGCATCCTGCACTAGCGAACCCTGTCCTAACTTTCGTTACTTCCGCTGCCGGCATGGAGCGCGCATTTCACGTTACGTTGCTGCTCGCGTCCCTCACAGCTAAGAAGCTAAATTTTAAGTAAAACAAATTATATAAATTGGTATATGTTATAATATAGATATGATATATATATATATATTTTATAATATAATATAATATATTTATATTTCTTTCTAACTGATATAAAATCATTCTTACTACTATCATGAAAAAAATAATTTATACAATAAATCTGCATTACTCTACACAGTGTAAGTTTTACCATATGAAATGTTCGATTGTACCGTAAAAAGAAATACTAAAAAGGAGAAAGAAAAAAGAAAAAAAATGTCTTCCAAAATTTTGATGTATTGAAACTCCATCTTATTTACGGAAATGTAAGGGGACAAGATTGACATTCCGAGGTGAGATAACTAGTTAAGTTAGAATTTTTTATAATGTCAATATTAGTTAAAATGGATATTATAAGCGAGATATAAGATATAAAATAGAAGGTAAATTTTTGCTTATAAATTAATTATCTATTAGTACTGTGGAAACTACAATTTCTTAATTTATTTCTTGTCATTATTTTATTTTTTCCTGATTTATAAATAGGATTATATCTAATAAACCGTAAAACAAAAAGTCTAGATAAAGAATAGGTTTTTACTTTTTTTACTTGGAAATAAGTATATTGCGTGAATGTGTAAAATCAGAAAGGGTAGAGATTTTTTTGATATTTCAAAAGTATTCTTTTTCTAAGTACACTTTGTAATAATATATATGAAATTATTTGACACGGAATTACCATACTTGGAATAATAATAAAAGGAAACGAAAGTACATATTGTAAGGATATGAAAAATTATGTATAGTAAGAAATATCGCTTGGAATGTGTATATTTAACTTTGAAATTCTGGCACAATGATCTAACAGTTTACATGCATAGAAAGTTTCTGTATCATGTTGATAATAGGTTGTGAAGACCGGGTAACCATTGCTTGGAGAGAAACGAATAAAAATCATTCCTCCAGATCAGCAGATGCTTTGAACATACATTCAACGTTAAGGGAATCAATGAGACAGAATCATCTCGACGCAATTTCCTTAACTCTAGTGGAAACCCGTGCGATTAAATGTATTCACGAATTCAGGAAAAGGAATGAATTCTGCATATAGTGTATCCCTGGCTAGCCCTGTCCCTGTCTTATGCCGAACGGTCCACCGGGAGCGGTAGCTCAGTGCATCAACTGATGTCACTGCAGCGCCTCTGACCGGGAGGTCCTAGGTTCGAGTCCCGACGGCGGCAGGATTTTCGACACTAGCTTTTCAGCTAGGTCGAATTCAGTCGCTGCCTGGAGGAGAATTCTAGCGGCCGGCTGCTCCGATCGGTAGTTTTCCGTGGTATATCCGATCAACACCTGGCGAATGCCGGAGTAGTACCCTACCAAACGGACCACGGACCGCACTTCCTCTTCCTTGTCCTATCTTCTCCCCTTACACACATACTTACACTAACATGCACCACACTACCACATATTCCGGGAGACCGGTCGGGAGCTTAGAGCTTGTCCTGGCTGGGGCGGTGCCCCGCTGGTGGGAGAGTCCTGGTTAGGGGGAAACCCCACTAGCCGACGGTAGGTCGGCGCCGGATCTCGCCATCCAGCGGGGGAAGACCACAGCCATCTCTCCTCTTTCCTCTCTCCTCGCCCTGTCCTTCCTCACCGGGCACACCGCAGTCCGTCCTGCTCGCCTTACTCTGCCATGTTGTCTACGATCATCCTGGAATTTTCATACCAATTGAGTAATGTAGTGGAAACACACATTGTAAATCACAAATGCGCCTTCAAACTACTCTGAACTGCAGAATCTGGACGCTGCGCACAATAGATGTGCTGTGACTTCGTTTCCACGACACTGCTAGAACTGGTCACATAGGACTCCACCAGATTGCGCTTGTAGTGGACATTTAAAAAAGTATTTTTTTATATTAATAATATTTATATAGCATATTCAAACATGTAAGTTATGTGAGCAGTCATCGGAGACTTCCAGCATTCAAGGAGCATTCAAGGAACACCTTATTTGCTGAGATAGATTGAGTAGTTTAATCGGATAAGGGATGTTTAAACAAAAGATTTTAGAAGTAATATATATATATATATATATATATATATATATATATATATATATATATATATTGTAACCGCTTGTCGTCGGCTACATTTATGACCAACAAAAAATAGAAGCGATAATATCCGACATCATGCCCTACACCCTAGTTTCCATAGTGGCGAAGAGATGGCGTCAGCCAGAAAAAGATTTCTGAACGCACTCAGACTATAGCCAATCAGAAACGTTTGTGGAAATACGGACGCGGCTTGAACTTGTGTCGGAAGAGCTCGTTCTTTTTCTTGTTCGAGTCGCCGAGGTGAACGGAAGGCTCCAGGTACACCACACAGTCGACGAGGGACACGCGGAAGATACCGGAATGTAAAAGCTTTAATAAAAGCTTTTATTTTTTCATATTTATTTTATTTTATTTTTGGAATTTCACTTTGGAAATCCTATTATGGAATTTTGAGAATTATTAGAAGTACGGATTATCCAACAACTAGCTTGACTTTTGCTATTACGAAGTCATAACTTGGAGTTTCGGACTCGCATTCTGATGCGACCATCGCCTCTGCGAAAGCTGTGGTAAAACTTCGCTGAACAACTAGGAGACGGCGCTCGGAAATATTCCAATTTCGACGCGACAGGCAACGCACGGACCTTGCAGAAGAACGACGACCTTGAGGCGCGAGCGTCGCGCGATAGCCAGCTACACAGCGCGGGACCAGCTTGAGGAATTCGCCGGTCGTGAGTCACATAAAAACAGAGAGAACATTCATTAAATTTCAGTCTGGAAAACTTCTAAGATAGAATTATAATTGTACTAGCTAAAACGTTGCAATGTGAGCTTCCCTCAATAACAGACGTTGATCGGGCAAGTTTCATAGAACATTGGTCTTGCTAGCCAGTAAATTCATTTCTTTTCTACAGTCGTAAGAGGAATCAGATTAGAGTAATCCTTATGTTTATGATAAAAGTTGTTTTTGTACATAATCATTTATCTAGATTCATATGTAATTGATTTAATACTGTTTCAAACCATTTAAGAGAAATTGCCTGTGTGAAATTTTGAACAGGAGTGGAAGCCGTTCAAGTATTTCTTTTAAAGTGTTACTCCATAGACAGTTAACAGACGTTATAAAACAAAATTTCGTACTGAAAGGCTACGTAGAAGCCGAATGTCAAATGTGAATATTAAGTGTAACGTAATTAGTGATTTAAAAGGTATTAGAGAATTTTGAGTATTGTTTGTATGTATTTTTTTTTTGCAGGATGAGTATTTGAACTGTGATTTGTGTGTCTCATGAGTGATATTTTTGTGAAGTGTACATATGTATTTATTGCTTGTTTCTTGTAAACGGGGATCAGAGTTATTATCACTTTAGTGAAAACTGCAGTTTAGGTAGGGAACTAACTACCATAGTTTAACATAAAAGTGAGAACATAGGAGGATATGTGAACTCCATTGTACAGAGAATTTCATTCGTTAGAATACATGTTATCTGTTATTTAAAACTATAAAATTGTGTTTGCTTGTTATTTGATCATTAGTTTAGCAAAGACGAACCCACTACCGATAGGGAAGTTTATCCATAAATTGAGATATTCCCAGGTTTGCGTGACGGTGTAATCACACGTCACGAAATAAGTAAATGATAGATTTACTTTAGTAATTGCGGTTACAATATATATATATATATATATATATATATATATATATATATATATATATATATATGTTTCACCAAGTCTCGGTTGAACGCGGACCGCTATATTGCTCGCTCTTTTACGACTTTTTATTTCCTTTTTCAATACGAAGGACATTTCTTCAACTAGCAGTAGCACACGTACACCATATTCTTTCACGGCATTTAGAATCAAACTAGCGTGCCCTTGCGAAAACTCTCACATGTTAAACCCCACCCTCTTCACTATTTTTCCCTTTCCATATTAAGCCTGTAATATATCTTTTTTCCAAGGCCCTCTTATACACATGCCACTTGTAGAATATGCCTCCTTGTAATTGATAGTACAAAACACCCTTGTCAATACAAACTATTATTATTTAACGTTATTACCGAGCAGAGAGATACACGCGTGTCATTCAGTCGCGTAGAATACCAAGTAATTAGTTTAATTTCACATAGTTGCAGATTCTACCGGCTCTGAACATGTGGGGTAGAATCAAGAAGCGTCGAATCAGCAAAAATGTAATAGAATGTTCAAGAACATCTCATCCTGTATATTACGGTGTGAATAACGCGTCTTTGAAGCCTTTGGGCTCAAAACTGTAGTTTTTAAGGCCCTAATATGCTTTGTTTGGAGTTATTAAACGAAATATATTATAAGAATCCGGACAAGTGTTGCGGGTTGCATTTGACAAATATTTAGATGCTCCTTTTAAACAAATTCTTGATATTTTTAGTCAAAAATAGAATTTTATGAAAACGTTACGAATTGCTTCTTAGAGTCCTCATTTATAAAGATTGGTTGCGTGTGAGAGCCGCAAAAGGTAGTATACCTCCGAAATAAAAAAGGACACGATGCAGGGAAAATTCCACAACAAAATAATACATCATGGACTCAGTACCACCGCCCGAGGAGAGGGCTCATGAAGTTCCCCCCCTACCCCCACCCCACACAGATGCCAATATTCACACTATTTTTACGAATTCTCTATGGTATCGCATGTCATTCATAGCTCAATTGAATACGTTTAAAAAATAAGTCAACAAATAAAAATAAATTTTACATTCAGCATAAACGAACAATTGTTCGTAGGAACACGTGAAGTCGGGACTTCTGTGGTATAACAGTTAGCCTATGTATCTACCGCTGTTGTACTACCTAAGTTTTTCGGGTTCAAACCCGATGAAAGCCGTGGAATATTTTTACTGTAAGAAAATCCTTCGTACTCCTCCCTTCTGAGGGAAGTAAAGCCGTCTGTCCCATGGAGTACATTTACTGCACATAAAAGATATTTAAGCTTAAAAGAAGCCTCTGAGCTAAATTGAAATCGCTTCTTTCTTCGCCCGAGGGATATATTTTTCTTCTCTTCATGGAGAAAGAAGAGTAGCGAAATTTGCGTGGTCAGACAGAAAAGCAGGCCTAATGACCCGAGTCTTGCGCTGTAAAACAAGAAATTAACTAAACTAAACTAAAAACGGTTTCACACTACACCAAGAGTCTCCCGTAGAAAAATTGTGGTGCGCCACTGCGTATGTAGTCCTGTTCATTAATAATTTTCACTTCGTTGCTTACGAACCAATTAGTAATTCCACGTTCCGGAATTGAAGACACCCGACACGCCACCGAGAGTTCTAAGACACACGGCGCGCCCCTTCGCACCAACCGCAGCCGGCTCTCCGAGGAGCCGGCGTATCTCCTTCCGAGACATCTTTCCACTTCCTCTCAGCGCGGCACTGGAGAGCTTCACTGTCACAGAAATGAATTTCTCTTTAATTTCCAAGGAAGATTACACAACGCAGGATATCACTTTCCCGAGCCAGGAGCGCCCCACCGCGGCGCAAGTTTCTTACCCGCGAACAGCCCGCACAGCTTATGTTTAAAACATTCCCCGCGAGGGCTGATTTATAATTTTATTCCTATTCCTCTCCGAGCAGTCTCGTATTAATAGGTAAAGTACTCGCGCACGCGGGCGCGCCGGCGGCCCAAGCCAAGAGCGCGCGTTTCGAGGGAGATAATGAAAATACAGTAAAGCTGATGATCATTAGGAGAATGTAATGCGAGCCTGCATTAGCTGCGGCAATAAACTGATGCTTTCAAGTCCGTCCGGGAGTGCGGGGGTGGGCGGGGCGGGGGCGGGGCGGGGGCGGGGTGGGGTGGGGGCGGGGCGGGGGCGGGGCGGGGGCGGGGCGGGGGCGGGGCGGGGGCGGGGGCGGGGGCGGAGCGGGAGCGGGGCGGGGGCGGAGCGTCTCCGTGCGTGAGCAGCCGCATGGCGTCGCGGCGCGCACTCCGAAAATTAGCCCCCGGTGCGTGGGCGCGGACGGCTTCTTGGCTAATTGCTGCGCGGGAGATTTAAGCGCGCAGCAGACGCAGCAAGGAGGGAGAGCGGAGCGCGAGGGGGAGTGGAGAATGGGGGAGGGGCTCGCGGTGAGGACGTGATTGATTCATTATTTCGTGTTTCCGGGTGCGACCATTAGTCCCGGAAGTGTAATGTATGCTTTTCTTAGGGTAGCGGTGATCTTTACCCGTTGGATGGTGAGATCCGGCACCGACCTACTGCGTATATGCAAAAATATCTGCAAAATATCCAAGCCTATAATAGTTTGATATTTTCAATTTAAATAAAATATTTTATAGAAATTATAACGTAGAAAGTCCTCGCACATAAGTGACGAACATTTATTTTATGATGGTACTTATCCCAAAAGGTATATGTTATAATATGAGTCGGCTAGCGGGGTTTCCTCCAATCAGGCATCTCCCATCAGTGAGTCACCGTCCCAGCCAGGATAAGCCATCAGCTCCCTACTGGTCTCCCGACATTTGAAGTAGTGTAATGCAAGTAAGTGTGTGTGTCTGCTGTAAGAAGAGATGAGGATAGGATATCGAAAGAGGTGGAAAGATCGCGCGCAGTCCGTGGCTCGATCGTTACGGTATTGCTCCGGCATCCGCCTGTTGTTGATCGGAGAAACCACGAAAAAATATTAATAAGAGAAACAACGGAAAACTGTCAGTAAAATTCTCCTCTAGACTGCAGGTCAGTTCGACCAAGATATCTAACTAGTGTTGTAACTCCTTCCATCGTCGGGACTCGAACCCCGGGAAGTCCCAGTGGAGGTACTGCAATGACATCAGTGGATGCCTTCAACCACCTGAGCCGGTACAGTGATGGCAAGGACGTGTGAGAAGGGGTACCAAAAACACGATGGCAGTGTTGGGATGTTACAGTGGCCGCAGAAAAATATCTGCAAAATATGTAAACCTATAACAGTTTTATATTCTCAATTTAAATAACTTTCTTTTAACGATTTCCATCTCATCAAGGAGGTGCCTCATGAGGATTCCTCATACATAAATATTTTATTATAATATTCCCGTATATAGTTAAGTGTAATGAAACTTGTAAAGCACCTCGGTGCTGAACTTGGAAAAAATTAAATTTTATTTTAATTAAATTCAAATATTTTACAGTAATTATAACACAGAACGTCATTGGACACAACTGATGAACATTTATTTGATGTTACATACATATCCCAATAAGAATAAGTTATAATATTCGATTATTTTTGCAGTTCTTATTTTAGAAATTTTCTTAATGTTTTAGACTTTCCTCAAATTATAGTATTCGTAGTGGCAGCAAAATGAAAGAAATAACAAGGCTGATCAAATAAAATTAGTTAGAATGTCTTAAAATAAGAAAAAATAATGTCCCCTTTTTGAGGCTCTGTCTATTTCTCAAAGAGGTCTGCTGCATCTTTATTCTGTTGTCGGCGAAGGGATGACGTTAGTACGTGGCAGACAGTCACTCATCTGCGCCCATGGACCACCCGGCGCATACACGTGGTAGGTAGATAAACAACAGTCCAAATTGAGTGGTTTCTGAAACTGACTGATGGTTTGTAATTGTCATGCTGTACTATTTATGCTTTGGACTTTTATTTTGATGAGATCTGTATACTGGTTAACTATCATATGCTTCGAAAAAATGTACAACTACAACATTAAAAATATTGTGGTTAAATAACAAAAGGGAGCATATTTACCAATATTCAGAATCACTATTTTTTTTTTTTTTTTTGAAAAGATATTCTCTTATCTATCACGATTCAGTTTTTTTCCCCGTAATATGATTCAACTTAAGTTCCGGCAGAGATGATTAGAAATGCGTGTGGGTGGAGAGGAAGGTCAAAAGACACCCACTTTTTGTTTTCATTCAAATTTATTTTACATTTTGTAATAAAATTTTCGCAATTATTGAATTATATTTTTTATAATAAAAATATAATGTAACCAGATACCTGTAAGAGAAATTACTTTTATTAGAAGTTTTAAATAAAATATGATAAATAAATTAGTAAACACAATGGCAAATTTGAAACAATTAAAGCAAATTTCCTTCAAAAACTAAATGTAAAGTATCTATATCGTATCTCATTAATTGTCTCATTGCTGCTTTTTCCGTACTTGCATTGTTGAAAACGACCATTTGGAGATTCTAACATTTGGAGCTTGGCGCACTTTGCAAAACAATTTTCCTTGCAGTAGCGTCCTCCACTTCTCCCAAAAGGCCAAATAATGACCTGGGAGGTCGTTTCTCTGGGCATTGGGACTTAGTAGCTGTCTCAGGCGGGCGCTCGGAGCATAGTTAGCGCGAGGCGTATGAATAATAGAAATGTTCCGCGGACGCCCGGGGCGGCCTCTGGAGAGCAGCCGCCGCCCCCTCCTATCTCCCCCCACCACCATTTCCACCATCCCCTCCCCCTCCGCCCGCCATTTCCATCACCCATCATACCAAGCACGTCTCGGCTTATGATCCTCCTACTTGCCTCTTCCACGACAATGCATCGCCGGGGCATCAGCAACGCCTTCACAATCACCGCCCACACACACACACACACACACACACCTTCGCCGCTTCCCGCCCCCCTACCCTTCACCGTTGCCCCTCGCCCTGCCACACCATCGCCCCCGCCGCGCCTCACCGAGGTGAGTCACGCGGCAAAAAGAGGAGCGATAATTCAATATTGATTGCGCCGGCAGGCGGTCCGAGCGCGCGGCGTGGCGCGGGGCGGGGCTGCTGATGTAGGCGCGCGCGAGGCGCCCGCGGCGCGGCGGAGCTGCCCCCCGGCGCGGCCGCTGCCGGCGCCCGGCGCCTCCGGCCTCCCACCCGCGCGGCAGCGGCCCCGGACGCCTCCAGCGGGCGTGAAGCGGGCGTGACGTGCAAATTACTGGATGACACGGTTGACATAATCTGATGGAAACGTATGGAGATTCTATGAGCCAGAGTTATCTCTCAACTCCCGCTGTTCGGTCTCAACAATTTGTCTTTTAACGTCTCCAACGTGTTGGATTGTTTAGCGTTTGTTTGTTTGGTGTGATCTCAATTAATGCGGACTCCTAAGTGCTTGCTCCTGCAAGCTAAATGATATGAATGTGTTTCTAACATCGTTACAATTCACACAGTAAATGTCAAAATGTATTGCGAAGTATTTATTCCTTACGAGATGAAACGAATAAATCAATTCCGATAAAAAAAATCGACAATTAATGACCTACAGAAGGCACGTGAAATGAACACAAGGGTACAGAAATTGCACAACCAAATACATTGCACATTGCACAAATAATACGCGACTGTAGTTTCAACTCCTTTTACAGCGAGTGGGATTCTTTCGCTGCAGGATGCAATCTTGCTTTCTTTTCCGTTCATATTGCCGTCTATTAATTTAGAAGCGCGCCCTCGTTACCATGGTGAAATCGCTTGTGAGACGAAATGTACGAACTGTACTTCCTATGCAAGCCGTAATAACGGGCAAGGTTAAGAAATGGCTTCTTGACTCTCCACAACGATGCACAAGTAGATCGCTGGTTGTATGGTAGCAAAAATGAAACCAATATTAATGTTTTTAGTACCGACCTGGATGGCCGAGGTGGTCAAGAACGTGTGCCGACTCAGCCCTTCGGTCCGAATGATCGCGGGTTGGAGTCCCGTCTTGGGTATGTTTTTTTTTGATTGATTGATTTTTTCGTGTTTCCGGGCGCGTCAACTGCTTTGGTCATTAGTCCCGTTAGTGTAGTGCATATTTTTCTCTCGGGAGATGGCGGTAATCTTCCCCCGCTGGATGGCGAGATCCGGTGCCGACCTACAGTCGGCTAGTGGAGTTTCCCCCTAACGAGGACTCTCCCACCAGCAGGGCACCGCCCCAGCCAGGACAAGCTCTAAGCTGCCGACCGGTCTCCCGGAATATGTGGTAGTGTAGTGCATGTTAGTGTAAGTGTGTGTAAGGGGAGAGGATAGGACAAGGAAGAGGAAGGACAGATCGCGCGCGGTCCATGGTCCGTTTAGTAGGGTACTGCTCCACCATTCGCCTGGTGTTGATTGGAGAAACCACGGAAAAGCACCGATCAGAGCAGCCGGCCGCTGGAATTATCCTCCAGACGACTGAATTCGACCTAGGACTCGAGCCTAGGATCCCCGGTCAGAGGCGCTGCAGTGACATCAGTTGATGCACTGAGCTATTGGGCATGGTTGTTTGTCCCTTGTCTTTGTATGTGTTGTCGCGGAGGGCCTCGCGTTCTGCCGACCTCAGATCAGAGGAGCCCGCACGTGAGTTGGTGTCTAGTGTGTGGTCGAATAGGTCGACCTTCAAATTTGAAAGAAATATTTTAATTTGTGAGACGGATACATTACATGAGTTACAACTCGTTTTCTTAAATTGAATTAAGACTGACCTACAAATTTATGCATAAAAAGTTTGCAATATTGTAATGGAAAAGTTTGGTGATTCTACGAGCAAGTTTGGCTACGTTAAAGAATTTTGCAACTGAAAATATTTTATAACCCTCGCCCTATAACCCAATTAGTCTCGCTGCTGTGCTGCTTCCACCGTTGGCCAAATAATTTAATATTTCCTAATAAACCGTTAAGATTGCTTCGTTGGCTCTTGTATCATGATCACCAGAGCTTTTGATATTAATTAAAACAATTTCACGTTTGATTTGAAGTAATGAAATTACCGAGAATCTACATCGCGGAGGCCGAATAGTTACTTGACATAGTTCCTTAAGAATTTTTTTCATTTCTTTTTCTTAAGAAATCATTAAGCTTTCTCACCTTTGTAAAGGCGTAGTAAAGAGAAATTATTATAATTGTGCGCCGGAAATCGACGAGTTTTCGAGAGAAAAGCTCATATTGTTGGGCCTTGGAGATGAAAACGTGGATAAATCATGTTCCGATGTGAAGTAAATTAGTCTAACATTTTGTTTAGTCAGAATTCACGTTTTATGCGTCCTTGATACCTAAACATTGATTGACAGAAAAAAATGCAATTCTGTCTTCTGTCTGTCCATTTGAGATCAACGTTAGCCCCAAAACCGTTCAAACGATTGTCTCTAAAATTGATATTTCCAGATCAACATGAATGAATTCAAAGTCCTGTGGATTTGAAACGGATATTTGGATTTGGGGGGGCACTTAACATGAAATCTCAACAACAATTCCAAAGGTTTCTCAAGATTTTGTATTATTATTTTCTTCCTTATCGCATAGAATGCCTAAAAAATTGCACAAATTTCATTGAAATAATAAATTTTTGTAAATTCCAAACGTTGAAAATCTTTTCGGGGTCTTCCTACAACTGCAATATTGAAGATGAATGAAGAATTGATTTTGAGAAAGAAATTTGATGTTCAAAAACAGATCTTAAAAGAAGAGTATGTAAAGAAGGTAATTTCTCAAAAATATGAATAATTTTCACTTAATTTTGGGTGAAATATAGGCAATTTTTAAACAATTATTTTCTCAAAAAGGCTCCAATTTGTTCTTTAAAGTTTTATCTCGTATGTAGCAAGCACTGTAAAAATGGTTCTAGTCCCCTTCCCGGCAAACACATTGTATTTTCAAAAATTGCAAAAAAAAACTGACAATTCATACAGAACAGACATTCTTTGTTAAAAGAAAACTTATCTAAAAATTTAGATCTTTAAAAATCTTCATGTATTTTATTCAAGATCCGTCTTTGAAGAACACATTTCATTAATAAAAAAAGCTTTATCTTCAATATTGAAAGTTTACGAAGACCTCGAAAAATATTTGAAATTTTGTAATTTTCGGAAATTCAGAGATTTTGACAAAAATGTGACATCCGTAAATTTTGAAGCGTTCTTTACGTTCCCTGAGAGGAACATGTAATAAAATAATTTGGATATATATAAGTCTACCCAAAGATGCTTCGTTGGATCTACAAAGAAGGATGCGTATTATATTTCATAATTGAACAAAAGAAGTGTCCCTATATAGAGCTCAATAAACATATTTATTGGTTTATAATGCATCCTACATAATACAAACGCCGCATTTGTGAGACTTTATTTAACACATCTTGTAAAATATGATGTACTCCATCACGTACGTTAAATACAAAGGGACGCAACTGCGAGGCTAAATCTATAATTTTACTTCAGCCTCTCTTTACGTATACAGCATCAAAGTCAGATTTTCATTCATATTTTTATTTTCAAAAATTAAAAAATGTAACGATCGTTTTGTAGATATTTGTTTTTGTAGAGCACAGAAATCATAAAAGCATTCTTAAACATTAAAGCTTTATAAATCATTTATAAAACTTTAACTTAAAAACTTTCAAATTTAAATAATTTCGAGCACTTTGTAAAAAAGTCTGTTTTCACGGTGTAACAATAGGAATATTTCAGTAACGAAAACTTAGCTTAGTAAAAAAGTTCTCTAAATACCGTGTTCTAAAACATTTTCTTTAGAGTTGTGCGCCTTAAAAATATATTTATTGACGATAATTAATAGTCGGAGATGATTTTGACAAGACGAAGAAAATACAAGACTTAGTGTAGCCATGGCATTGAACTTTGATGAAAATATGTATTAAATTTCATGAACGAATTCGATAAAGTTGAGGTGGGTACCATTTAGATGGAAAAACGTTTAGCACTTTTATGATGTACTTTAACATTTATTAGGACATTCATGGACATTTTGTTCATGTATTCAAGCAATTTCAGAAGGGAGGTTGTTATATTCTTCTTCTTCGTATTATTATTATTATTATTATTATTATTATTATTATTACACGCTAAAGAACAGATATTATGAAAAAGACAGGTTGTCAGGAAGAAGAAAAAATTGTTCATTTGACAGTCGAGTCGAAACTTTTATCCAGAAACAATGTGTTGATTTTATCCTAACCAAATCACTACTTTAATAAATTTATTAAAGGAGAGTACAAATCAGAATCTGAAATGCCGAATTAAACCGCTTCACTGTCATATCTCATTTCCAGACATTGAAGCGGAGACCGCGATGCCCAAACAAGCGAGAAACACAGGTTGTGTACATACATTCTAATTTATGTGCAAGCAACTGACTTTCTTCAACTTGCTATTGTGATCAATTCTGCTAATATTTGGGTACTTAACACGATGTCGTTCAAGAAACGTCATATTTAGAAAAGTACGCTCCGCATACTTAAATGAAGACACGAGCGTAATTACAGTTACAAGGTAACACTCTTGAAAATAAAATTTCCGTAGATGGTTTAATATTGTACCATTAAAACGCTCCCGTTAAAACGCTTGTTAATTGACATTCGTCCAAACTGCCATATTGTCAAATAGTAAATCATAGATGAGGTTTAGCGGAATACAGTACATTTAACGCTTGAAAATATGGAATTATACTACATTCTTAATCTGACATGAAATGTGTGGTAACTTTTTATGATAGATAATGACACACTACAACAAAATTGACCGTAACAATATGCAAATAATAACATTTAAAACAAAATTTATTACTTCTTGTTCGGTATCTCTGTTTTTCAAGGGCGGTTATACATGATTTCAGTAACTATACGATGAACCATCCTCAGGTCTAAATGTCCATATAGAAAAGAGAAAAATGAGCTTGCCAAGTTATGCTCAAATAGACTCTTGAATATCATGCTCAACTACAATAAGAATACATTTTTCTGGACCACTTTGAGAGTTGAAAGTATGAGACGTAGCCTGGAAAAGTGAAGGCGTTGGCTCGCGTTTTCAGAGGTTATCACTCGGACAAGTCAGGCTAGTGACATGTGGTTCTGGAACTTGGAGGCATTGTATGAAAATCTAAGGGTGGTTGTAAAAGACAATGGTAGAAGCGCGACTGTCACGCAAAGGTAGTGAAACGAGTTGTAACTCTTACGGAACACGCAGATGAACCATATATCCAATTGAAATGAACTCATTAACAAAATTACAACGATACAACACACTAGGCAATTATTGACAATGTACTTGATCGGCGTTGTGCAACCTTTTTAATGGAAAAGCACATACAATACTCAAAATCATAAACGTATCCACGTAATAATAACAACAATAATTTGGATTACGTATTAATGTAAAAAAAAACTAAAATCTACCGTTCAACGTACATTATCATTGTTTCTGACTAAAACACAAAACACAAAAATAAATGTATAGCATATTGAAAAAAAAGGATATAGAAATGATTTTATTTCCGGTTTATACAGTAAAAACATCCTTACTGATTGGCGAATATTTTGAAAAAAAAAAAACAATATATATTAATAAAGAAGTGCAATTCACTGAACGAATATTGGATCACCAAGGACACACTGAGCTATAAAAAAACTGCTGATGTGCAAAACTTTTAAAGCGATATTGTGTATATAAAGGTAAAAATTAAAAAATGGAAAGTTAAAGTAAATGAAATAAATACAGGATAAATACAAAAAGGTAAGATTAAGAGAAAGCGTTTCAAATATACTTAAGTGAATTTTAATTACCACTGTGAAAAGCTCCATAGGAAATGAGATAAATAAATGCGAGTGGGGGGGCGAGTGCGGGGGCAAGTGCGGGGGCGAGTGCGGGGGCGAGTGCGGGGGCGAGTGCGGGGGCCAGTGCGGGGGCGAGAGCGGGGGCGAGTGCGGGGGCGAGTGCGGGGGCGAGTGCGGGGGCGAGCGCGGGGGCAAGTGCGTGTGCGAGTGCAGGGGCGAGTGCGTGTGCGAGTGCGTGTGCGAGTGCGGGGGCGAGTGCAGGACGAGAACGGGGGCGAGGGCGTCAGTGAGTGCGGAGGCGGGGGCAGGGTGTGGGCGATGTCGGAAGCAAGGGCAAGGGCTTGGGCGTGAGCGTGCCCGCCCACGCCCGGCCGAGAGCGAAGGCGAGGGCGGGGGCGAGAGAGGCGAGGCCAAGGTGGGCGGCTGGGGCGCCGCGTCGCGCGCGCGGGTCGCTCGCGCCTAAATCAGCGGCACAAAGGACGCGTTCCCGGCGCTCGCCCGCTCCTCCTCATTAGAATAACGCTACAGCGCACAAAGAAGACTGCGGGCGCGCGCCTAACAGTAAATTTAAATCTTCCCGTGCGGCGGGGGCGGGGTGGGGGCGGGGGCAGGCAGTTCGGCGCGACGGCGGCCGCCGCCTGCACCCCATTACGCCAGCTGAGCGTTCCCAAAACGGGGCGGAATCGCGCGGGGCGGGATTCATGTCCCCTGAGAACGCATAAATCGCCTCCGAACATGAACTACCTGAACGGCGCAGCTCCGCCGCCATGCGCCCCCCGCCCCCCGCCCCGGCCATCGGCCAACTCAGCCCGCCCCGTTCACGCCCTCTGCTCATCTGGTTGCTTCGCGAATCTCCACTAGAGGACGCTCGCAAAATGCATGTCGCGCTGAATTAATAGCCACAATGATTAGCAACGTTTGTTGCGTGCCTAGACAGAAGTTAAAGAAACGTAAATGAACTAGTGGCCTATAGCAGCAAAAACGGCTGCTGAAGAAAACCACTCAAAGTTGCACGCACAGTACTTAAGAACAACAATGACATAAATATATAATACAACTGTCCTGTATGTTTCAAAAATATCAAAAATTCTTCCAAACGCGACCCATGAATAGCAAATATTTAACTGTGGACGGCGTCTTCCTTGGAGCCTTGGTATCTCATTGCCTCATTTGTGTGGTAAGCAATGATGCACCGAGTAAGAGAATTTAATCGGTATGTGCAGCTTGAGAATAGGTGAGAAAATGCACAATAAAATAATTGCATTTTTTTGTCAAAATAGAAACTGTATCATTGTTTTCTGATTTTTCACGACTTTCTGAGTATCTAACAAAACTACTGACAAGTTTCACATGATCAGACGCGTCATAGTTTTCCTTCAATTTCTGCGTGCGTTGGAAATTAGTAATTTAGATAACGTTCCTCAGGTAATTCAGGAGTTAAAAGAATCTTGCAACGAAAATGGAGCCAAGTACCTCCATTTATTTAGAATGTCCGGGAAGGAAATGTCGAAAATCCGAAAATAAGCTCTTAGGACAATTTTAAGTATATTTTGTCTAATAAATTATTTGGATATTCTGAATGGCTGAGTCGCAATAAGCACTCAAAGGTGAGTTTGAAAAAATACTTTCTAGGCAAAATTTAGCGTCGCAAAAGCATAGAAACACTCCAGAAACTTGTACATTGTTTATTATTTTCAAAAGAAATGAATATATTCGTTCAGAAAGAAAAATAAACCCATAATAAAAAAAGCAGCCGAACTGTGTAAATTGGGTATTTTTTGAATTTCTGGGTTAATTTTATGGGTTCATTCGTAAATACGGACAATTTGATAACCCGGTAGGGGACCAGTTCCAATTAATCCGGATTATGTTATCCTGTGTTATACTGTGTGCGATATTATACTTTCTTGACATGAGCAAAAGTCGATGGGCAATTTGAGGACATATTCTAAATTTCAAAAGAAAATGCATCTGAAACCATTATTTGTGCTCGCGTGTATGAGCAGTCAACAGAACAGTAGCCTTTAAAAAAAATATTTCTTGTGCAAATTATTCTCTTGCACACTCAAACAAAATCATGTTGCACCAACCAACAGTTCGGCCAACATCAACATCATATTCCATCATTTTTCAATGTCCTTAATGCTGAAATCTCGATAGTGAAATCTTTCACCCTTTTCTTCACTCGCTGCTCAGGTTTTTTCTGGAAAGCAGTGTAAATGTTAGTGAAGAAAATTCACTTTCAGGCTCATCTTATATTCTCATAGTTCACACAAGTCAGCATTTTGTTTACAGGTATATACACAATTTGGATCTTTTCCGAAGAACAAATGAACAACTTCTTTGAAGCGAATTCGAATTTCTCTTTCTGTAGGAGTCATTCATGCTTCCATTTTTTTAGTTAATGCCCTGAACTGCGTCAACACATAAATACCTTCATTTAATTTGATCTACATCAGGTTATTGAAAACAATATGATTATTTAATATTAATTTCAATGAGCACAATATCTATTGGTTTTAGAGCTAAGCAAACATTGGTTGTTAACAATTTATATTAGTATTTATTGAAGTTAAAAAATATAGATCTTCACGAGAATTTTTTGCGAGTTGGGATAAAATGTAATAATATCGATATAGTAACATAAAATACAGTAATCAATATAGTGACATAAAATCAATTCAGATAAAGAAATCTCAAGTGTGTCTGTGATTTCGAAATTCCAGTTTTAAAATACTTTTTTAACTTACTTATAAAATTCCTAAAACGAATCTCAAATTAATTTTTGTTTATCTGTTTGTCAGTCCGCAAGAACCGATTTCACTCAATGCCTACTTAATCTATCGAAATGAAATTTAAATACATCATGTATACAACTTAAGGACCAACTTAGTTCTTGTTTTACCACCCCAACTGTTCCGAAAATATGATTTTTTTATTCCCTCCAACCCCCCGCACTGTCTTGCACTGTCTTGTTAAATAACAATAGTAACAGTAATAATAATAATAATAATAATAATAATAATAATAATAGTAATAGCAACAATATTAGCAATAAAAATTGTAATAATAAAAAATTCATCAATGCTGATAAACGTGAAGTGTATTTCTATGATTTTCGAATTTTCAGCTTTTAAATACTTTTGAACTTGCGTATTCGATTAAAGAAACGAATCTCATGTCAAATCAATTATCTGTCACGACCCGGCCCGGTTGAGAGGGTTCGCGTAAAGCTGTCAACATAGCTGCGTTGCTAAGCTCAGTGGACGCTATCTCTTGGAGCTGGCGATGGTAGTAAACTCCCCTTTTCCAAGACTCCATCGGTTCCTATCTATTTTATTTAAATACATACAGCAATAATAATAATAATAATAATAATAATAATAATAATAATAATAATAATAATAATAATAATAATAATAATAATAAAGAGACCTCGCAAATCCGATAGACAGGAACTCAAAAATGACAATCGCTTATTTCTGGAATTCCCAACCACTATCTTACATCGGGCCCTTCGAAAAACGGTTTGCTTCGTTGACCCCCTTCAATTTATTTCGATGCCGTAGAGCAAACAACATAATCCTAACACAATTACTTAAATACATATAAATGGCTTAATGATAACAATTACACAAAGAATGTGATACAATATTTTGAAAAAAACTGTTTATTAGATTTTATTAGTTTTTGGTGTAACTTTTGTTTTTTTCTCAAATATGACGAAGATATCTTGAAGATTTTTTACAAGAAAACAATAAATTGAAAAGTGAATATTTTTGTATAATTAATATGATATTGATTATGCCGATCAGTCGCCGATGCATATTGGGCTATCTCCCCCCGTCCTAATTGATCCATTCAACATCACTGATTTCTTTTCAAATGATGCCGATTCTCCCGGCGTCGATATCCACCCCGTTTAAGGATTAGACCAAGGAAATCACTGGTATAGTCCTTAAACGATTATTTTCTTCCGCCATCCCACTGAAACTCCAGAAGTATTTCCTTTGGACTAGTTTCTTGGTTTTGTAACACTCCAGACCCTGTGAAGAGCCTGCGTTTAATGCTGGTCCCAAAATTATTCCAAAATAAGCAATACAAACACATAATATACTATGTTCTATCTTTGTATTGCAACCATAGAACGTTCACAAATATAATGAAATATGTTTGAATTATTCAACAATAAATAAACTAAAAGGAAGCAATAGTCTACTAAAACTCTTATAGAAATACAACAGAATGTCTTGGCCAATAGAGGTAAATAAAGATTGTTACTCATTGCCCGCTATTATAACTGTGTAACGTGTTCAGACAAAAATACTTGTATTTGCGTGTGCTCTAACAAAATGAATTGACAGGATAATTTACGTATTTACTTTCAAAAAACATATTTGTGTGCTATTTCATTGGAGATATTAGTTTCTTTTTTGATATCTTGTTAGTGACTGCATCCAAATATTAAACACAACGACACATTTGTAAGTATTAAATTAATATTTACTTAGTTTCTCAGTTTACATTTTCTTACTGTTTTGCATGTTGTTATACCTACGTATATATTTTGTATCATTTTCCTGAAAGTTGAATTTTAAAAATGTCCCTTCCCTAATTGTTGTAGTGTACTGAAAGGAAAAAGGTATCCCCTAAAGTCACAAAATGCATCGTTCATGGGCTACAATGTTGGCACAACTCGAAAAATGAAGTTTCGAGTTAAAAGTGTTTTAAGTTTTAACTGGAGATTGAATTACAGGTTTCACACGCTTAGTAACTGATGCATTAGGGGCGAGCATTACTGAAAGGGTTCATAGGAGTTCTGTTAATAACAACCAATATCAAATGTTTTCAAATGAGTGTCATAACCCGAAATTCGTGTTTTTCGAGTTGTGCTCGAGTTGCAGCCCACGGGTGATATATAAAGTTCTCCAATGTTAACTTCAGTTTCTAAAAAACACTTCAATGTGCTCCGTGTAAATTCGCAAGAAAGGTCAGACCAGCGCCCTGCATCTGATCTCGCCACTAACTAGGAAACGCTGTGGCGCCAGGTCTCGCTTTGCAAACACACTCCGCGGATTAACAATGCCGCGCGCAAGTCATTTACGTGAGGAGCGATATTAATAAAATAGACGTGCACGAAGCGTTCCCGCGGGAAGCGAGGCGCGCCGCCCGGGAGCGGCGGCTGGCATGCAAACGACGACGCCCGCCGCCACTGCATAAATCTCCACCCCCGCCATTGTTGCAGGCGGCGGCGGCGGCCACCTAAGTGCATAATGCCAAACAAGAACGTGTATTTTAATCAGACCTCCAGATAGGATAAGTCACTTAACGGAACAATGGGATCTTAATTATTCACCATCGAAGGAGGGAGCGATTTGCATGCAGCTCCCTGGGTTTAAGGCGAATAAGCACGCCACTTTGTGTAAACGAGATATCGACAGCCAGTGATGTAACCGAGAATTGAATAGTATTTGCGAATTTCTCGCTGTTTTTATAAGTAAATTATTATAAAGAGTACAATGTATTTGCGTAGTTTTGAAATGCTGCGTAGCTTTCTACAAAATCATGACTATGAGACATTTAAAAAAATAATATTAATTTTTAAAATAAAACTTATTGCAAAATGGCTTTCTAAAAAGGAACTTACATTTGTTCTCACGTATAACACGAATTTTTGAGCCTAGGATGGGTCTGAGTATCGCTCAGGCACATCCTAGGCTCCTCAACAGGCATATCTTAGGCTCCTCAACACCGTCACTGCTGATTGAAGGTGTTGAGGAACAATCAGGAATCACTAAGAAAATTCTTTATAATGATTTACATAATATTTAAACAATCCCTCAAACATAATGTTCTTTAACATAATATTCAAAAGAAAAAACATAATGTTCTTTCAATTCAAACCGCATCGAAAGGATTTCAATTAAACGAAAAAGGCCCTTCAGTGCGGTGTCCCGTCTAAAGCATTATACCAAACGTTACCTCGATTCTACCTTGGCAGAGTAATATATGAAGCCATTAAAGGAATATTTCCGCAACCGCCTCGTTGCATTCCTCGCGATAAAGTTCCAGAAAGGAAGAAGTCCAATTATCACCTCTCTACGTTGCCTTTCTCTGCGCGCATGCCCATCTGCATGAAATATCCCAACAGCGTGAGCACAGTTCGTGCCGCGGACACAAGAACATCTACGTGGAAGAATGCACCTGAAGAGGACACATTCTTAAGCGTAGAGAGCCTGTTCTACATTCTCTACGATACTTTAATGATTCCTAATTCTTCAGAATGTGTACCAGACACCGACGTTTTACAGATTGCATTAAATAACGGAAACAGAAAATGGGTTTTTCTCGAAGAGCTGAATCCTAATGCAAAAGGACTGCCAATATTTACGTCGTTTCCTATGCAACACGCATGAAGAACATATTCTATTTGTTCCAAACAATCAGTTATAACATTGATCATTATCGGGATTGGCGTGGTTGTAAATACGAGTAGTTGTAGAAATAAAACATGTCATCAAAATGTGTTATTATTATTATTATTATTAATATTATTATTATTATTAATATTATTATTATTATTATTATTATTATTATTATTATTATTATTATTATTATTATAGCTATTATTATACTGGAGGAAAAATGCGTGGATCTATTGACATAATTAAAAATGATTTCATTAACATTACAATTAAAATCGTTTGTACTCAATTTCGAAGACTTTATAAATTTACATTTTTTTACAATGTGATGCAAACTAATGCAATTCTGTATAATATCATTTGCAGTATAAAATTTCATGAGCCAGAACAAAAATCTTTGAAACATGGCCAACCTAACGTAACAGATTCCATGAAACAAAGTTTTTGAGAGATCGAAGGGGATTATTAGTTGCAAACTTCTCAGGCACCTCTGAAAAGTTACTGGATACGTTGAAAAGAACACTAATGTTATGCAAGGATGGCATTCTTTAACAACACTGCATTAAGAATGATCTCTTGGATTGATGAAATAAGAAACTTGATATTGTTTTATAATATCTTGTCAAGTTTACCACACAAAAATGGGAAATAATAATTAAGCAGATGCATCACTTGCTTCTCAACCTTTGGTGAACAACTACAACGTGAGAGCTCAGAAGGGTGCAGATCTTAAGGGTCTCTTAGGTCGAGGACAATAAATCGATGTAAGTGATTTTTAAAATTATTATTTTGTTTTACAATGACAGGCAAAACAACGTTCAGCCGCGAGGCTCTTCCGTTGATGGGCCGAGTAATTTTGCACCAGCAAAATGTGAAGGGGGTAACTTGTTCTGACCTCTCTGATATTAATTTTATTAGCTGAGCCTTCAAACAAAGTAATTGAGAGGATAAACCTGGAAATAATCGTTAAAACGCGATGGTAAATGTTTAGAAAAGAATACAGTAGGTGAATACGGCAGATAAATATGCCAAATGTAAGAAATATCCTATATTTGTGATGCGAGTGAGATATTGAAGAAAAATATAAAATTGGATACTGTTTCTCAGGCGGGAGAGTGAGGGTTGTTTAGTTACCGCAAGTAACTGCTCCTTGTAACTAATTCAAATTATTGTAAGAATTATGTGCCATTTTCGTAATAAAGAAAGAAATTGGTTATACATCAATGTCGTTGTAGAGTGTCTTTCTGCTGACAAATCAGGGGGCATTTACTGTTGTTCATACGATTTTGTTGTGAAAGATTTGAAATTTATTTAATGTGATTGGGGCAGCTGAAATCCACATAGGGCATGCGTAAGTTATTATCTAGCGAAGAAATGTAAGCCGTCGCAGCGAGTGGCAAACAGAAACCGAACGAAGCCCAACGGATCTCGCGAAAAATGGTTTCCCTCATGGTCAAAGCCGGATCTAGACAATATTGGGTCGGGGTTCAGGGCTGAAACGCATCCCCCTCTCACGGAAAAAATTAAAATTGGGAAAGTTATCTCAAGAAAATGTAAATGAGTTATTTTATTTCAGCAAATGAAAAAAGTTACAACGTTTAACCTAGAAAAAGGTTTGGGAAATTATTATTTTACATAATAGTTTTAAGTATATAGTGATCAAATATTACAATTTATACTTAAAATCTAAAAAAAATAGTTGTATTTAGTTAACGTTTGATAAAATCACTTGTTATACATGAAATAATAAATATGAATTTCAGTAGAACCTATTTTAATGTTAGCGTCATTTGATTTATTTCGTAGAGTCCTACCTTGTAAGTAATTATTATAGTTAACAATTTAAGCAAAAAATTAATTAAAAATTTTGTGATATATCGGACTACTGTACCGTGACTTATAAAATAACGATAACGATTTCCTCGATTTCTAATACCTTTTTCATTTTTTAAAACTTGTTTACCATCATAAGACCCTTGGCTCGTGAAGTCTCGTACGATCGGTCTGCCCATGCCTAGCATCAGCACTGCTGATGGTTTTGCGCGTGACGAGGTAACCAGCAAAAGACGCCGCCGCCGCGTCCGCGCCTCCGTTCCTAGACAATGAGCGCGGCCCCGAGATAAACCCCGGGGACGCTGGAAAGTGAGGCAGGGCGAGCGACCGCCGCAGCTCCGGGGGGGGGGGCGGAGCGGAGGAATAGGAGGAGGAGGAGCGCTGCAGCAACAGCACAAGTTCGTGTTATCGCGTCTTTCCTCTCTTCGTGGACATTTATCTTCGTCCTTTATCTGGCTAGTCCCTCTTCTCGCTCAGGTGGCGCGATAACATCAGAGGATTGTTGCTGTCGAGATTTACCGCCGGTCGCCTTCGCCGCCGCCGCCGCCACCGCCGTCGGGGCCGTCGCCATCCCGCGCACAGGGAACAGGTGAGGAGGGTTGGACGGTGGTGGAAGCTGCTGTGAGGGAAGCGACTGACAAAGTGAAACGACGACAAAGAAAATGACAGAAAAGGGTGACAATGGTGAAAGACACGGCAGACCAAGAGTGGAAATGAATGAGGAAGAAAAACTCGAGAAATTACTGTCGGGAGAGGTCCACTAGAACAGTATAGTAATAGTAATAGTAATAATTCGTATTAAATCAATGATTAGTTCATATTGCTTGGGAAATTTGGGGTATATTACAGCTACGTAACATGTGCTGATCGGAAAGACACAAAACGTATTTTCTGTATTTGCTCTCAGGATCTTTTGGAAACTGTATAAAACCAAGATGGGCGTCGTTTATTCATTCTTTTTAAAACTAACAATTTTATGAAAATAATGACAATAAAAATTTATTGACTTCCAAATAATAATGACTTTTATAATTCAAAAAGACAAAATTATAAATATCTTGTCTTTGGAAGTTCGGCTGAAGAGGAATTTAATCCACTGAGATGGAATAAGCTGAATGCATCAGGTTTTGTTTTTCAAATATTCTTCCTTTCTTTTCAATATAAACATTTTCCAGCGATTTTAAAATACTATTGTCTTATTACAAAACTTGTTTACAACGATTATCAACGTCTGTGACGCTAGAAACCTTCATCAATGTGAGATGTGTTAGTATAATAAACTATTAAATGTTAAAAGTTTTTCTCCGTTTTTATTTATAAAATCCTTTTTATAAAGTTTATATTTGTTTCACTGAATGTTCACGATGGTGGAAGCAAATCTTGGGCATGAGTGTATTGTAGTCGTGACCGTCTAGATCTGAGGACCCAGTTGCGTAACGTGATTTCTTTTTGTCAAAGTTTCTATTGTCGAGATAAATTCCTTACGATCTGACAAAATAATCGGCGCCAGGAATTACGTTGCTTTCACTTCTGGTTTCGCTAATTAGAACATTTTGGGTTCTGATATCTCAGGATCGCGACTAATGAAAGCGATTTTGCATACGTCACAGTGTCGCATTTCCTGAAGAGAGAAGAAAGCCGTTTTCAAGTCATATCGTCAGCAGGTCAATGTTGGAGACTGGCTTCAATTATTTTATTCCTGAAAATTAAATAACTTAGAGGGGCTTGCATTTTGTGCCCTAGAACGAAAGAGCTGTTGTTGTTTGTTTACTGCATCACAGCACAGTGAAAGGAGACACTAAAGGGATACTAGTAAATGTTATTTTACTATCAAATACAACAATCAAATGACAGTGTATAACCTCTTGTGCAAATAAAATGTAAATATTTCTGGATAATGTGGAAATTTACAAATCTGTGGAAAATGCTCATGTTTTTTTTGAACTGCTTGCGACACAACGCACCACCAGAAAGAAATGCCTCTTCGAAACCTAGTCTCTTGACATTACGATGCCTCATATTACCTGTCTCGAAAAAAAGAGTTTGCTGTTAGAATTAGAAACTCTTGAAACACCTTGATAGTAACTCTTTTGAGTTTACAATGTTATTTACATTTTAAATATTAATTGTTTCATATTAATTAAATGATGACAACTATTATTTTCACTTTGCTACATTTATTTTTATTTTCCCAGTAACAGAAAAACAACGATTGTTTCCCACAACACATGATCACCAATAATATCCCAATATTCTACGACAAGAAAAGTATGAAAGAAGCATTGAAGAGAAACTATTGGAGAGCTTCCCATGTAACATGTCGAAGTTAAAACCATAACTAAAAATTTTGAGACACTGAATTACTCTTCGTAGAACCACTGATACCATTTTACAACTGCTCTGCAGAAATCTCCACTGGGGTATAAGATATCAAAGACGAATCCTTGGGTTTCATGGTGATATGAGGAACAAAAAGTATAAACCGATGCATGAATTGTTGCTAAACGTACGCATGCGTGCTCAGCAGTGACATCGCAACGGAGGTTGGCGTTAAGACTCAGAATAACCCCCAACGGTACACTACACCCTCCGTGTTAACTGAGGGAGAACAACCAGCTCTTCAAACATCGACTTCCTAGGCATGGCAACAATATGATATTCTTTGGAGAATACCTATAAATACCTCAGCAAGCCAGAGAGATATCAGCAAGTCGAGATCAGCTCTTTCATGGAATCCAAACGACAAATCAGAAACATTCTCACAAAAGACCGATATCATCCAGAGTCCTGCGTGCATAATTAGGCAAAAAGGTCTGCATAATCAATTTCATAAAACGAGAAAGCTAACTAGACGCTGTAATCGCGTGACAGAGATTATCAATACAATCCTTCGTTACAATACACAATGCCTCACAAATTTAGACCCTGGCATTGAGAAAATGAAAGAAACTGTTCACGTGAAAACGCAAGTAATAGAATACATAATCTTGATAAGCAGACATGATTTCGGAACATGAACAATAAAATATATAAATAAATAAATAAATAAATAAATAAATAAATACATAAATAAATAAATAAATAAACAAACAAATGAAAACCTGTCAGTAAAAATTACAATAACAAAGTGATATTTGATTTTTTTTACCTCCGCCTAATCGAATATCATGGGAAAGCTCTAGATCAGCCTTTTTTACAGCTCTCTTGTGGCGGAGGTGGTCACCTGCATCAAGACACCTCTATCATTGGGCCACTGAGTGTCACTAGTGGGTGGCATCACTACTGTGTGGGAAGAAAGGCAGGTTTATTCCGGAGTGAACACCAGCAGTTTTTTCGCGATGATTCGTTGGTCCCGGGTATTGTGTTGTTCCGGCCAGATGACACTCCTGAAATCCCATATTCCTCCAACAAAGACATTCTACTTGAGAGAACGCTCATCTCTGGATTAGAATAAAGAAAATACACTCTACAGTAGCTGAACTCGTCTGTTTCGGCTTCGTCAGCTATCGTCTCAACTCGGCTAATACTTCTCACCAAAATATAGGTTTAAGAGAAAGTGGTATTTAAACCGATGAGATTGAAATGCTTCAAATGTTTGTAATAGGTTTCGGCAGCATCCAGGATTTTTTCTTAGATGTCTCTTAAATTTCGAATCTTGAACCGGTAGCGGTAGCGGTAGCTCCGTGCATCAACTGATGTCACTGCAGCGCCTCTAACCAAGAGGTCCTAGGTTCGAGTCCTGACGGCGGCAGGATTTTCGACACTAGCTTTTCGGCTAGGTCGAATTCAGTCGCTGACTGGGGGAGAATTCTAGCGGCCGGCTGCTCTGAGCAGTAGTTTTCCGTGGTTTCTCCGATCAGCACCAGGCGAATGCCGGAGCAGTACCCTACCAAACGGGCCACGGAGCGCGCGCGATCGTTCCTTCGTCTTCCTTGTCCTATCCTGTCCCCTTACACACACACACACACACACACACACACACACACACACACACACACACACTAACATTCACTACACTACCACATATTCCGGGAGATCGGTCGGGAGCTTAGAGCTTGTCCCGGCTGGGGCGGTGTCCCGTTGGTGGGAGAGTCCTGGTTAGGGGAAAACCCCACTATCCGACGGTAGGTCGGCGCCGGATCTCGCCATCTAGCGGGTAAGATCACCACCATCTCCGGAAAAAACATGCACTACACTAACGGGACTAATGACCGAAGCAGTTGACGCGCCCGGAAGCACGAAAAAAACAATCAATCAATCGAATCTTGATTAAAGTATGAGTAATTCTCCCCAAACAAATAATGCTTCCAAAACAAAAGAAAAACGCCTCTACCTGCCAAGTGCAAGAGCCTCATCGAAGGAAGAGGACGGTGATCTCCGAACGTCAGGAGGCGAGACATTTCCCACGCGACTGCCAGGGACGCACCTGGTCCCAGGGGGCGCGGGCGGGGCGACACCCTGCGCGGCCGTAAAAGTAATAAGATGCTCCTCCGGACAAGACCGCGCCCCGACGCGACGCGACGCGAAGGGCGGCGGAGGCGGCGGTGGCGACGACGCAGAAGGGTTGGGGCACCGGGAGAGGACGGAACTGCATCCTCGACATTCCTCCGACTGATTTTTCAGTGTCCTCACCTCCTTCGACACCGCTCTCAGATAGACGCGACCCGAGGGGGGAGAGGGGTCGGAAGGGGGCACGGAAGGGGCGCTGCCAGACGGAAGGGGGGACCAGCCACCAAAATAATGACCCGCGTCGTGCGGCGACGGCGACAAGACCGCTTATCAGTGGGAGCCACCCGTAACAAGGGTGTATTTAGAAAAGAAATTATGTCCGCTTCAAGTTATTTTAAGTTCCTCCCGGGGGTCCTTCGCTGGTTAGTAACGACACGCGGTGCTCGTTAGGGCGCTGGTGGCGCCACGCGTGGTCACTGTCCGAAGCAGGAATCCTCACGCAGCGCCGGTAGCTAGAACACGCACCTTCAGCTGGGGAAACAGCTTTCATACACGGTCTGCCACTTGAACGCACCACTAGCGACGATTCCAGAGACTATCTGAGGTTTTTACGTCTACCGCTACTATAGCGGGGTACTCACTTTGTAGTCCTACCGCTACCACAGCGGGTTACTTACCTTATCAGGTCTTGATGTAATGCTTACGTTGTCATCATAATTGTGTCATACGGTCGTTGGAAACCTATTCTCGTTCATTCAGTTGCAGGCTAATGTCACAGTCCGTTCCATTAGTCCTGACCAAATAAAATAGACGTAAGTCTCGTAAAAAGTAGTAAAAACCACTGCGACTCCATTACATACCAACAAATGGTACAATTATGCGCCAGGATATGCAGCTGTAGCCTGGGAAAGCATATTAACAAGGTCAAGCATCTTCAAGAAACATTGATGTTCTCCATCAGGTCCTATCCTTGCATAATTTAAAACATCTATCCTCCTATTCCTTCTATCATATAATGCCCCTAACCTTCTATAATAGCAATATCATTCAATCCATTAAGGTTCTCCAAGGAACCGAACACAAACTACATGGAATTCAAATTTCACAACAACCAAATCAGCTGCTTCCCTCAAATCAACAGTAACAAACGCCAGCTACTATACAAACGGAAGAGCAACAACTAAATAGGCTAATTCATTGTAAAACGGTCACTACATGAGTACAAATAGTGCCATAAATCAAGATCCTCACCATTCGCAGCAAAAATTACAATCTCAGCTACAACAACAAATCCATCAGTTACGAAGCCCGGAACAAGAAGCGAAATGTGCAGTCGTCAAATTCACAAACAGCTACAGGTTCGACACGAGTATGGCCAACAACTACAGACATAGCCCATCGATGATGGCCGGTACTCAAAAGGAAATCCCTCAAGAGGAGTGTAAATTCCTGTTCACCTGAGAGAGGAACCTCCAAGAAAGCTATAACACAGGTAAATTTGTATCTTCTTTACTTTACAAAATCGCTTTGGTGTTCGGTCTGAAGTTCGGTCTGTTCGATCTTGACTCCGCTACTTACTTTATCTGAACAGCAATATTTTCAAGAACGTACAATTTCACCGCTATTATTTACAAAGTTTGTTCAGCCGTAAGAATCCGCAGGTAATTATATTAATTCAACATCTCTGTAAAAATGACTTCCTGATTCATCTTGTCTATAAAAAGAGAAAAGTAATTTTGAGAGCATCCAATGGCTGTGGAAAGCTGACACAAGAGTTACAATATCTAAAAATTTAAAAAAATTTCACGTATGATGATTCAGCCGTAAAACAATATTCAAATAGTTCAAATGATATGGATTAAGACAATTACACATCATTTGAACCAAACAAAAAAATTACACACACACTTAAAACCAAACATTTTACAACTCAAAAAGTGTCAAGGATATCATACAAATTTATAACCCAAATGTAAACATTTGGATTTACCTTAAGTTTTGCCTCAATTTCACTCTTTATTCTGCAAAAGGTGACAATCTGTTCTTGATAGTAGTTAATTGGAGCCCACGGATGCATTAGAAAACATGTGTTTTGTTTCGTTTCGTAGTTTGTCTTTAAATATAATTGACTTATGAGAATAAATGTACTATCGTCTTTTTGTTAAAAATAAAATGGAGGTGCCCATTGCACACCCTGCACGTACGCGCGATGACTCGAAAATGGTGAAACTCAAATTAGGACACTCTGTTATTGTCCATAAATGTAGTTTCTGTGATTATCGTCGTAGCCACTGAACCCTGTTGAACATACGTCAAATTCTGCTAGGCTTGACCTTAAAAACTCCCCTTCTAGGCCTTCAGAATCTAAGCCCGCCAGCCGGCCGTCAGAGTTGCACTAACGTTGCTGTTCACTAATGACGCTAATGACATGCCGAATCTACAACAGAGCGTCGCCTCTTGGAAATGCGCTTGAAATTATGGAGATACACACTGCGTCAAAATTGAAAAATTGCAATAGTATGAGGAATACTATGGTGTACTTTTAGCCCCTGAAATGACGCAACCTGCACAAATATGTAATGTAAATTATTTTAAATTGTTGAGGAATAAGAGCGGTTAACAATTTGCAAGAAGAAGAAGAAATACTCAGACAACACTGGGTAATCAGCAATAAGATTGATTGATTAGTTATTCCGAGCGCAACAATTGCTAAGGTCATTAGTCCCGTAAGCCTAGTGGATGCATTTTTCACTGCACTTGGAGGTGATCTGCCCCCGATGGATAGCGAGATCCGGTGCAGATCTACGTCGGCTTGGGGGAATTTTCCCCAATCATGTGTCTCCCACCAGCGGGGCATCGCTGCAACCGGGACCAGCTCTAACTTTCTCACTGGTTGCCGACATATGTTTTAGTGTACTGCATGTAAGTGTGGGGTGAGGATAGGATGAGGAAGACGAAGGAAATATCGCGCGTGGTCCGTGGCCGTTTGTTAAGGTGCTGCCCCGGCATTCGCCTGGTGTTGATCGGAGAAACCCCGGAAAACTACCGGTCACAGCAGCCGTCCGCTAGAATTCTCCTCCAGACAGCCACAGAATTCGACTAGCTATTTAACTACTGTCGAAAATCGTGCCGCCGTCGGAACTCGAACCCTAGGACCTCCCGGGAGAGGCATTGTAGTGACAGTGATGCCCTGAGCAACTTTTTCCGGTATCAGTAGAATCAGATACTGCGTAATTGAAATAATTTAATTTAACACAAATGCAATGCCATTTTAACAAGGTTATCCCATTCCAACGTTTGAGAAGGAAGAAGGGGAGGCGTGTGGGTGTGGGTGGAGGCGGGGCGGGCCGAGCACTGCAATGGTCGGTGAGTGCACAGCTCGCCACGGGCGGCGCCAGCGTCAGTCGCACGCGGGATCCATTGCACTAGGCTATCGCGCGTAATTGCTATTAATTTTTCAAGTTAATTAGCCCGTTATTTCAAATCGCGTTAAGTTTGCCGCTCTGCAGTAATGACTGTGTTGCTCCCTCTCGAAATTATAGCCCAGAATAGGCCCTTGTTTACATGATAAAACCAATTTAACATAAAGCTGAAAAATGAATGTGGCAATAAAATTTTGAAAATTGCATTCTGTTTCAAAAGCGAGTTCTGTTGTGGCGACGAAATCATGAGGTTAAAAAATAGAACATGTATTCCACTAACAACTCAACATAATTACTTTGCCATGTATTTGTCAGATACAGCTACGCATGCTCTACGCAGCCGAGTGAATTGAAAAGGTGGCCTGACAGGAGAAGGTTCAATTGCATTTCAGTTATATATTCATGAGTCCTGTGTTTCTATATCGCCTGTGATCTACTGCACGCGTTACTAATTGCAATAGCAGGAGTTACGATAAACAGAAGTGAAGTGAATTGTGCGAAGTTAACTTTTTATTTACCAACAAAAATCTGTTTTGAGATTATTCACAATAAAAAGTACTTTTACTGAACCTTGTTTTTTTATAATTACAATGAGGATTAGTAATGTATTTATATATTATGTCTCTCATCATAATATTGTACGATCAATTTTGTACGTAACCACAGAAAAAATTCCGTCCTAAGAAATAAGACGTCAACGAACACATTATCGATTAAATTATTAATATTCTAAAAACCTTTTAAAAAATCATCTCATATTTGAGTGTATGATGCCCTCTTTGGGCCTAAACCATCAAAGAACGGTATATTCTAATGACCCGCTTCGGAGTTTTTGTTTTAATCTCCCAGATCTGCGAATTCTTCTCGAAAAGGCTCATACACAAGAAATGCAAGGAATTCAAGATTATGCAGAAAACATATTTCCATACTTGGCCACCAGATTGCAGCACCACTCAGATCGGTATACACTACAAGGTATCTGACCGTGATTTCTCGGAAATCATACAGACGATAGCACCTTTGAAAAAAAAAGATGTGACAGCTGGCAAATCGAGTGATGCGTTATAACGTGATATGCTGTTTCAGAGACTTGTTTTTCGTGTAAAACAGTCTTCACTCCGTTAATGCTTCCAGAATAGTGCTGTTTACTTTAATTTGTGGGAGCCACAATGATGTTATTCCTCCTGATTCTCCATGATTTTCCGCCAGAAGAGCACGACACCAGTCAGTGGCAGGCATGACGTCCCCGTGCACTGATTTATAAACTAAAAATAGTGAATGACCAATGGACAGGTGATATCTGAGCTTATTCTTTTTAACTTTAACTTTATAACTTTTTTTGGTGCTCAAGGTAGTATTTTAATGGTTTTCGGAGCATCCAATATTTTTAAAGGTATTAAATGAGCGGCGTAAGCTGTCGACTGTAAAGAATATGTTTTGTAACAAGAAAAGACAATGCCTCAAAGATTTCTCATTATTTCATATTTTTCAATGCTCTCCCAAAGGCATTATGCATTTGGAAGCTTTGATTGATAAGTCATTTCCGGGCTCATCAACTGCGAAGGTCATTAGGACCGTAAGTGTAGTGCATGCTTTATCGCGGAAAATGACGGTGATCTTCCCCCGCTGGATGGCGAGATCCAGCGCCGACGTACCCGCCAGCTTGCGAGTTTCTCCTAACCAGGTATCAACGCGTGTGTAAGTAAGGGGTGAGGACAGGACATGTATGAGGAAGGAAAGATCGCGCGTCGTCCATGGCCCGTTTGTCAGGAACTGCTCCGGCATTCGCCTGGTGTTGATCGAAGAAACCAGGAAAACTCCCGATTAGAGCATCCAGCTGCTTGAATTCTCCTCCAGACAGCGGCGGCTGAATTCGACCTAGCTATGTAGCTATCGAATATCCTACCACCGTCGGGACTCGACCCCTGGAGTTTCCCAGTCAGAGGCACAGCTGAAGTGGGCTCGGTTCGCTGGCCTGCAGTGTGCGCCGGCGCCGGAGCGGCGTGCAAGAGCAGCCACCAGCTGCGCCGATAATCTCCGCGGGCAGCGGTTGTCGCACAACCCCATCTCATTCCCATCGCTCGGCCCAACATTCATTCCTAGCTGTCCTCTTTGTTTTGAAGCCATGTCGCCATATCTCGAACACATCCCCCGCGCGACCCGCATCCCCATTCTTCGGCGACGCTGACGCTCTGTCTCGGGTCACCCGCGCCCGCCTCTCCCCGCGGCGCTGCCCCCGCCCCGCCACACCCCTCCCTCCGCACGGGCCCGTCCCACCCCCTCTCGTCCCACCCGTCCCGTCCCACCCGTCCCGTCCCGCCCGTCCCGCCCCGACCAAACCCGCCCCGACCAATCCCGACCCGACCAAACCCGAACCGACAAAAACCCGACCCGACCAAACCCGCCCCGACCAAACCCGCCCTGACCAAACCCGGACCCGACCAAATCCGACACGACCAAACCTGACGACTCGACCAAATCCGACCTGACCAAATCCGACCCGACCGACCTCGGACCTTGACTAAACCTGACCTGGACCTGACCCTGACCTTACCAAACCTGACCTGACCAAACCCGACCAAAACCTGACCTGACCCGACCAAAACCGACTCGGACTCGACCAAACCTGACTCGACCCGACCCCGAACCAAACCCGACCCGACCAAACCCGACCCGACCAAACCCGACTCGACCAAACCCGACCCGGCCAAACCCGACTCGGCCAAACCCGACCCGGCCAAACCCGACTCGGCCAAACCCGACCCAGCCAAACCCGACCCGGCCAAAACCGACCCGACCCGACACGACACGACCAGACCAGACCAGACCAGACACACCGCCCTGTTCCGTCCCGCTCAGTCCCACCCCCTTCGTTTCTTCCCCCGTTCCCGCCTAGCCTCGTTCCGCACCACTCCGCTCCGCCCCGCTTCATTCCGCCCCTCTCCACCCTCTCGTCCCCGGCCCACCCTCGCCCCGCCTCCGCACAGCCCGGTGCGACGCGCGTCGCCCGTCCCTCTTTTTGTGCCCGCGCCGCTGCCTCCCAGCGCAGCCGTACATCTCCGCCACTTTTCGGCTGCCTCCGCCCGTTCTCCGCTCCGCCGCCGCGCATTCCTCTTCGGCGTCCGTCTTGGGTCGATTTTTTCCCGCCTCCCGTCCGAGCCCTGCCGCTTCGCTCCCTCACCTCTTCTCTCAAATCTCCTCGTCGTTATTTATTGCGACTTTTTTGGGCAGCGGATTCTTTTCATTGAGTTGTGGGTTTCAAAACTTCCACGTTTGATGCGCGGCCAGCCACCAAACTTGAAGGGCGAAATTAAGAACTGTCCGCAATTCGCCTTCTTTTGATGTCTCGGGAACATTTTTATTCGAAGTCTGAAGGATAAAATAGGAATTGTTGGTAGGAATAATCAACGCGCCTTGTTTGTCTCTACCGCATAATTCTAGATATTTATGTTCCGTACAAAGAAATTAATTGCCGGTTTTATTTCAGTCTCTACAAAATTGATGAAAAGTCCGGGCTAACAAATCTACCTTCACAATGAAGATGTAACGATGAAGAATCCGCTAACCCAGGACATATACTGACTTCACGGTCTAGGGACACAATTAGAATAAATTGTCCTTTTGACGTGTTATGTTTCCACTCTCAAGATAAATTGCAAGGAAACATGAAATTTTCTCCAAATTTTGAATATGTCTACGATTAGTTGTTAGTTCTATTACAAACAGCATTAAATCCTTACAAATTTAAAGAACTTTCGTGAAAACTAACGTAAATAAATTTTAAGAAAATGTGAAAAAGTTGCAAATTAATTTCCCTTATTACACATTATTATGTTTCAATGTGTTAGTACTATTTTTATGCATTAGCAATAATGAAAAACAAATACCAAAATCAAGAAAAATTCCACATAGTAGAAAAAAAATAAAGGAACGAACCTGTCAGAAAACGAAACGAAATGGAAAATATTACTGCTTATATTAATCATATACGAATGTCCGTATTAACCATCTTATACTTAAACCAATATTCTTGAAACGAGAACGGGGGACCGTCTTTCATGAATACCCGTGCTCCATTAGCATTTTAATGAATCAATTACCACACCCATCTCATATCCGAGGCGAGAATGCGATAATTTATTTCCCCGAGAGCACTCCCATTTCCTTGGAAGCATTGACGCCGGATTCCACAATCACGTCGGGATTTAGTGCTAATGACAAACGGGTGGCCGCCACGCCGCGCCACGCCGCGCTGCCTGCCTGCCCGCCTGCCCGCCTGCCCGCCTGCCTGCCCGCCTGCCCGCCCGCCCGCCTGCCCGCCCGCCCGCCGGCCTGCCCGCCCGCCTGCCTGCCTGCCCGCCCGCCCGCCTGCCTGCCCGCCCGCCTGCCTGTCCGCCCGCCCGCCTGCCTGCCTGCCTGCCTGCCTGCCTGCCTGCCTGCCTGCCTGCCTGCCTGCCTGCTCAGAAGGTGAACTGCACTGCCCGCCGCCTCTGACACCCCAGTGCCCCACAGCGCTCCTCGCACGGGCCACGGGTAGCCTTTTCCCCAAAATCAAAGGAAGTATTCGCTACAAGAAGACTTAAACATTTTATCTAATTGGTTCAATAAATGGAAAATGATTATAAGTTCTTCTAAATGTTCAGCAAATATTTTTTCTCTTCGAAGATTACAGCATAAACTTGTTAAAACTATACAACTTCCATATTCCGTGGGTTTCTTCTTACACCCCCTGTACAATATTTAGGCCTCTAAATAGACCGCAGACTAATCTGGAAAATCACATCACTTCAATAGCCAATTATAAAAATCAATTCAAAAGCCATTTATAAAAATGCTAAAATTCTGTCCCTTTTTTAATAGAAAATCTTCTCAAATCTAGAAACAACACTAACAACTTTAAAATACATTATTCGACCTTCTCTAACTTACGCTTGCCAGATTTGGGGAGGTACAGCTAAAACTAATTTTCATAAACTACAAATTATTCAAAATGTTTTGCTAGTCATTAAAAGCTCTGTGCTTTATTGTAAAAGAACAGATTCTCAAAAAGAACTCATGGTAGTGTCTTTTTTCTCCTTATTCTTGGCATTTTCAGTGACTTTTTAGGCGCCTAAATGACGATCTTTTTGTGCCTACACATCCGAAGTCTGATAATAACTAATACCTTTGCCATTTTTCTACGATTGTTGAAACCTAGATACCAATTTTTTTTAAATGTTACTTAGAGGTTCCTGCATAACTCTCCAGATGTTAATATTTTTATATTACGTTTGTAAATTAATTTCAGTAAAACTCTTCTAGAAGATTAACTGTCGATCAAATAAAATAAATTATATAAAAAAAAGGAAATATTTGTGTAAATCCTCACATTTATCTAAAAGCGAGATGTGTCATTTTCAGGTAGGAAAAAAGCACATCAGTGCTGAGTGTTCCTCATAATATTTGTAATAACCATTTCCTTTGCAGTTTTGACCTAAAAAGCTTAGATTCTCCTAAAAAATACTTTTGCAATTTTTAAATCGAGAAATTTCTGTGCTTTTGCCGAGCATTTCTCAGCAAAATAATATACGAAATATATGTTCATCTAATTGAAGAGAAAACGGTGCTGTGTTAAAGAGATAATATTGTAATGCTGCAGCTAAAGTGGCGATTATTCTACAGAAAACTCATATTATGGGCCTCTGATAATTAAAAAAGGAGAATCGCTTCTAAAAGAAGAAAATTACATTCTCTATACGTTTTTTTTTGAAAAATGGGTTCAAGGCAAACAGCCTGTCTGTCCGTCGTATAATTATTTCGGCGTTAACAAATGTAATTATGAAGATGCGTTAATGAAGTCTGTCTATCAAAAACAGATCTTCAAGTAAGCTTTGGTTCAATTTTTCGAAAATATGAGTAATGTTCGCATAATTTGGCGTGAAATACAGGCAATTATTAAATTTTAAACAATTATTTTCTCAAAAACGGCTCCCATTTTGTTCTTAGATTTTTTCCTCGTATATAGCAAAGAACGACCAAGAAAGAGATCCCATTTGCGGTGCGCTCTCCATATTTTCGAAAATTGAAAAAAATCGAACTTGTCAATCCAAATTTTCTGCGAATCAGTTCGCAAAATTGCAAAAAGGCGGTTTCAAATTCTAATTCTTTCCATTATTGCCGGTCGTGATTGTATGATTTAGATAATAATCTTATGAAATCTTATAATGATCTTATGATAATAGTCTTATGAAAGGAAATAGATTCAAGGAAGGTAATAGATTTAACTTAGAACTAACAAATACAATTCTATAACTTAAAGACATTTTGATCGCCGATTATGTTGTTAAAAAATTGGAAGCCCTCTTCGATGTAATCAAGGCAATCTTATGTGAAATTATTTTTGCTTTTCTGTAATAATGTGTTGCAAATACTATGACAGTTAAATTTATTCATGTTTGTTTTTGAAAAAGTAAGAAATGGCTATTGCTCCTGACAATCAAAATAAATGCAGGCGCTTCGTTTGAATTGACTTTTTCAAGTTGAAGCTGAGGAGTTAGTAGGTCAAAAATTAAAATATTTGAATATTACGTATTTCTAATAATGCGAGAAAGTATGTGCTGCTGTACCACCTCTAGTTTGTTGTTCTTGAGCGGTGTGCGTGCTACTTTTTCGAGAACCATTTTGTGAGGTTTCGTTCAGCAGCATTTTGCCACAGCAGGCTAGTTGCATAAATGCCTCTATCGTGACCGGCTCTACAGCCACAACCTCCACCCCACCCCCAATCCCTCCCCCACCCCCTGCATGCGCTCACCCTGGCGGAATATAAGCCGTGGCGACCCGTCCCGTCCCGTCCCGTCCCGCGCCGTGGCGGGCCGTTGTAACGCAGCCGAATTAATGCCGGGTTTGTGTGCCTATTTCTGGACAGGGGCAATTGACCATAAAGCGTCGTGTTGACGGCGCTACGCGACGGCGGCGACCCCGAAGCAGCGGGGAAAACGCTCGTATTTAACTTCGGGATTCATCAGATAGAGCCGCTGCGAGATGGCGGGGAGCGTAGTTTAAGAGGATTGCAAAGGCGAAGGCACTTGGAAATGTTAGTGCTGTTGTTTTACTTGTATTTGACGTAGTACAGATGTGATTTAAATCGTTCTCCGTGCTGTTAAATTAATCTGACATTGTTTTTTGATTAGTTAGAATCGAAATACACGTACCTTAATTTCAAAATATCATTATTAGTGTTATTAGTATTATTGGTATTATTATTATTATTATTATTATTATTATTATTATTATTATTATTTTGTAAGAATTTATTTATTTATTATTATTATTATTATTATTATTATTATTATTATTATTATTATTATTATTTTGTAAGATTCAAAAGTAATCGAAATCAATAGAAAAAAAATGGGTAAGTAATGTTGAGAATCGTGGTTTTGATTGTTACATAGACGATGGAACACATTTGCCAAGCGATTGGAGTTCAGAAATGCTTACGAAACTGTTTAAAAATTAACAAATCGTCAAATGTTTATCAAAAACTGAAAATACGACTTTAAATTGTTTCATTTGAATTTTGAAAGTTTACATTTAATTAATTCCTACAAAAATTGTTCTCGAAAAGCGAGAGACATAAAAATCTGATTTTGTATTTACTAAAAATTGTGATCATGACAACTCAATACCATAAACATTAAATCGTGAACCAACAAGGAAATTCTTGCTCTTAACCTTCAGTATTTCCGAAAAGAAAGCGTTCTTACTTAAGGGACAGAATGATAAATGGTAAGCAATATCTTCAAATAAAAACGTATAATTAAAAAGAAATAAAAACGATTTCCTGTATTGAGAGTAGTGCACAATGTAATGTTCGATTATAATCTTGATTCGGAGGCCAGTGAACAAACATGCTCATAAAACTTACATAAAGGCGTCATGTCATGAGAGATGACTCTCTCCGTAGCGGGTACTACGTCGGGAGAAGAAAAGAGTGGAGGGGCGATCAGATAGTTTACCCGCGTTACGATACGCAGAACCTAAAAGTTTTTCAGGAAGTGCGGACACACACAGCAGCGGGTCTCGACTAACCACGGACGCCGCCAGAGGGGCCAAATAGGCAGCGTATGTTCACTCATGGAACTGGCAGATGCCGCGCTAGCGCACATTCAGCAAGTCCATATAAGCCTCTCATCAAAGCCACACAAGACTTATTGTATTAAATACGAGTCCATTTCTTGTTAAGCAATACATTCAAGACGCAGTATATTCATTTTCGACATGTAACAGTATTCGTAGTGCAGCTTACAAAAACAAGTGGTATAAAGTCAACAAAACGATGGTTTTCAGTAACATTTCCTAGTTCGGTATCCAGGTTCTACTGCAGACATTCTGCATTCAACGTTACATTTTGTATTTTGGTATCAATTACGCATGGTATTGATATTGTGCCTCGCTGCAAGTTTGCAACAAGGCTGCATTCGTTTGTAGAGACGGCCTTTCAGAGGAAGTCCGACGGTTGTATTCGTCGCTTGTGATTTCATACTTTCAGGTCATTACGAATCCTTGCTCGTTATGAACGCAATATGCTACCTGTACGTCCCTGATGGCATTTACACGTCTCTTAGAATTTAAAAAAATCTTTAAATAAATTCATTATTTTGAAAATATGAGTACATTTCGTGTAATTTGGCGCAAAATATAGGCAATTACAAAAATTAACCATTATTTTGAAAATATGAGTACATTTCGTGTAATTTGGCGCAAAATATAGGCAATTACAAAAATTAACCTTTTTTTTAAACAGATCCAATCTTTTTTTCAATTTTTCACGGATTGAAGGAGGGATTATTAAAAGAATGGTGCGGGTCTCATTTTTGTTGAACTCTCTGAGTTTTCGAAAATTGCAAATTTATAATTAATGCGAGAAAGTATGTGATATTATTGTACCGCTAGAATAATAAACAACTTCTGGGGCATATAGACCCGAACAGTACAGCAGTGTTAAGCAGGGTTAAGCTCCAACTGCAGCCTGGGCGCCTGTGTCTGGAGGCGAAATCCGAGTTGTAGGTAAGTCTCGCAGCGTCTCTCGCGCTGTGCCTTGGGGGTTAAGGACCCTCTGCCCTGAAGGCCAAGCCCCGCACAGGCAGACGCACGCGCCCCTATTGATGGATCAATTGGCTGAATCCGGGTGTGTCAAATGCCCTGGTCAATAGTCCCGTTAGTGTGGTAAGTGATTTATCCCGGGAAGTGGCAGTGTTCCCTCCCAACTGGAACGAAAGATACGGCATTGACTTCACGTCGACTTGCAGCGGATTTCTCCTTCCAAGTATCTACCCTCATCGGGTCACCGCCTTAGCCAGACAAGCTATAAGCTCCCAACTGAGATCCGGACACTTGTGGTAATGTAGTGTTTGTAAGTCTATGTGTGCGAGAGTAAGGGGAGAAGATCGGAAAAGTAAGAGGAAGAAAAGATCGCGTGCGGTCAGTGACCTTTTTGTAAAGGTACTTCTCCAGTATTCGCCTAGTGTAGATCGGTGATACCATTGAAAACTAACGATCAGAAAAACCGACGAAAGAATTCTCCTCCAGACTGCGTCTGTATACCAACTGGCCATCTATCTGGAGTCGAAAATCCTCTATCATCTTGAACCCTAGGACTTCTCGGTCAGAGTAGCTGCAGAGACAATGGTCATGCTTGCTCTGAGCTCACTCTGCCGGATGCGCGCTTCGGTTATAAGAGGCACCAGGAAATGGCGCCCGAAGAAAAGGGACAACACAGCGTTGATCAACAGGTCGACCATCTGCAAGGACGTTGCAATGTGCTACACGCACCGTCAGTTAATTGTTACTATTAAATTGTACTCAACATCAGAGGCTGCAAATGAGTAAAAATTAAAAGTATTCCTACTTTTGTGATTGCAATTACATTTGACAAATAGTAATAATAATGGTGATTTGTAGATTGAGATTTCTTTTTCTGAACGCTAAATATGCATTTAAATGTATTGCAATTTATTTTGTCCTGAAGTACAAATGTATTTAATTTTTCTCCAAAAATATAGAAATTAATTTTTGGCGTGAATTCAAATCATTTGCTTTAACCTTATTCACTCGTATTCTTTAATGATTTGAAATTATAATTGGCCTGAGATTGATAGAACCACTTTGGAACACTCATGTCCTTTAGCGTATCACTTATGTATTAAAAATGTGTCAACATCATTTCGAAAGCAGTCTAGTCTGAAAATATTTGTCTCTTGAAGTGTTACATGCGTTGAAATTTGAATTCAACGACCGACACGAAATAACGCGAGAAAGGTACTATCACCATCTGCCACCTGCTCTCGCATTTGTAGCTCCAAAATAGTCACCTGTCCATGAGAATTAGGGTTTCTGAAATGACTGTAATGCCGATCTGGATGGCCGAGGTGGCTAAGAGCGAGTACCGACTCAGCGCTTCGGTTCGAAGGGTCGCGGGTTCGAGTCCCGCCTTGGGCATGGTTGTTTGTCCCTTGACTTTGCATGTGTTGTCGCGGAGGGCCTCGCGTTCTGCTGACCCCAGATCAGAGGAGCCCGCAAGTTTATTTGTCTAGTGTATGGTCGAATATGCGTCCATCGGGACGTAAAGGGTAACCGGCTGTTGGCTGGATAAAAGCCCTAGAAGAAAAAAAGAAAATGACTGTGATGAAGAAGCACGAGAGAGCGGAGTTGCTGATTTCTGCCGCGCCCGCGCCACCGCGAGCTGCGAAGGAGGCACGCCTCGCCAGAATTTTCTCCCGTCCCCCCCTCCCGCCCCCCGTGGTCGGCGATGCGCCGGGAACAATGGCTCGTACAAACAAATCACCCACACGAAAAGCATGAGGCGGTGACAGCAAGGGGCAAGGTGAGGGCGGGGGCGGGAGTGGGAGGGGCAATGAAGAGGTGGGTTGAGGGGGCGAGGAGTAGTAGTAGTAGTAGTAATAGTAAGAGCGGTCGTGGTGGTCGAGGTGGAAATGGAGAATCAGGCCACGACGTGGGCGTGAGGTCGCAAGTGGCGAGGCCAGGCGGCGGCGTGTGAAGCCCTGGCAATTGAGACATCAGAGGAGCGCCGCGCGAAGACGACTATGAACGAGGCGGCGCATTGACGCGCAGCAAATATCTTTTTAGTCATACGGATCGGTTACAATGGCCGCCGCCGTTTGTTTTATGAGAGCGCGTGCGGTAGCGGCGGCGGCGGTGGCGGTGGCGGTGGCGGCGGTGGTGGCGGTAGTGGCGGTGACGGTGGCGGTGGTGGTGGTGGTGGCGGTGGGGGCGGCGGCGGCGGCGGCGGCGGCGGCGGCGGCGGTGGCGGTGGCGGTGGCGGTGGCGGTGGCGGTGGTGGCGGCAGCCGAAGCCGCTGCATGACGGCCGGTCACGACGGGCAACCCTCAGGGGTCGTGGATGACTGAATAATGCAGTCATTCAGGACGCCTACTGTCGCGTTCCCGTCATACACCGGAACCTTTGGCCTTCAGCAGATTGTCTAAGATGCGGGGCGTAATGAGTTTCAGGAAACAAAAATGGCGTGGTAATTTTCGAAACTTGAGAACTGTACTCTTGCAACTAGTCAGACGTCAATTCCCACTGTGGGCTGTAGTATATGTAAACTTAAATATTCTTTGGATTCATAATATAAAGTCTAATATTAGTAAATAAGTTAAAGAAAAAATAACTTCGCAATTGCCGGCAGCTAATCATTGAGAAATATTGTTTAAAGACTTATTATAAAATGCAAACATATTACCTTCCCATATGCAATGATAATTCTCTTAGTTGGACAGCTTCATTTTCTTGAAAAATGTACAATTTTAAAAGGCGTTCAAAATACAAAGAAAAATGAAATGTTTAATATTTTGTCCTGTCCCACGAAAATTGAGAAATAGTTCTCAATCAGAGATGTTTTATTGTACTCAGTTACAGCGTGAAAACAACATATTACTCTTAAATGTCTCAAATTGGTTTGTGAAGACAAAAGAAGAAACCCGGAGAATATCCTCGAATTTATGCATCTTTGCTGAGAAAAAATTTAATATATAATTAGCAAACAGGGGTGAAAATATGGAGGATTTTTTATACGAATATGTTTCTAGAGTCAAAGATTTAAGTAATCTCAGCTCACCAGCAAGTTACTTTTTTTAAATATACGAATCGTTTTTTGTGAATCGTTCTTGTTACAATACAATTTTCGGAAACAAACATTTATATTCTGCAAGAGTGCAGAAAATACGGATTTCAGAAAAGTCCATCCATAAAGTACTTCCACTTCCAACACACTTGGCATCTTACATCTGCTTTTCACTAGCACTACACCTGAATAAAGACGTTACTTTAAAATGAAGGCGTTCGCGGAACATAAACAATGAAAACCCAATAAATTGCTGGTTCATTAGTCGAGCATATAGTAAGGTACACTCGCGAGAGATATCTTAATTTAGCCGGTGATCAAGGGCAGGAAACGGCAACCCTGTCGGCCTTCAATGTGTAAATTCGAGCGGCCATACATCTTCGCAGCCGCCATAGTCACGCACGCAAATTTACGCACCCGGTTCTCCCAACCTGCTGCTGGACACTGCTGTAATAAATAGGGCACATTTGGGGGAAGCGAGGAGCGTAGAAATGACGCTCTATAGGATGTTTTTGGATATCTTGTTGAAGAAGAGAGGTATTGAGATACTCTCAAGCCTCTGAGTATCTTAACTTTGTTTTACTCTAATTTTATGATCATCATGAGAATCATTTAGTTTCAAGTTTCCGAGAACGGTGGAATTTCATTTAATTATAAATACGTGTACTTATCGCATACCTGGACTTGTAATCATATATACATTTCTGGATGTTTTTCAAAGTCTGTCAGATTGATCAAATTGTCTGCTTGTTGGACATTTTCCAGTTTTCAATGTCATGTGTGAATTTGTAATGGTTTTCTTCATGATGAGAATAATACGACAATCTTTTTACTAAAAACATGTCTATTCGTATATACAAATCGTAGACATGAGCCTATTGGTTAAGGTGCAACCTTCCGTACTTAGTATTTGCGGCTTTCTAGATGTCCGAAAAGTCACTAGAAATTAAACAATAAGAGTATCTGATCATTCACAATTTGTCTGTTTAGAACAACGTAATCACATTTCACTAATGACGTGTGGCTTGAACTGCCTTGTCATAAGTTCCTGGATTTCTTTTCTAAATAGCCTATTGGTGAAAATCTCAAAATCGGTCAATGTTAGTTCCTTAGACTTGAGTAAAACAAACTTTTAAGTGAAAGTGTGTCATTTGGTTCAAACCCCATTCTTCCTTACAAACGTCAAGTTTATACTTGCTAATATTATAATATTTAAGCTACTATAAAGAGCGGTAAAATATAAATCGGACATGATCAATCAAATCGTCTTGGGTGTAGCTTAAAACAAAGCAAAAAACTGGACATTCATAGAGACTACAGCAATTTTCATAGAGACTACAGCACTAGAGAATAACAGCAATTTTTGTGAACTACGAAAACAAGTTTGGACGGTTTTCCTCCAGATCTGCAGCTGTAGAAGCAAAGTAGGCGGAACTGAAAAAAGCGGGAAACGAGATTGTGAATGAAATGGTGAGCCAACCTCATTCTGTTTAAATATACATTATGGTATTTTGATGTGTATTCTGCTCGTTTTAAAAGTGACCCGTTTCTTTAAGATTTATTTTACATCCAAAGAACTGAAATGAATAATTTGCAATATAATTGCTGTTGTGAAACGCGAGTAAGCAAATCTTTTCATGCTCAATTATGACACTGTGCCACCAAATGTTGAGGTCAAAACAATGTCCAAAATGGCGCCGGCAAACATGCATATTTAACAGCCATATTTTGTACCACGTAACTTGGAGAGCACTGAAGATCAGGTAAATTTCCTCAAAACATGTTTGGTGGAATGTCAGATCAGAATGCAATGTAAAACGCATAATTCATCGCGGAATATTATCCCTATTTTTTACCCATCCATATGGATCCACAATATTTCGGAGGTAATCAACGAGATATTTTACAACACTCTATTGATAAGTTATTCTACTTTTCTCCAGCAAAACCAAAGTGGATTCAGGCAATGACTTTAATAGTTTCCAAATATCCAATGTGATATTATCTTTGTCGAACGTAATTCTAAATATCAAAAGCCCATTTGTAAATCGATAATTTTGATATAATGTAGCTGGATTAAGCTGTTCCTGTCACGCAGGACAAAGTGATTTTTTGAAGGGCGGAACCTATTAAACGCAGAAAAGGCCGCAGCGAGCGGTGTCAATGGAAACTGTTCGCCATTGGCAGACATCATTGTGTTATATTTTATTCATCAAGGTTTTCCGTGATGTTGAAGGTTTATTTCTTTCCCGGTGCACAAAAATTTTTGATTTATGATAGTTGGAACGAATGACAATCGTTGACATGCCGCGATCATTAATCACGTATTGTCCATGTTTACAGGACACGAACGGGCTGTATGGGTGTACAGGCCGACAACGGCAAGCTGCAACACGGGGTGGGGGGTGGCAGCGGCGGCGGCGATGGGGGGAACAGAGGAGGGGCGACGAGTATGGTGAAAGGGATTTGTTGTCAGTGAAACTGATTAAGCAATTCGCTGCATCAAGAGGAAGGACGAGTGTGTAAGAACGAAACTGTAAGCTCTGAACCACATCGCCAAGAAAGGCGAGGATGGTATTGGGCTGTGAAGATTGTGAGGTTAGCGGCACAGACTAAAAACTTGATGTTTTAGAACAAATGGCAGGGCCGTTTTTACAGATTTAAGACCCTTGGGTATACGTTAATTTGGGGGCCCCCTATTCTTACTTTCACCGACCCCACCCCCAAATTTAAATCAAGTTTTGTTTAAAAAAACTAAATTTCTCATCACTAAGTGGCATTATCACATCAACCAGCAACATTCCATATTTTAAATATTATCCAATCATGTGCAACACATCACTCAGTTATGCCATTTTTCTACGAATGGTTTAATCAAATATAATTTTTATACCGTTTTTTAATTTCATTTTCCGAAAATTTTAGTATTAAATAATTTTTAAGAACTAACGGGAACCCTTGAACATTGAGGGCCCTGGGCCCGGGCCCGAAGGGCACGTGCGTTAACACGGGCTACACAAACGGGGTCAAGGGGAGGGTTCAAGCAGAGAAGAAAGAAATTCATAGCGGAAGCCATAAACACAAAAACACATCTTGAAGTAGTCATGAAGCACTTGGAATCGAATAGGAAAATCACTGTCGCGAGAACCCATTTCGGATAAATCTAGGAGTGCTACAAAATTATTATCCCCATCGTGTAGCATCATAAATCTATATTGTCAGGTCAGTAATGTGGACAATTCTTTGACACTCATTCATCCCAAACACAATTTGAGGCGTGGTCGATAATTACTGCGTAGAAATGATTTACATTGATCACACAAATATTGGCTAATTTGTACTTGCGAGGTTTTAGCCTATATAATTCTTGTCTTGTCGCCAACTGCAAACTATTTAAAAGATATCAATGTATGTACGTAGCTTGAATACAAAACAGTACTACATTTTTAAGACATATTATCTACATACACAATTCTGTACTTAAAAGTTTGTCTATTGCGAGTTAAATTAAAAACGTGATAAAAGTAAACAACGCGGCTGTTTGAAAGTCGGTATTTGTGGACTGTCCGGGTACTAATACATTGTACTACATTATTACTGTACTACTATTTTTTTGTGCGCAGAAGACTGTTTTCCAATGAACACAAATGCTATATACGTGTTAGATGAGTTTAGAGCAGTTCGTGTGGTTTAAAAAGTCAATCCTGGACATCGCAATTTGTAGTTATGCTTAGAAAATACAATAGCATTTCTACGACATAAAACAGTGTAGGAACGGAGTTTTACGACAACTAAGAAATGTAAGAATGGCTGCGAAAATGGTATAGCTATGGGAGAGACTAAACAAACTTATTTGCAGAACGTCAGGGAGATCAGAACGAATGGGAATTCTCAAAGAACTGACAACGCTAATGGATGTACAGGAAGGGCGGGAGACAAAGAAGGAGCCTGGAAATAATTACAACTCTCTTAAGATTCCATAAAAACAGTCTTGGGAGAAATATATTGTACCTACTTACAGAAAAACTTAACGTTTCCTTCAGAGATATTATTGTTGTTAAAACAACATTCCATAGCCTTCTTTCCAATTATTATCCATTAACATACAATCGAATCTGTTTAAAATAAAATTATTGTAAATATGGGTTTCTGTTGTTCAATTATATAACACAATGAAAGTTTCGCAATATTTTAATATTCTACCACTTGTGAAAACCACATCTCACTGCAACAATTTGCTAAAACCGTCCTGTGAATTGCATTAGCCTTTTCTCTGTTGTAGTGACGAATGAATTTCCAGCTTTTGAACTCATTTCTTTTTTTAGTTTCTCTTCAAAACTTTATAGTTTGTGCATTTTGCTGCAAATAATGTCAATGAAATATTATATGAGATTAATTTTTGTTAAAGAAGTAATCAGAACGTAATGTCTCGGTAGGATGTGACGCCGCGAGCTTGCGGAAATATTTTCTAAGTTAAATTTATTTTCGGAATGGCACAAAAGTACGAATTCGCGACGGACTAGATGACTTATAGTAATATTTACTTTGTGTGGATTTTAAGGACTGAATAGACTCAAATGAATTTATATGTAAAAATAAATCAGGTCGTATAGTGATAGAGACGAATAACATTCGAATGAAAATGTGTAGAATTATGGAATGGGTATTCTCTGGAATTATAAGTGTAGACGTCCGAAAATGGCATTTGGAAATGTGGTAGCAGCCGTGAGAACGCCGGAGACGGAGTTTCGACGTAACGCCAAGTGAGCTGTTCTCACCGAAAGGGAAGTGCACGAAATTTGAAAATTCTTTTTAAAAGACAGTCAAGTAACGATGTACAAGGCCAAGAATATAATTTAAGAATAATTTAAGTTTAAATTAATAAGAAGTAAAGTAACGATGATTATCTAATCCAAAGATAATTACTGTTGGTTATCAACATCTACAGATGAATGTTTAACTTTCTCATTATCTAAAGGGAGAGAGAGAGAGATTTAAGTTATTAAACAGTTACAGTATATAACTCTCGCGCTGCTGTGACGTCAGTAAAAATCAATTGATATTATTTCTTAGTATGTTTGAAATGTAGGAAAAATCACTTTTTTTTTTTTTTTTTTTTTGGCATAAAAGTTATTACTAGCCGTGGTCTCACATGAGCGGTTATTTTCAGGCTCATGAAGAAGAATATAATGTATTCAGACCGTGAGAAGTAAGTATTGTTGCGCCTTATATTAAAACCTGAACTACCCAAAGTTAAACATACATATAGACGTAATGAAAACAGGGAATGATATTGATAGAAAGAGTTTATAAATTGAATCAAATAAAGTAATAATAAAGAGCAGTAATAAAGTAATTAATTAAAAAAATAGAGGGACAATAAAGACAAGTATTTGAACGTGGAGAGCTCACGTCCACCCATTTGGCGGGCTGCACCGGCGGGGAGCAGGAATTGATTAATTGGTGTTTCTGGCCACGTCAACTGCTAAGGGCGTTATTCCCGTGAGTGTAGTGCATGTTTTTATCTGGAGAAGTGGAGATGATCTTCCCCAGCCGGTTGGCGAGATCTGGCCGCCGACCTACACTTCGACTTGCGGGATTTCCCAAACCGATATCTCCACGAGTGGTGCACCGCCCCAGTCGCAACCAACTCTAAGCTCCCGACTGGTCTTCCGGCAAGTGGTGTAGTATAGTGTATGTAAGTGTAACTACGTGCAAGTAAGTGATGAGGATAAGACAAGGAAGAAGAAGGAAAGATCTCGCACGGTCCGTGGCCCGTTTCTTAGGGAACTGCTCCGGCATTCTCCTCGTATAGATCGGAGAAAGCACAGAAAACTAACGATGAGAGCAGTCGGCCACTAGAATTCTCCTCCGGACAACGCCTGAACTCGACCTAGCTATGTAGTTAGGGTCGAAAATTGTTCAGGAGACCGGGGGCGGTATCTCAGTGCATCAACTGGTGTCACTGCAGCGCCTCTGACCGGGAGGTCCTAGGTTCGAGTCCTGACGGCGGCAGGATTTTCGACACTAGCTTTTCAGCTAGGTCGAATTCTGTCGTTGTCTGGAGGAGAATTCTAGCAGCCGGCTGCTCTGATCGGTAGTTTTCCGTGGTTTCTCTGATCAACATCAGGCGAATGCCGGAGCAGTACTCTATCAAACGGGCCACGGACCGCGCGCGACATGTCCTTCCTCTTCCTTGTCCTATCCTCTCCCCTTACACAAACACTTACACTAACATGCACTACACTACCACATATTCCGGGAGGCCGGTCGGGAGCTTCGAGCTTGTCCCGGCTGGGGCGGTGCCTCGTTGGTCGGAGAGCCTTGGTTAGGGGGAAACCCCACTAGTCGACGGTAGGTCGGCGCCGGATCTCGCCATCCAGCGGAGTAAGATCACCGCCGTCTCTCGAGAAAAAAAATCATGCACTACACTAACGGGACTAATGACCAAAACAGTTGACGCGCCCGGAAACACGAAAAAATCAATCAATCCTTCAGGAGTGGAACTCTAGAACCTGCCGGTCAGCTGTACTGCATTGCCATCGCTTGATGCCCTGAGCCACGTAAGCAGCAGCGGCGCCGGGGGCCGTGACGGGGCGCAGCGCGGCGAAGGCGCGGGCGGCGCTGCGCGTGGTGGCACGCGTGGTCGCGCACGCTACCGCACGCGCGCGGGTCGCCCGTTAAAAAACAGAAGCGAATTCCCACCGGCCGGCGACCGCGACCGCCCAGCGCAGGGCAGCGCAGCGCTGTGCGCCGAAGCGAAATGGACAATCGGCCAGCGCAGCGGCTCGCTCCAGAAAGCGCTGCTAATTTCCTTTTAATCAATTACGCGAGCGAGTGGACGGGCGTGGACACGGGCGAGGGAGGGCAACGAGGGTGAAGGTGACGAGGACGATGGTCAGGGAGGCCCAATACTATTCTTAGACAACGGCCGTTTCATTGCTTTTATTTAATGTTCCAGGTATAAAATATACCTTAATGAGAAAATAGTATTTTCTGGTACAGGAAAATAACTAAGTTCTCGTTCTTTAGGCCTGCTCTGTTTTAACGAAGAAGGAAGATCGATAATCAAACACAAACACATTACAACACTACATACACTTGGGAAAAGACATTAACCCCTTTTCTTGAACCTTTTTCATCGGATTCTTACTATTTATTAAATTATATTTAATTTTAGTGAACGAATGCTGTGATTGAAGACATATTTCTATTCAATCTGGCAATTCAGTTTTCTCTCACTGTCCTACTGTGTGATTGTTTCCTTCTCATTTTATAACACGTGCTCCTAATATCAACTCTTTTTTATTAACATTTTGCATCTTTCACAACCCCAACTTTTTCATCTTCATTTTGATACCTGTAAGGCTTTTTTCGAACACATCGTGATACTCGATAATGCCATCGCATGCAATAAAAATAGTCGAATCATGTGATCAGTGCGCTTAGTATTTCTTGAGGTCCATCCGTCTGATATTTACCCATGGGCCTCCGCAGCCTCGTCAGCGGTCCCCTTGGCCTAGCGCTGCCCGCGAGCTGTCTTCGCGTGCGCCCGCACACGCACGCGCGCGCGCCCTGCCGGTCGTGACATCCCGCCGCCGCACGGGTCACCGCCGGCGCGCGCGCCCCGGCCCCCCGCAATATCGCGCGTGTCAGGCGGTGAGCGCGCCGGCCGCAGCGCTTCGCCCGCCGCGGGCGCCCTGCGGCCGGCGCGGGCGCGGGGCGGGGAGCGGGTGACGGCGTCCGGGGCTGCGGCCGCGCCCGTCACACGCCGCCCCCGCAAGCGGATCGCGAGATCAGCACACCAGGCGGCGCACATGGGCGACGCGATGTGGGAACGGTTCAAACGAAGGAGACTGCTTGAGGCGGAAGCGACGAACAACAGTAATTCTACGGTTAAGCATTGGGAAGAACGGATGAAGGAGCGAAAATGACATCAAAAATAGATGAGAAAAAGGGGATATTCGAGACGATTAATGGATTGATTGATTATTTTGTGTTTTCAGGCGCGTCGGCTGCTAAGGTCCCGTGAGGAGTGAGAGTTTTAACGAGGGAGGTGTTAGGACTCCTCCCCTTCTAAAACTTGTGAGATCCGGTGTCGACGTACATTTCGGCTTCCGGACATTTCCCCCTCCAGGCGCCGCCACAATCAAAAAAAGCTCTTTGCTTCCGACCGTTCTCCCGACATGTATGATAGTATAGAGCATGTGTGTGTGCGTCTAAGGGGAGAGAAAGAAACGAGGATGAAAAATGAATATAAATATAATAATATAAAAAATAAATATGAATATGGCGCACGTTCTGTACCCCATATGGTAAAGTACTGCTCCGTCATTAACCGGAACGAATGGGACAAACGACAGATAACTACCGATCAGAGCAACTGACCCCTACAATTCTCCTCAAGCCAGCGGTTGCTTTCGACGTAGCTGGTCGGTAACGTCGGGACACGAACCCTAGGATCTCTCGGCGAGAAGAAGAACGCAAATAAACAAGAGGAGAGCGGGACACGTGTGAGAGGAAACAGGGCAATGCGTGGGGGCGCGGGCGGCCGCAGAGCTGACAGCGCGTCAGCCGCACCCGTGCGCACGGGGGCGGCGAAGTCTCCATTTGCGCGACCGCCACCACGACGGAACCTCCGGACCGGGAGATGTGGATCAGTGCATCTTGTGGCGTCATACGGGTGTAATCAGTACACAGACGAGAGTGGGTTGTAATAACAGCAGGTTTATTCATAATTTAGACCGTATTGCCTCTGACCGGGTCTTAGGTTTGAGTCCCGACAGTGGCATGGTTTTCGACTCTAGTTTGTCAGCTAGGTAGAATTCAGTCGCTGTCTGCGGGTGAATTCGAGAGACCGGCTGTCGTTATCGGTAGTTTGTGGTTATTGTGGTTGTTGTTGTTATCGGTTGGTAGTAGTGGTTTCTCTGATCAACACCAGGTGAATGCTGGAGCAGTGCCCTAACAAACGGGCCACGGACCGTGCGCGATCTTTCCTTCCTCTTCCTTGTTCTATCCTCGCCCCTTACACACACATACACACACTAACATGCAGTACTGTACCACACATGACGGGAGACCGGTCGGGAGCTTGTCCCGGCTGGGACGGTACCCCGCTGGTGGAAGATAACTGGTTGAGGGAAACACCGCTAGCCGACGGTTGGTCGGCGCCGGATCTCGCCATCCAGCGGGGGAAGATCACCAGAACTTCCCGAAAAAACATGCGCTACACTTACAGGACTAATGAGCTAATTAGTTGACGCGCCCGGAATCACTAACAACCAACCAACCGGAACCTCCGGCGCTCTTCGGAGGCGCCTGGACTTCTTGCATTTGGTGCCGTTTCTGCACGCAACTATTCCTAATCAAAAAAATTCTTTCATTCGATAACTTGAGATGTTCAGATGAAAATCTAAACGTAAATAAAATAATATATAAACATGTATATTTTGTCGTGATTGTCTATTTCGCCGTATTTTATCATTTTTGCTGTGAGATTTCGGACCAAATTGGTATCAGTTTCCAAGAAAATAATCGAACTAGTAGGCCAACAAGAGCACATTCTTTCTCAAATGATTTGTTACGGTTGTTCAATATTATAAAACTGTAACTTGTACCTACCAATTCTTCAGTCATACGAGAAAACCTCTGTACCAAACGAAGAGTGTTCGTGAATTGCATTTCCATTTCCATGTCGTTTTTGGTCGTTCTACTTTCCGATTTCCTTTAGAATTGTATTGCGTGATTTCTTGAATTTTCTATTCTCTGTTTCTGGTTTGTTTTTGCGTTCCTGTATTTTTTTATTTATACTAAATATTCCTAACTAAAATCTTACACCTTTATTTATTTTTCTGTGTTCTCACATGAAGCCCAAAAACGATCTCAAAAATCTCATTTTAAAAGCTCTGCGGAATTTGGTATTCAGCACTCACTTTTCACTTCCTTAGAGGCTAGTAGACAAAGTTTGGTAAACTTTTAGGATGTTGTCTTTACTTGTCCTTTTTAGGGTTCTTTTAATTGTTTCGTATATATGATTCAAACGTTATATTTTCCTGTATACATCAACTTCTCTGAGTATGAAATGTTGCAGCCAAGAAACTCTAAAATGCGGACTTGTTAAATGAATTTATCACTTACTACCAGTTAAAATCTTATTTTTTAAAGCTCTGAGAAATTTTGGAGTATCTCTAAGAGAAGGAAATGTTTCAGTGTGCCCGCATTCCCACTACTTGTCAATGCTACCTATAGCGCAATATTAGATCTTCGATTTATTTCATGTATAGATTTTTAAAATATTGATAATTTTCATTTAGTTTTGAGTAATAGTGTGACAATTTTGCATCTTGTGTTAGAAACAAGACAACTTTAAAAACCGATTCCGCACCTCATACATACGAGCTGAGAGAAAAGTCTTCATAAGCGCTCGAAACAGCGGCCGCCAAATATTTTTTTCTTTCCCTTAAAATTTTTTTTCAGAATACAGACAACATATTGGATTGAATGGAACAAACTAATTTTCATTTAAACTTTTTAATTTAAAAAATGATGTATGTACTTATTTTTTCAAACTCCTCGCCTTTTGTTTTGCTAGGATACTTGTTCCATAATGGTTTCAATTGAAGAACTCTTAAGTTTCTACATTCACATGAAGACAATGTTCACAACCCTTCTCTAATAAAATAAGTTCCTCGTATGGATTTATTAACGAATCTCTACAATATACAACCACAAACCACCCGGTTACATTAATATTCAGCTCATCATAAGACAACATACTTTTCTGATTTACCGTTAATATAACTATCACACACATGTTTTTTATCATTTGCTTAACCCTCCAGAGGGTTTTTAGTAATAACAACCGCATTCCCAAATCATATTAACGGTTAAATTGTGAGAAAATGTCTGTTCATTCATTCTGCGTCTTGGCACCTCTTAAAAATATAGCTGAGACAATATTTTCTGTGTGTATGTGATGATTTTCGAATGATGTCAGACTACATCGCATCGGTGGCCATTTTAACGACTCTCTTTGCTCAGCAATTATGGAGCGCGAACAGGAGAAACGCATTAACTACGAGATTCGTTAGGAGCTAATTTTCAGTTTCGAATCCATTCAATGTAAATTTAAACTCACACGTATACGCACTGGGAGCTGCTCACATGGGAAAGATATTCATTGAAAGTGTTTATTTGCATCCTAATTTTCAACACCCCGGATCCGGAAACGTAGATTTGATCAGCTCTTAGCCGTGAAACAGAAATACAGTGTTTGCATTAATTCCAAAACATTTCTATTCCATCATCAAAAAATATTCCTCAAGTGCAATATCAATATTTTCATTCATTTTGCTAAATGGATGAAAGACCCAATGTGTACTAAAGAGAGACACGGTACTTCAGCATGTCAACAATCATTATTTTCAATCCAAAGAAACTCTCAAGATATTTCAAAGATTATATCTTAATGGTTTTCATTAACATTGTAAACGAACAATATTATGTTAATATTACTGTGTACATAAAGGAAAATGTTAATTTTAGTCTTATTCACATGTCTTCTCATTATATGATAATACAATTTCAAACAACTCTAAACATTTTTCACTTCATCGAAACAGCACTAAAATTCAATGTAACCATAATTTTATTTTTATTCATTTATTCTGGGCTAACAGTAGGTGACTAGTAGGTCAGGTGTATTCACTTCGTACAAATGACTTCGATATATCAACTACTGACAAATTGAATTTTTCTTCAATATTTCTTTTTAGTTTCTCATTTACTTTCCTTACCGTTTATAAAAAATGAAAATAAAGATTCTAGCGCTTCACCTAAGGAAGAAACAATATTTGAATTCAGATAATTTGTTTAAAAAAAGACGAATAGATAGTATGCTAACTATATATCCAAAATTTTAAAGATATTTTAGAAATAATTTACATGGAGCTTAAGTTAAATGCTGTAGATTTTGGCATTTTGAGAATATTGTAGATTGCCTTGTAACCATAATACATGAACAAATGTTGTCAGTTCCTTCCTTTATTGGGTTATTTAGTGCCAACCTAACTTCTATGATTCTTGTTAAGATCAGGAAATAAAGTATTTGTTAATTAAATTTATTTATAGTCGCTTGAATATTATTTGCAAAGAATCTCGCAAAAATAGTTTAGTGCAAAAACAATTTTTTATGTTAAACATTAGCTGTGGTCAAAACGCCTATTTTTTCATTTTAATTTATACAGCATTAAATATTTCTCTCCTGAATTTTATTTTTTAAATATAATTTCTGCATAGACAGTTCACATTTTTAAAAAGTCTCTAAACGGTAATAATGAATTGATTTAAATATTCTTATTTTAATTAATAAGAATTTTAATTAATAAGAATTATATGAAATATTATAAAATTGTTCAGGAAGACTATAATGCATACTTGTATGAGGATACAGTCAAGCTTTTTGGGGTTTGAAAATCATGGAATTAAAATTTAATGGAACGTTAATTGGCAATTGTTATTGCTTTGCCAATTTGTGAAGAAAGAAGAAAAAGAATAAGCAGTGGGTGTGGCTGCCTGCGCCTGGGCGCCGTCGCGTCGTCCCTTTGGATGGCGTGCGGGGGAGGGGGAGGGGGAGTGGGGGGGCTGCGACCTGGTGAAGCAGTAAACCTCGCACGTCTCACGCCGACGTCACGCTGACATGTTTACGGCAGCAATAATTCGGCGAAACAGAATAAAACTTGTAAATGAGTATAAATAGGAAGCAACCCCTTGCAAAGCGCGAGTGCGGCGCACACGTCCCCGTTACAATACGATCATTGCGGCGCGGCTTAATGTTAACGCTCGCACGCTTAATGAATTCTGCTTAACGCCCGAATGAAAAGATCCGACCCTTGCCACCGCTCGCGGCTCAGGAGCGAAGTAAACAACGGACAGTCGCGGACGCCGCGTAAATAACGAGACGTGTGCTGTGTCGGAGCAAAGGCTGTTTAGGGATAAATCGTCAACTTCCTATATACAAATATTTGTACCCAAAAGAGTCTTAAATTTCGCTTAAAAAACGGTTTAATAAAATTTCGTGGTGTAGGCTGTCACAGAACGGCCGTTAACTTATTTAATGTGCCGGAATACTCGTAGCCAGCGTTTATAGAGCTCCTGTCTTACGGTGAAATTAAACCGTACTAATTCGTGGGGACGGCTACCTCAGAGTTATCTGGCGAGTTCACGAGTAATGGATGCTCACAAGTTATGGTCTATGGACTTTTGTCCACTGCTAGAGAGAGAAAGGTAATCTAGCGGAGAAAACTCATACGTTAGAAATAGATTAGGGCTACACGCTAATTCGTCATGAGTCAGAAAATATCTTACCGTACGTTGTTCAGTGGAAATAGTTAAAAATTGAACATTCTGAATATATTCCCAGGCATTAAAAATGTTCCGACATCATGGTTCAAAACAAGAAAATTTAAATCGAATCACGCCTACTTCTGATATAAGTAGACTAGTGGTGCTTCAACAGCACATACCTCGTCGTGTTATTGTAACGGTTATTATACGACCACATGATCTTGCGAAAGTGCTTCAAACCAGCAATTTTTTCCGCGCAGGGATTCGAACTCAGACCCTTGAAGTTAACTCGCCATGCTTATTATTGCAACACCATGAAGTCGCCTGGCCGTTCTCACTTTTGATGACACTTAAAAGCTAATGAGTTCTTCCATTATTTCTAAGTTATCCAATTTTCGAAAATTCAAAGAGTTCAAAAAATAATACTTGTATCATTTTTAAGCATTATTTGCTCTATATGTGAAAAAAATTTAAAGAAAAATTTGCTCCCGTTTTTAAGAAAATGACTTTAAAAATTGCCTATTTTCACCTAAAATTATGAAAAACTAATCACATTTTTGAAAACTTGCACAATTCTTTATTTAAAGATGTCATTGAAAAATAGATTTCATTTTCAAGGTAAAAAAAGCTCTAAATTCAAAATTGAAACTGTAGGAAAACGTCAAAACAAATTTGAACTTTAGCAAAATTTGGAGATTTTAACGAAAATGAAACGTGTCATTGTTTTAAGCGTCCTTCACGCTATCCGATGACAAAGTTTAATACAAAAAAATATGGAGATTTTTTTAGAAAAAAAAATGAAAATTCTGTTGAAGGATTATGTAAAGGGTTCTCTAAAATCAAAATATCTGTTTCAATCTCGTAGGACCTCGAATTCAATTAAAAGGATATGGAAATATCAATTTTGGATAAAATCGTCAGATCGGTTTCTGAACTAGCGTTGACCACAGACGGACGGACAGTGAAACAGATGTTTTGTCGTCAATCGATTTTTCGGTAACAAGGACCCACAAAACGTGGTATTCTGACTGGCAACGTTTTAGAGGTAGTAATTTACTGCATTGAACAAGATTTATGCACTTTTTCGTTACTGGGGGACCGAAATAAGTTCGTTACTGGGGAACGGATATAAGTTTTTCCATCGAAAATTCTATTTCTGCCACACGATTACAATACTTTCTCTTTACTACCTACGTAATATTGCCGACATGTAGTACAAATGTTTATGCTTAATAAAGGGGATATAAAACAAATGAAAAGTGTAAATAAACCATTATTTCTTTTTTCTCCCGATTTTATTACCTATCTCCTTTGAATGCATCTCATTTCGACATTCTCTCTTTGAAGTTCTTGCTCTCAGTGTCAAAAATGACCCTTCCACAAATAAACAAAGATCTAATCCATGTGAATCTACCTATAAATTGTGCAGAGCCTAATAATTTCACTCGTATCTTCCCAACGTCCTCCCTTTCCCTGACATCAATAGCCCCCGCCGCGCGGTGCATGGCGGCAGCGGAGGCCCGCGCAAACCGCTCGGCGTTTGTTTTTAACGCGACGCTCCTGCACCGGAAGCGCGTCCGCGCCGGACGTCCGCGCGGGCAGGGCTGCCAACTGGGCGGCGCGAGTGGGGCGCCGCCGGACGCCGCCTCGCTACCCCCGCGTCTAAATGGAAGCTGCAAAGCCTCGGAAATTAGCCATCAAACACAATATTTGGCCGCGCGCGAACTAATTAACGGGGATTGCTAGCGACAGGGCGGGCGATAACACGCCCACCTAAATGCGCCCGGATATCCCTCCTGAAACCATTGAACCGAAAAGAACTTACTTTTTAACCCTTGTTGCTCGGTAATAACTCCTAATTAGTTGCGAACACGGGTACATAAACGTTGCTTAAAAAGCAGGAATGGGATAATGATGTCCATCACGGGAACCAACAATGAAAGCTCCAGGAGAGAAATTAGACTTGGCCGAGTAGTAAATGTTGCAAAGCCTCTGTGTGTGATTTTGTTAGCAGAATTAAAGCGACTGACAGCGAGAATATTGGAAAAAATCAAAGGCAATTATTTTTCATAAGTTGCACTTCACGTGATGAAATCGATTGTCAATGAAGTGAAATTGCTGCCAGTCAATATAGCACGAAAGACCATTTAAACACACTATGGAGCGAGAGGAGAACAGTTTTTTCTGTGTACATAAAACGACAGAGCAATGAAAACGTTGAGAAGCATTGTTGGCTGTCATTGAACTAGAATTTTAACATCGAAGTCTCTCCAGCTGACAATTAATTATTTCAAAGTTGTCACCCCAAATAAAATGCATATAATGAATTATCTCACATTGTAATCTATACTACAGCCCTGAATTAAAACACAAAAAATAACAGAGAATCGAAAGATCCAGTACACCATCCTGGCCCATTGTCTGTCCTGTTTTTACATTTGTAATAACTTAAGCCGTACGACACTAAAGTAAAAATTCATTTGGACTAAGTAGTATATTTTTAGATCATAATGCTAGTATTACTACATTGAATTTATTGGATTCCGGAAATGAGAGAAAACTGGGAAAATCGTAGCATCTATTAGGCTTCGAAATATTTCAGTCGCAGATTGAAACAACTCGCCCTCGGAAAAATAAGAAATTAATCATTTATTACAAAATTGTCTTAAATTCGGATATAATAACGTATGATCGCGAGTTCGCAATCTTAACTTCGTAGTCCAGGAGGTTCTGCCTTAGAACCTTGACAGTGAGGGATATTCGTAATTGGATGGAGGGCTGCCACTGTCTGGACAAATATCCCAAAGACATGTCTTATCTCTCTGTGATTTTCTCTTACCAATTCCAGGAAGATGCAAGAGCAATACTTAACACAACGCATCAAGGATCCGCCCTTCGTTAATCTGTGTCCATTCCCTACCTTACGTTCTTTAGTCGCCTTATCTTTCGTGCCCTTATCGTCCACTCCCCCTTTATCTTGAAAGACTGAGAGTTCTGGGAGTATGCAGAAGTTAGGAAAAGGCCCTGATAAGGTCGCAATGCCATAGGAAATAAAGTAAAACAATATCATATTAGTATTTTTAATGTGTAACTGAACAACGTTTGCAGCCAAAGGTCCCTTCAACTCTACGTAAATAAAATCGATCTACTAAGAAATAATACAGATTTATATTCAATTCACGCATGCTGCGAATGAATTTTGATATAAAATGATTAACCACTTATTTTAAAAAATCAATTATTTCTCAAAATAAATATTCCTTCAACATACAAATATAGGAATTTGATGCAACATTATGAATAAAATAAATTCAAAGGAACAAAAAATGCCAAAAGTTTTATAAATTCACGTAACATTTAGTACTGTGTGAAAAATAGGATGCAATGATATTGTAAAGATGTAAAGATTTTAATTCCGATTTGACTTGTTTGAAAAATGGTCTTGCAATGAAAACGAGTTATACTATAATCGCGTATGCCCTTGCAATCGTACAGTCTGTTCCCCATGTTTTGGAATCGTGTTGTAGTTTGGAATTTGTTGACTCGACCACTACGAAAATTAAACATTTCGTGTTTTCATCTAAGATACGACTTTGATCATCCCTACTTTATTTGTTCAGAATACTGCCCTCCCTTTCAGAAGTTACATCGATTTACAATGTTTATCATAGTATACACGAAACCAGCGCAATGGTAACTCGACTTACTGTTCAGAAAATAAGCGCGGGCGTACATAACCCTGACGATGACAAACCCAGTCAGCCATAAATAAAATTGTTAATGGAAGGTTATTTTAATAAAAGTTATATATTAAATAAATGAATAAACCCATCAAAGCAAAAATAGAACATACTAGGCAAATAAGCGAGAAGGCTACCTCATTTGGGGAGTCCAAAGCCATTGCTTCGTTGGCTGCGGGGCGAGTTAAGTCGTTTATTGGCCCGATCCCTCGAATAAATCCCAGGAATGGGCGGCCGAACGGCGCGCCGGCACCGGGGGCGGCGCTCCCGTGCGCACGCGGCGCCTACGTGCTTGTTGGTGACGGCCGGCTCGCGAAGGCAAAGCGCGCCCCGCCACGCCGTCCCTCCCCGCCTCACTCGCCCTGCCCGATCAGCACACCCCTCTACGCCCAAGCCCACACCGCACCCCACCTCATCAATCCGCACCTCTCCAACCACCATTTTCTGCCACGCCCCACCCCTCCTTCCCAGCCACAACTCCACCCTGCTACATCAGCCCACCCTACTCCGCCCAGCCCCTCACCGCACCCCGCCTCATCAACCCGCTCCTCTCCACCCACCATTTTCTGCCACGCCCCACCCCTCCTTCCCAGCCACAACTTAGCCACCCCGCCATTTTCTGCCATGACCCTCTCCACCCCACTCGCCACACATCAACCCACATTTCCCCGCCCCATCGCCTCGATCCGCTCCACCCACCGTACCTTCTTTAACTCGCCCTTCTTCCCGAAGCACCAACCCACATTTCCCACCCCTCCCTTCTCCACCACTTCTCTCCCCACCTCACTCCACCCTGGTACATCAGCCCACCCCTCTACGCCCAACCCTCCGCCGCACCCCGCCTCATCAACCCGCTCCTCTCCACCCTTCCTTCTCCGCCACGCCCCACCCCTCCTTCCCCACACACAACTTACCCACCCTGCCATTTTCCACACGTTCCTCTCCACCTCACTCGCATAAACCCACCCCTCCCCGCCCCTCACCTCGCTCCTCTCCACCCGCCCTACTTTCCTTGGCTCGTTCCTGACGGCGGCAGGATTTTCGACACTAGCTTTTCAGCTAGGTCGAATTCAGTCGCTGTCTGGAGGAGAATTCTAGCGGCCGGCTGCTCTGATCGGTAGTTTTCCGTGGTTTCTCCGATCAACACCAGGCGAATGCCGGAGCAGTACCCTAATAAACGGCCCACGGCCCGCGCGTGATCTTTCCTTCCTCTTCCTTGTTCTATCCTCTCCCCTTACACACACACTTACACTAACATGCACTGCACTACCACATATTCCGGGAGACCGGTCGGGAGCTTAGAGCTTGTCACGGTTGGGGCGGTGCCCCGCTGGTGGGAGAGTTCTGGTTAGGAGGAAACCTCGCTGGCCGACGGTAAGTCGGCGCCGGATCTCGCCATCCGGCAGGGGAAGATCACCGCCACCTCCTGTAGAAAAAAAACATGCACTACACTTACGGGACTAATGACCAATGCTGATGACGCGCCCGGAATGACTAACTAACCAACCAACCAAATTCCTCGACTCGCCCTTCTTCGCCAAGCGCCATCCCAAATTTCCTACCCCGCCCTACCCCACCACTTCCCTCCACACCTCACTCCATCGTGCTACATCAGCCCACCCCTCCCCACCACCTCCGAAACCACTACCTCGCCACGCCTGAACACCCCTCTCCACTATACCCGCCCTCAATTCCCTCACTTCTTCGGTAGGTAGCATTTCCGCTGAAAATTCTATATTTTTTTCGAAGAGAAACATCTTACAATCATTTGCAAAATTTTGGGGTTTTGTGTTTTTTATCGGATATGCTTGTGTAAAGTGTAGTACATTATTATGTTGAAAACTTTCTCCGTGAGAAGAATGGAATTAATTATTTCGGAAAAGTTTATTTTACTGCAATGAACATGTGCGTGTATTTTCTGATAATAAATGAATTTTAATTGAACTTGTATTTTTTCATGTGGCATTCTTGTTTAAGTACGAATGATTGATACTGCGAACAGAAATTTAAACTGATTAACATTGCATACAATTTTAGGGAAACTGACGCTCAAAAACAATTGAACAACAAGTGAACGCAGATGCCGTGGGACTTAATTTCTTCTCATATAAACGCGCAGAAAGGGGATTTGAATACAACAGCCTGTAAATGGAAATGGGAGTAGCGGGAGGGGGGCGTGTCGATGGAGGGGCATCTGCGCGACATGATCGCATTGAATGCCACCAAGTCGCCACATCGCGCCAGCGCCAAGGGAACTGTGGATGTTAGCAAGCCATTTCACCCCATCCATGATTCAACCGCCCAGAAATCGTGCAACCTCAGCCGGCCGACCAGCATGCAAATGCCAGTCACCCGTTCGCCAAGTACAACACACAGACCTTCACGCCCTGTCCCTCACGGTTTGTTTTGATCGTACCTTCTTTGCCCTGGGTTCGAGTTAGAATTCTTTCGTGAAAAAAAAAAATTCAAAACGCATGAGGTCTAAAAAACGAAAGCCTTCCGCGAGAGACGCTCCCTGACATCCGAAGGAAATACTGTTTTACGCCTTCGAGCTTGCTACTTAAAACCCGTAACGGAGTTTGTTTTGTGGGAAGATTTAAGGGTCGTTCGGAACAAGCCTAAGACATCAGCCCAACACAATGCCAGACTGCGGTAAAGTAGATCCACTCTGCCCATGGACGCCGCGCATGCACACGCAACAAAGCACAAAACGAAGCGGCGCGGCGGCGGCGGCGGCGACTGCGCGCGGAGTGGGCGGGGGCGGGGGCGGGGAGGGAAGAAAAGAACGCGCGTGTGTGCCTGCCCGCGCCGCCCCACCCCCTCCCTCGCCTGCTTTCGCTCCCTTTTCAGTCGACGAGGCGGCGGGAGAGGGGGGGAAAGGGCGACCGCATCTGCATCCGCCGATTTCACGTGTGTGCACGCCTTTGCCGGGCCCGTGACCGGCCGCTCATTGTATGCAAATGGCGGGAGCGTAGATCGCGAGGCGGCGCGGCGCGGCGGCGGCGTGGGGGCGGCGCGGGGGCGGCGCGGGGTGGGGTGGTGGCGGAGGCGCCTGGGCGCAGGGCTGCGGTGCGGACTCAAACGGCGCGGCGCGGCGTCGCACCTCCTGCAGTGAGGGAAATTCAATACTACGGGGACACATTTCTGCTCACCGGCCGACCGAACATGTCAGAAGAACGTTTTACATTCGTAAATACGATGTTTTATTGACAATTTTTAAGGGATTTAAAGAACGACAACTCAAGAGTGGAATATTATTTCTCCATGCAAATTTCACTCGTTCGAGAAAAAATCTAGCCATCTCACTTCTTGGGGACACATCGCACATTTCTACTTATGGAGCGGCCGAACGTGTCAGATGAACGTAATACGTTCGTAAATTGAATTTTTTATTAATAATTAACGAACAACATAAAAACGGAATATTATTTCTCTGAGTAAACTCCTCAGGTTCCAGAAAATGATTTGCTTTCTCGTGATCAAATATAATATTTCATGAAATTTACAGAAAATAGAGCCTCTCAAGTGGTACTATTGTATTTAATGCACACATTTGTTCAAACGCGTCAAACAGCACTTCACTTGTCTGTTTCTGTAAAATAGGGGATCAGAGATCATGTAAACAAAACCTCCCATACATTAACCACTTGCTGCATTTACTAGAGTTCAGTATTGTGCTGATTGTTTTTTTTCATAAAGAGGTACTTGTCTTTTACATTATGTTCACGAATTCGAAAGTAATGAAATCAGTTCATTGATTACACAATCTCAGACTTCGTAAATATATTTTATGTGTCTAATTATTGCATGTGTCTTCGAAAAGACTGGGTTAAGAACAGCGATCGTTAGTGATGTTATAAGTAGGATCCCATTAAGGCGACAACGCGAGCTACAGGATCTGTGGGTTCATATCTCGTCTGGGCGTGGATATTGTCTTTACTGTTGTGGAATGGTGGGCCGAATCTGAACCACCAAGACGCACTTTTAAAACCTAAAACTTTCACAGTGCTCTCCCTATCCGAATGTTGTGATTGCCTGCGAGTCATGGGGAGTAAGGTAATGATTAATGCAAGGTAATGGATAATGTGGCAGTAAATAAGGTAAGGTAATGGGCCAAAGGAGTACGAGAGCGCCACCTGGTCTTAAGGTAGTGGGGGGGGGGAGAGGCTAGGGTATGGGCGTGAAAAGGTACTGGAATCAAGTGATACAGTCACTATTTGTGACCAAATAAGGTCAAGTGACGTATAGCCGAACGATGATATTTAAGTAATAATTAACCATTTCAGACCAAGAGGTTACAATTGTGTACACAAAGGGTACCCCCGGACACACAAGAATTTGTGTTTTGAGAGAAACTTTTGAAATTTTTTTCGAGCTTGCTGCAGGGTTCTAAGACAGTGATTTGTTTCCAAAAATATTTTTTGCGTTTCAATTTGGGACCCATAAAATATCAAAAAAATGTTTTTCTGTTAGAATGATTATTTCAATTTTTTATATTTTTTATTAAATAAAATAGCGTTAAGTTGACGAAAAAATTAAAATAAAAAAAAACTTTTTGGCTGCAAAGGGATGTGGATGGTGGGACGGGGACAAATAAACCTTTCAAAAATATTATTTTTATGTTAGAGTTATAATGTAACTACTCGTATGTCATTTGGTTTAGGGGAACTTTTTACCATCTTATCCGGAATTACCATTTTTTATAGCAGAAACTAATGGCCTCAAGTCAATTCAACAGCGCATTTGCCTCGTACCGCTGCACAAGCCTAATCGGCTGCAGCCAAATGTATTCCCAAAGATAAATAAACTCCCACCACTTCGGCATAAATGGAGAGGGGAAAATTCGCTTCGTATACATTTAGTTGTTTTTTGTTGTAAGATATTTCATCTGATTGCTAGCTTTCTGCACTGTTGATATTTATAATCGCCTTTCAAAGTTAGTGGTGCGAGTCCTCTGTCCCCTGGGTTCAGTAACACAATGATTGAATAATTGTTTTCTTATCAGTTTATTGCTTTATTTTCCAATCGTTGGATGCTAGTTATAGATTCATGGAAAACACATATAACTACATATTTATGTCAACCTCCCAAGACTTCACAGTCTAGTTGAATTTTAAATCGTCTAGAAAGTTCCCGTGTACGAAAACGTATCCACCGACTCCCTACGCAAATAACTCATTAGTTCCTCTACGTTTTATAAAATGAAAAATTCATTTAGTTCATGTAAATGTGAAGTAACCTATTTTGATTTTTTTAATGATATAATCTAAACACTCCTAACTCTTGCACCAAAATAGACATTTTTCATGGAGAGAAAGTAAGTTCCAAACATTGGAACTTTTCGAATGGAGGTGATCCATTAGATTTAAATGTATCTTCTGATAATAATGATAACTCTGGTGCCTCTGCTACCGAAATTTTTGACGTTGCTCATTCTCAGAACTGTTGCTGTACTAAAAAAATTAAATTAAATAAATAAATATCCGAAAAATATTACCTACTTTTTTTTCCCCAAAAGTAATTTTTAAAAAAAGTCTTTCAATTTTTTTTTCGCTGAAAAAGCTAATCAATAAATTTAATTAATTAAAAGGCTTTAAAATAAAATAATTTAATAAAAATAATTACTAACTTCTGTTTTGGCGTTTCTTTCATTATGTACTACCTCCTTCAATTATGTAGTGAATAACAGACCCAGCACTATACTACGTAATTGTGAACAACATTTTTTCGAAAAATAACAGTCCCAAACTTACACTATTGATATAGATATGTTTATCCAGTCGGAAATATATTACAAAGTGTGAAAAACAAGAACAAAAGCAAAAAATATTTTTTCCAATTGATAAAAAAAGTCAAATCTGAGAGGGTTAAAATGTCTCTGTTCACGGCTATAAATATCGCTCTAGAAGGGACATTTTTATTGTGAGCGAACGATTGATTGATTGATTGTTGGTGATACCGGGTGCGTCAGCAGCTAAGGCCATTAGTTCCGAGAAGTGTTGCATTCTGTACCGCGGGAGGTGACGGTGATCTTCATGGCGGATGGCGAGATCCGGTACCGACTTAACCAGACCCTCACCAAGGTATCTCCCACCAGCGGGCATCGTGACAGATCTAAGCTCCTAACACGTATGGTAGTGTAGTGTATGTAAGTGTGTGTGTGTGTGAGAGAGAGAGAGAGAGAGAGAAAGAGGAAGAGAGAGAGAGAGAGAGAGAGAGAGAGAGAGAAGGGGTGATGCTAGGGCAAAGGAGAAGAAGGAAAGATCGCGTTCGGTTTCGAGGCCAGTTCGCTAGGGTACTGTCCCGGCGTTCGCCTGGTGTTGACCTGGAAACCATGGATAACTACCGATCAGATCAACATGCCGCTAGAATTCTGCTCTAGACAGCGTCTGAATTTGACTTATAGTTGGTACGAAGCTAGCTACGAGCTACCGTCGAAAATTCTTAGAAACCGTCGTTATTCGAACCTTAGGTCCTCCCAGTCAAAGAGGCACTCCAGTGACATGAATTAATGCCCAAGGCCACCTTACCCAGTATACTGTTATTGTTTGATAAAGTGAAAAGAAAGTGTGGTCGGGCGCGAGTGCGTTTCGGAGCACTGTGCGGCCAGTCGGCCTCGCGGCCCCGGGCTCCGCCCACACCGCGCGCCGCCCCTGGGCGGAGGAGGAGGATTGACATGGGAAACTGTCAAACCTCGCGGTTCTGCATCGTACCCTCGTTAATGACGCTCGCATGCCTATAACGATTACCCGGCGCGCGCTTGGAGAAGTGGCTGGCTGGCGGCCGGGCGCAACGCGGCCCAGGGCGGCCAAAGGCACTGCCCGTCCTCCCCGTCCCGCCCGGCCCCGCCCCGCCCCGCCGCGTACCGCCCCGTCCCGCTCCACCCCGCTCCGTCCAGCCCTGCTCCGCAACGCCCTCAACCGCCTCGCTTTGCTCCCCCCCGACCCGACCCGCCCCGCACCGCACCGCTCCGCCCCGCCCCACCCCGACCCACCCCGACCCGCTCCGCCCCGCACGCCGACTCCTCCCCGACCCGCTTCGCCACTCTCCTCCCTCGCCCCGTCCCGCTCCTCCCCACCACACCCCGCCCCGCCCCGCTCCGCCCCGCACCACCCCGACCCGACCTGTTGCGACCCGTCCCACCCCACCCGCCCCACCCCTCCATGCCCCGCTTCGCCACTCTCCTCCCCTGACCC
>BLKR01001489.1:0-282676 GCA_011170035.1 Teleogryllus occipitalis
AAATCGATTTTATTACATGGGAGTTTTTTTGTTTTTTTCTCTCTTTCAAAATTCAAAACTTAAGTAGTATATGATTTAGTGTAGGGATCACAGAATTTTGAAAATGTGCACACAATTCACTTTTCCCCATAGCGCGTCATACGCAGTTTTTTAACTGTTTTTTGACGTAAAATAAATAAATAAATAAATAAATAAATAAATAAATAAATAAATAAATAAATAAATAAATAAATAAATAAATAAATAAATAAATAAATAAATAAATAAATAAATAAATAAATAAATAAATAAAATAAATAAATAAATAAATAAATAAATAAATAAATAAATAAATAAATAAATAAATAAATAAATAAATAAATAAATAAATAAATAAATAAATAAATAAATAAATAAATAAATAAATAAATAAATAAATAAATAAATAAATAAATAAATAAATAAATAAAGGGAGTGCAAACACGCGCGGAGACTCGTTACTTTAACGTGCTGTTGGAAGCTCACTTCAATTATGCTAAGTGCTAGAAATTTCAGCGAGTGGATCGTCTCTGTTAGCACTTTATTTAAAATAATTGCCTCAATACAATGAGTTTAAAACGCTAAACAGCCAAAAATCTTTCTGTAGTACAAGTTAGTTAGTTAATTATCCAATGTCATATTGACATTGTGTAGTAATATATTTATCGATTTTTATTTCATAACCAATAACGGTAACTACAAGTAAAAAATCGACTTCTTACCGCCGGACCGTACCAGCGGTTGATCTTGACTCAAGCGAAGTGCCAGAAATTAACTCAATGTGTTTAACATGGCAAAATCATTAGTGGCTACCCGAAATGACTTCGTTTGTGGTTTCCATAAATTTGCTGAGGCCTTCGAGAATCATATGCATATCGCTGTGCTCTAAGAACATAAATGGTCACGGATTCCGAACGTATGGAAACAACGCCTTGAACGAAGAGTGGGAATTTGAACAGACGCAGTCGATGATTACGGTGGGAGAATGGGAGACGCAAAATTTCCGTGCATTCCTAGCGGAAGGATTTTTTTGTCATTTTCCTACAATAGTACAGTACATAGTACTGAAGACAATTTAAAGTTAACGTATTGAATTTGGAATTAAATGTTACGAACTATCTTCGTGGTTTTACAGAAATGTTATGTTTTTGCTCGACTAGTTGCAAAACGGTTTGTTATTTTCCGAGTTATGACCGCGAGGCCAGAGGGTCTTTGGGAGGTTTCTCCAAAATCCACTGCCAATTGAAAATTTAATATGTGAGATCACACTGTCCAAACACTTTTCCGCCAACCAATCACTACTGCTCTCATCGATGATTCTATGATTCTGCGATTATTGTTTTTCCACAACACCCAAAAACATTCTTCACGACTTAGGCCGCTGTCGTTGTTTATGTGATAAAAATCTGGTAAACGTGGTGAGTTTACAGCATTTCTTTTACAATTCTGTACTCTCTTATGGGACGAAAATTGAACTCAATGGTACGTTTAGGATAGGTACGTCAAACTGCGCCCGTACGAGCAACTTACTCGTCTGAGGAGCCCCGCGCTCCTATGGGCATACCGGGAGCGGTAGCTCAGTGCATCAACTGATGTCACTGCAGCGCCTCTGACCGGGAGGTCCTAGGTTCGAGTCCTGATGGCGGCAAGATTTTCGACACTAGCTTTTCAGCTAGGTCGAATTCAGTCGCTGTCTAGAGGAGAATTCTAGCGGCCGGATGCTCTGATCGGTAGTTTTCCGTGGTTTCTCCGATCAACACCAGGCAAATGCCGGAGCAGTACCTTACCAAACGGGCCACGGACCGCGCGCGATCTGTCCTTCCTCTTCCTTGTCCTATCATCTCCACTTACACTAACATGCACTACACTACCACATATTCCGGGAGACCGGTCGGGAGCTTAGAGCTTGTCCCGGCTGGGGCTGGTGGCGGATTCTCTCCTTTCGTTTTGGTTTGTGATATTAAAGAATTCAGTTATTTATGGTATTGAGTAACAACGTGAGATATATTAACAAGTCTCTATAAGTTAACAATTATCGCTTACTGATAAACAGCGTTTCCTGACAGACTTTCTCGCTGCTGGGAGAGTTCTGGTTAGGGGGAAACCCCACTAGCCGACGGTAGGTCGGCGCCGGATCTCGCCATCCAGCGGAGGAAGATCACCGCCTCCCGAAAAAAACATGTACTACACTAACGGGACTAATGACCACAGTAGTTGACGCGCCCGTAAACACGAAAAAATCAATCAATCAATCCTATGGGCATGGGCAATTTCCCTTGACTCCCCACTCCTTTCCCTTCCAGAAAGGGGCGTACATGCGCAAGCTGAAGCGGCGCGAGGCAGTAAAAAATGAATTCGTACGAAAACATGTTTGACAGATTTTTTCCCTGTCAAATAACCAAGAATTGTATAATGTTTACTATTTTATGTTTATTTTCTTACTACATTCTCCCTCATATAAACATCTTTGCTAAGTGACCGAAATATGTTTGAAAGGCGGATTCTCTCCTTCTTTCGTTTTGGTTTGTGATATTAAAGAATTCAGTTATTTATGGTATTGAGTAACAACGTGAAATAAATTAACAAGTCACTATAATTTAACAATTATCGCTTACTGATAAACAGCGCTTCCTGACAGACTTTCTAACCTGAAGGGACAAACTTCATGCTTTTATATCACGTAAGTAAACAGGATCATAAAATCAAGATACATTGATTCAATTTCTTTAAAATTTTACTCTAAATTTAAAATCTGATGTATGTATTCTATAATTTTAATGGATCATTTCTTTCCCTTAAAGAGAAAATAATAATTAATATAGCGAAATTTGGGACAATAACTGTAAAGTAACTCCTCCCAAAGACTGTCATGGGCCAGGTATACCGTGATGTACCGTCATTCTGTAGCATTTGCACAACCCTGACTTTTAAATATCGCGCCAAATCCTCTGGGCAGAGTGCCGGTGAGCTCTAGGAAGCTTACTACCGTGTCCCCGACCTTGATATGCCTGGTTTAGGAATTCTTCTAAAATGTAACACTGCCGTTTTTGAACATTCGCACCAATAACTTTCTTAATAATTAGTGTAGGCTCTTGAAGTGACAATAATTGCCACTTCAAGAGCTTGTCTAATATAAGGTCCATTCAGAGAGATATAGTGTTAATTCTATGCACGGGATATGAAAGTTCTGAACCAATGTCGGTCAAACTATTGAAATGGCTTCGTTTACATATCTAGAGTCCTCTAAAATGTACAGCCATAAATTTTAATTCACTTAGGGAGTAGAGACTTTTCTGAATGATCGATGTCTATCGTTGAATAAGAGGCACGCTAGTTTATCAATGAGAGTATCAAATGTGATGTGAATTCTCTTTACTTTTCTTTTGCATCTCAAGATGTACCTGAAGATGAGGCAAAACCACGTCTCGAAAAGTTGTACATGACAAGATTTTTTAATCAAAAACCAAATTTAAGATCATTTTAAATGACCTTAAATCACTTTAAATGACTTTAAGATAACTTTAAGCTGACATTAAATTAATAAATTTAAAAACTTTAGTCTGCCAAAATAGAAAGAAGTGCACTAAATAAATCTATTTTTTATGAATGAGAATATTTTGCTGTTAGCCATCAGATGGTGTCAATATGTCTGGTGTGAGTCTACGACTGAGTTCATTTAGTTGCTATGTAACGAATTTATCAATAGAGTCGAGAAAATTATATATATATATATATATATATATATATATATATATATATATATATATATATATATAATTAAATAAGTAATAAGTATATGATGAAAACGATAAGAATATGATACAAATATATATGTAAAATATTATATAACATTTACAATCAACCAGAACAAACGCACTTAATTTGGCATTACTTTAAAAATCATATTTATTAAATGAATTAAAAAATAAATATTGCTTGACCTAATGGATTCTTTTTTAAGAGCACATTTTAATCTTTGAGAACCATGTTACGATTTCAATCATATTTTCCATTCTAAAAGGTAATATTATTATGCCCATTTGTCGCATGTATCCCATGCAGACGGAGGTTAATCTAAACAGAAAGTGAGCTTCTGATCACGTGAGGCATCTCACGTAGTTAAACACGCAATTGTCAATTTGTATTAGAAACTAGCAGTGCTACAACACTACTTACGTTCTTACATTATTTGTAACAGACTCTACTACACAACGTGTTAAAGGAAGTAATTCGTTACTTTTAAGAAAAGATTCATCCACTTTTTCGTTACTAGCGCTCGACAATAAGTGTTTCTTGTCTAAAAATTGCCGATATCCTCGGCACGATTAAAATAATTTATATTTAGTACTTACGCAGTAAGGCAATAAAGTAAAATTTATTCTTCTTTCAAATTATTTTACAAAATTCATACTTGATTTCGTTTAGTTTCTTTGTACGATAAAATAATCTTAGAATTACTGGAAGAATAATTCTTCTTTAAAAATAGTCAAGTCGTAAATTGTTCACTCAGACTGCAAACCAGCCCGAAAAATATTGCTCCGCATACGTTTATACAAAATCATTAAAATTTGATACATTCACTATGTAACTTGATGAACTCGGGGAACCTATCTCAGTTACATGGCATTATATTTAAATAAGTGCGTTTTCCCTTGAGCATTATGGCTAATTTCGAGCCTTGGCTCGAGTTCACGCGATCATCTCAGTATTACCAACTGCTACGCTAATGTTGCGTGTATCACATGAGTCACTACACTTTTTCCATGGATCGTAGTGAGTAGTACTAAGGAGAGAAAGTACATAACAGCTTTCCGGCAATAAACGTGTGGCCATTGGTAGCGTTGTAGTAGCCTTGTATGTAGAAAATGTTAGCGCATGGCATGAAATGACTGGAATGACGTAACATATTTAGAATTTGTTACTTCACAAATTCTTTCATTGAAAATTAACCCGAAAACTTGAGCGTATAAGATCATCTCACCGACACCGAGTTACTCAATCTGAATTATACAGATTCATTAATAAATAGAATAACATTTTTAAAAAATAACGTTATTTTTGAAGTGGAAAGAGAAGAACTCTTAACCGGTGATTGAAGTATAAAAATATTCTGTTAACTACAGAATTTATAGTTATTATTTGCAAACAAATATAACTTAGCACTGTGACTGCTACATACGTGTCCACACCGTGAACAAAACTGTGGCACTAGGACAGGGATCCTCAAATGAGCAGCGCACTTGCCGTATCCTTTACCAGCGTCAATCTTCTGACAATTGGAGGGAACGGCTGACAACCGAGTCAGCCCGATGGAAGGGACTGGAGGGCGTTCGGGTGCGATCGGCTTCAGTCTAGTGACTGGCAAACGGCAAGTTAGCAGACTGTCTGTTTCTGTTTCTTGCATTGGAGCAGCCCTGCAGTTGGTGACCACCGTGATGTATTTAAATCCCCACAGCAGTAAGAAGGTAGCGCTTGGGTGAACATAGTAATGATGAACACTGGGTGTCAGTAGTGATCAGCCAAGCAACAAAGCTGTCGTATGAGCGCGCAGTCGCTAGTCATTGCCTACCCACCAGGTCTGTCGCGTCAGCATGTATTCGTTAGTCTCCGCCCAACGAGCAGAGTTGTTGCATGTGCCAGCAGCCGCTACTCCCCACTCAGAAAGCAAATCTGTCGCGTGAACATGCAGTCGCCAGTCCCTGCTCAGCGAGTAGAATTGTTGCAAGAGCGGGCAGGCACTAGACACAACGAGCAGAACTGACCCAAATGCGCGAAGTCCCTCGACTCCACTGAACGAGCAGATGTATCGCATGCGCAGGCACTCTCTAGTCCCCACTAATCTAGCAGAGCAGTTGCATGAGACTGTCGCCGTTAATCCTCGCCCAACGAGCAGAGCTATTTTACAAACAGGTAGTTACTAGTTCCCTTGTAGCGAGCAGAAATATCGTTTGAGCATGCAGTCCGTAATAATCAATCAGCGAGCAGAGCTGTTGCATGAGCATGTCATTAGTCCTCCCCCGGTTTGCAGAATATTCGTATGAACATGCTGTTCTTACTTCTCGCACAGCGAGCAGAGCTGTTGCATGAAAATTCAGTCGCAATTCCCATCCCAGCAAGCAGAGCTGTTGCATATTCACTCAGTCGCAAGTCCTCGCCCTGAAAGCAGATCTATTTCATGAGCATGGAGTCGCTAGTCCAAACCCAACGAGTAGAATTATCGCCTGAGCGTGCAGTCGATTAAACCCAGCGAGCAGAATTGACGCGTTATCAGGCAGTCTCTACAACCCACTATTCGAGAAGAGCTGTCTCATGCAGCCTCTAGCGCCCGCACAGCGAGCAGAGCTGTTGCATATTTACGCAGACGCAAGTCCTTGCCTTAAAAGCAGAGCTGTTCCATGAGGATGCTGGCGCTAGTCTCGACCCAGCAAGCAGAGCTGTCGCAAGTGCATGCAATCAGTAGTCTTTGCTCACCGACCAGAACTGTCTCATGCAGCCCCTAGTCTTGGCCCTGTGAGTAGATGTGGCGCATGAGCGTGCAGTTGGCGGGCGCGGCGACGCAGGCGGGGCAGGCGGGCGGCTGCGTGAACTGCAGCACGACGACGACGTAGCCGGCGACGGAGGCGAGCAGCGCGAGGAAGAAGCGCAGGTCGAGCGGGAAGAGGCCGCCGGCGGAGAAGCGCACGGGGTGCGCGCGCAGCTGCAGGAGCAGCAGGCGGGCCTCGCGCTGCGCCCCCGCCCCTGCCGCCCGCGCGCGCAGCAGCAGCGCCAGCCCCGCGCCGCCCCCGCCGCCCGCCGCCGCCCCCGCCGCCGCCGCGCTGCCCGCGCCCCACGCCACCGCGCCTGCCACACACACCAAGCCACAACTCTTTCTCACGCGATTAATATACCCGTATGCATATATGAAACGCGTATTTCTGTTACACATTGAAGCAAAATCCAATCGATCGGTTTTGTTGAAATTGTCACTCATTTGTTTATATTTTTTATGTTTAAGATCGCTTTTTAACAACTTTGTCCTATAGCGACCACTGTGATTGCTTTAACTGTAGGGGGAGCTGTAGGAAGATCACGTAAGGACAACGCGTACACACACAAACATCCATGACCTAGTCGGAATTTGAAACCGCGACCTTTTAGGACCTCGGCTAACCAGGCCGGCTAATTGTCACTCTTTGTTTTAATTGGTATTAGGAGTAATTCAAGATTCGTTTGCATTAAATGGGAGATGTAGGAGCGTTGCTTTAGCAAAGTTAGTCGATCAAGTAGATCTCGCCGTTCAAGGACAACTTGCTTGTAGAACTGTGCGAACTATGGATTTGTTTTTCTACTATACGACACAATTCGTCTCATAATTTTGAATAGCAGCGAAGTTGCGATCTAGAAAGGACGAGGACCAAATGCTGGCGGTAAACAGCATTATTCGAATATTTGATTTTTAAATTGTAGTGAAATATACTTTGTTAAAACTAAATTAAAGGGTGATTAATAATTAGTTAATTTTATCTGAATATACTGATTTTCAACGTCAATTATATTTATCTAATACACGGCTAGCAATATATTGCCCGCTGGTTGAAAATAAAATTGAGTCTAAGTACATATATTTTTCAGGTTATCAAAAGTAATGTCCAGTACTAAAATATCCATTTTACAAATAAATTCTCTTAGCTATAAAGACCATAATTTTGTAATGGCTTTATCATTAATGATGTCTACATGAAAATTGTCTAAAGTGAAATAATACTAAACGTCAAAAATATAAAATGTTCAGAGATGCCTATAATGGTTAAGACTCATGATAATATGAATACATCTCTAAGAAGCATCTTCTTCTCTAAGAAGTGTAAGTAATCAGGATATAAATGAACTGCCGAATGGACTGCAATATGAGTACTGATTTATTTTGCGTATTTGGATTACTACTTTTTTTAATTCGAAGACATTGAAATATTCTGAGTGGTCATCTGGATTCCTGTGGATCATGTATTTGCGTTCGTTAATTTTGAAGATTTTGGCTAAATAAACATGAGCCATGGTGACGTAAAAACATGTTAGCACGTAGATACTATTTCCAGACACCTGATACTTCATACCTGGACCTACTAAACGTAATACAAAAGACCTGTGTTTGGACCTCTACCTCCCAAGACTGCATTCAAGAAGATCATAATCAGAGGCTGGTACCAAGGTGGAGTTTCTGGGACGTCCTGCAGAGATGCAATGAATCCGTCCAACAAACAAACCAAGACCAACATAATGAACATGTAGACTGAGAGCAACATGAGGCTGAATATCTTCTCCAGTAGTAAGCACATTTCTTGAATATGGAAATGCATCTTCCTCAAAGTAACGATCTTTTCCTCTAAGTAGAGAGTTGTAACTCCCAGTGCTTGAATTGTACCCTTAGAATGTGAGAATGTTTCACACACTTCTTGCTTTCTAAAGTTTTCAACTTCAAACATGCGTTCATGATTCAGTTGAATTTCCTTCACTAGTTCTTCTATCTTCTCGTTCAGGGTAGAAAAATAATATTTAATTATTACAGAGAAACAATAAAAACCATAACATATAACGAATATCTTGCTGAAGATAGAACAGCCGTGAAGAAATGTAAATATTGACATCTTTGTACGATATAGTATCCATATCAATAGTAGAAAAACCATGAAAAAAGACGTAACTGCAGTAGTTGCACGAACCCACACCAGTTGAATTACGCGTGGCAACTTGCGAATATTTATTTCTAACGGTATTTCAATTACATCCATCAGTCTGAATAGTTCACTCCAGAGCTGAAGCGTAAATGGCATTAGAGATCTCATCAAAGCATGTAAAATAAGCATAAAACTTGCGGTCTGACTCATTCGGAGTAGAATAATGCTGTGCTCAGGTTGATTAAAATATCTTGATAACTTTACTTCGTCGAATACTGCAAGTATCAAACTTATGACATACGAAGTAATATTAAGTGCAGTAATTGTTATTCCGATTTTAGAACGAACAACACGATGAGAAGGGGTTAATGTGTAAGGTGCCATTCCTACTAGTTTCGCAAAGACCAAAAATGGCAGCATTCCTTGGATGCTTCGAGGTAGATGTGCGTTAGTCGACATGCTTCAGAGTTTTCTTTCCAATTCTCAATTCCGGAGCAATTATCTCCAAAATTACCAATTTCCTAATGCAGTTGGATGTGATATTACGAAAAAAGTACTGATTATTGCAAATTATGATATTTTTAATCTTATTGTTATCTCACTCTTTTCTTCAGAAACTTATGGAGTACTTTCTCACTAGGGCAAACTCAAAGTTGTGCCAGCAGGCGAGGGAAAGGATGAGGTTCTACTCATTAAGGTCTATTAAACCTATAACACTTACATGACAATGAAAAATGGATGAAACATCAAGTATATTAACAATCAGTATCTCTGTTATTATTAAAAAGATGTTACCACTTTTCTAATTAGTATTGACCGCAAACGTAATATGGTTATGTTATTGACGGAAAACCCATTTATCTAGTTGTGTGTTGTGGCCTTTTTCAGAAAAATACTTGAAACTATTGTTACTTTCTCACCTTCATCGCAACTACATGGTAAAAGGAAAAATACTGAAATATAATACTGAAAATACTGCTCTTGCGCAAAGTGGCGTGGCCAGAAATCGAAAAAGTGGATAAATCTTGCTCCCATGTGTAGTAAGTTAATTCCTCTAACAGGGCCACACTAGATGCCCCGCCTAACTGTAAGGAAAACATTTCAACATGGATAGGAATCTGGGGTATTTCTCAAACGAATGTAGATCAAGAACTCGTTGAGGTGGGAAATGAGCTCAAAAGAAATATTCAATCCCAGGACCAAATGAACAAGACCATGCCAAGTTAGTGGAGGTTTTGGGCGGCCCCTCTGTACTCATCACTACCAGTCCTAAAAAGCCCCGTAGGCATGGGGGCAAACGCGCTAGGAAGCGCTACTCTTATGCTAGGGCGCAGGATATTTTCAAGAATGATCCAGCGCTTTTGGCTAAGTATATTAGAAGGGCATTGACTGTACTAGTGCCGAGCCCCTTAAAAGGGATGAGAATAATAACAAGTACAAATCCATTCGGGGTAATACGCACTCGATTCGGCTTTCCGAATTAAGAGAGGATGATAAATTGTCGACACCTGAAATTGATCCAGACATAATTCTATATGCTGTGCAAGTTGCCGAAATTGAAAGTCGTCTGGCTGGGATGAAAAGTGCAACGGCTCCATGACCAGGTAAGATAAAAGTTAGCAATATATCTTCAGGAGCAAAAGTTTAAATATTGTCCCTATCATGCACCCAAATCTTATACACTGGTTTTGTGCCTTCTGGGTGGAAAGCAAATCGCATCCTCCTTAAACCAAAAGAGGGTAAGGATAATAAGTTTGTCACTATCTCCCCATCACAACTAGTTCCCTCCTGAGCAGAATCTTTAAGGACATTATGGACAATCGCATTCGATACGTGGTGAAGTTCAATCCACGTCAAAAAGGGTTTATCCCTGAATTTGGCTGTTTCCATAATGTTCTTCACGAAGCAGTCAGTGACCTGAAAAATAAAACAGAGGGTGGTGTCGGCGCTCTGCTACATATATCCAAAGCATTTGACACTGTTCCTCACGCGGCGATTCGGTGGACTCTGTGCAGGAAAGGGATTTCCGCCGCCTTTACCAATGTGGTAATGAACTCTTACGCCGACGTTTCCACAGCCATTGAGCACCCCTCGAAAGGAATTGAGGTGCCAGTTCGTAGAGGAGTAAACAGGGGGACCCCTTGTCCCCACTCCTTTTTAACCTCATTATGGAGTGCTTGCTTGAAAAATTGGATAACATGTCAGGATACCCGGTATTGGAAAGGAGTGTATCCGTTTTAGCATTTGCTAACGATCTGATGATGTTAGCAAAAGTTGCCTCAGGAGCTCAAGAATTGGTTGATATTGTGGTGGAATATCTTGAGGCCCTCGGAATGACATTGTCCGTCGCGAAGTGTTCATCATTCTAAATTACAACCTTTGAACGATCCTGGTTCATTGAAGACCCCTGTCTGGAGAGGTTGGGGAGAGAATTACCCTGGTCAGTGATCATCATACCTTAACATACTTGGGGGTGAACTACTCTATTTGGAACGGCTTCCCATGTAAAGCATCCATATCGAATTTGATGGAAGCAGTGACGAGCTACAGAAGGCATTTAAAGCCAATTGAGAAGTTGGCATTACTTCACGCCTACATAATGCGCGGCCAATTAGTTTTATCGATGCCATCTGTGTCGATGCTCAGGGAAGCGGACTGTCAAATCAGAGTGGCAGTCAAACAGTTCCTACACTTGCATATGAGTACTGCAGATGGCTTATTTTACCTGGCCAAGAGAGATGGAGGACTGGGATTGCTGCGGCTCGCTCAACACATTCCTGAACCTAGCTGGACCTAGGATTACGACAAAAAAATCTGCAGATCCTATTCGCAGATGGCTGAGCTCCTCTCCGAGTTTCTATCAACGGTAATTTAAAACCGCCAAAGCACTGAAACTCAATTGACCCTATACTGAACAACATTTAACAGCTTATAAGAAGAAATGCGCCGATGACGAGGTAGCATCCTGGGAGAAGCTGGGATCGCAAGGGAGAGCGGTTAAGGCGCATACAAACGATACGATTGGAAATGCCTTTTTGAAAGATTATAATCTTCAGAAACCTGGTCTTTTATCACTGCACTCCAATTAAGATCAAATACCGCTGCCAATAAAACTGCTCTTAATAGAGGAAGGCCCAGAGAGGACGTATACTGCAGGAAATGCAATACAGCGGTAGAAACTATGAATCACATCCTCGGTCAGTGCATTTTTACGAAACCAGCAAGAATAAAGCGTCGTGACGAGTTAAAGAACTTTACAGAGGGGAAGATGCTCTGTAAATCAGACACTGTGGTGTCCACGGAAGTCACTTTCTCCGTTGCCGAAGAGGTTAGACTCAAATCTGACCTGGTAATAAAAAGCCGGGAGGGGTCCACGTGGTCGATGGGACTGTCCGCCACGAATAGGGTCTAGCCTTCTAAAAGCAGAGGAGGGAAAAGTGGTAAATTACCAGCCAGTCATTCCCCTGGCAGCTCAACTTCATGCAGTTCCCAACGCCAGAATCGTGGCAGTGGTGGATGGAACCTCTGGGGCTATGCCACGATCAACAGTCAGTGCCCACAAGACGTTGGGGATCAGGTCTCGAGGCGATATACTATCTCGCTAATTGCTCTAATTACTCTCAGAAGCTCTATTAAGCTCTACACACAATTTGTAAACAATTTGTTACGATGAAGCAACTTAGCATTGCTGGTAGTAAATTCAGAAAATGAACTTCTTGGTCTCGTGGGGAAGTCTAGGGAACCCAGGGGATCCGAAAATGCTTAGGATATTCCTAGTTACCACGACTGTAAGTAGGAAGTGTATACTATTTAAAGTAGCATATAGAAAATTGCGTAGCCAGAATCCTCGTTTGTTGGTCCTTGATAACAAAGTGTTAGTCTTCTTCTTCTTCATTTCATGGATTAGGCAGGATCCGGAAACCATCTTCTTCTCGGACGACCGATACTCTTTCGGCCGGCTGGTTTGCAGTTCCTTGCCAGTCGAGGAATTCGGCTTCTGTTCATTCGCTCCAGATGACTGCACCAGTTCATTTTAGTGTCACTGATCTTATTCTCAAGACAAAATATCAGTAGCTCTTTACATATTTCTTTACTCCTAATTTCGTCATTTAGAGTACACACTTTTACAGCTCTAAGAAATCTCATTTCTGTGGCTCTCACTCTATTTATTTTTCTTTTTGAAAGGGTCCAAGTCTCGCTACCATATAACAGTACTGGTACTGCCATCGTCTTATAGAATTTAAGCCTTGTTTTCTTTTCTTGTTTTATCCTTCAGGATTCTATTAATTGTCCCACAAATATGTTTAAACCTGATTAATTTGTTTCTGATATCGTCGCCAAATACAAAAGGTACTTCACATCCCAAGTAATTAAAACTGAACACTTGTTCTACAGTCTTCCCATTCAATAATTTTTTTTCATCTGATAAGATATTTTCCATGAAATGTCATCACTTTACTTTTATTAGTACATATTTTAAGGTTACAATCTTCACATATATTTTGCAATACATATATCCTTCTTTGCAGCATGTCTTCTATTTGCTGAATCATGACCACATCATCTGCAGATGCAATGTCAGATGTCAAGATATAAAGTAAATAAATTTGGGGAAATTCAACATCCCTGTCTAACATCTTTATGTGTTTTAACTTCTTCCGTCAACCTTTTGCCAGTACCAATAACAACTGTCGTGTCTTGGTACATACTTTTGATGGCATTAATAAGATGGAAAAGTAAACCTCTTCTAATAAGTATGCTTCATAACTTAGCCCTGTTTGCACTGTCGAAAGCTTTTTCAAAGTCAATAAATGCCATCTAAGTTTCCAAGTTAAATTCACGTCGTTTTTCTACGATATGTCTGATGGTAAATATGGCATCTATCATTCTAAATCCCATTTGATCTTCACCTATTAAGCAGTCAGCAATTATTTTCAGTCTTCAAGTATCATCACCATTATCTTCTTCTTCTTCTTCATCCTTTACGGATTAGGCATATTGCCTGTTCCAGCCTCTTTCCCTCTCATTCTTGACTTTCCAATGTTTCTTCCCTTTCGGCTTGTAATTCAGGGCTTGCACTGGAAGTCTGATTTGCGGCATATTTCCAATATGTTTCACCCATTGCTGTCTGTACTTCTTAACATTTTCATGTACTGTTTCTTTCCGCCCTAGTTTTTCTCTTATTTTTTCACTATTTATTTGGTCTGTTAATGCACAGCCCTTTACTCCTCTCAAAAACTCCTTTTTGCTGATTTAATCCTCCAAAAATCTTTTTTTTGAACTCAATCTCCCTTGTTTTTGAATTCATACAGTAAAACTGGGAGGTCGATAATATCATAAAATTTTAACTCGGATTCTTTTCGAGCTTTCTTTTTAAACGTTATACTTATAGTTCCACAAACTGCTTAAAATTTATGAATCTTTGTGACCTCCCTCTCTTCCATATGTAATTTCACATCCTAGGTAGCTAAAATACGTCACTTCTTCTAAAACCATATTTTTAAGCGCAATCTTTGTCCTTACTGATTCTTTTCCTTTAAAAGCCATTACTTTGGTTTTATTAACTGATACTATCAAATTGTACTCCATAAAAATTTGCTCGTTGATAAATAGATCTTTGCAAATCATCTTCGTTTTCCTGCAGGATCACCTGGTAGTCAGCATATATAAGAGTATTTACAAATGTATTTTGCACGGGTAAATATCTGAAGGTACCACGTTCATCCATCTATTAATTATATATCCCAGATATACATTAAAAAGTGTTGGAGAGAGACTGTCTCCCTGCCTTACTCCTTTATTTATAATCCTCTTCCCAGAAACAAATCCATTGTATTTTACTGTGATATTAGTATTGTCATACATACTTTTCGCCACTTGCACTAGATGTCTTGGGTACCCTTCTTCCTTCATAATGCTCCATAATTTACATCAGTTGATATTATCAAAAGCCTTCTCAATATTCACGAAGGCTAAGTGTGTTTCTCTATTAAACTCTACTCATTTCTCAATTATTTATTTTAATGTAAATATGTCATCTATTGTTGAGCGACCTATTCTAAACCCCTGTTGTTCCTGAGGTAGAGTGCAGTCTGCAATTGGGTCGATTCTGTTATTCACAATTTTTGCATATTCTTTATAACGCGAGTTAAGTAGACAAATACCCCTATAGTTGTGACATTTACGTCGATCTACTTTTTTAAAACCTGGAGTAATTAACGAATCTAACCATTCATCTAGTATTGTACTTCTTTGTCAGCATTCATTCATTAGGTGGAGCAGTCGAAATTGTAGTAACATACCTCCATGTTTCATTAATTCTACGTTAACCACATCAGAACTACAGGCTTTCCTATTTTTAATGAATCATCAAGCTCTTTCATATCTTACATATCTATATTTCTATTTGTTCCTTTTTCTTCACCCGACGTATACATTTCTTCACTCCCACTCCATAATTTTACAAAGTAGTCCAACCACTCTTTCCTATAAATTATATTCAATCTTGCCATATCCGTTTCTTCTAAATTCATTGTTTTTAACACTTTACAGGCTATACTTTGTCTTCCAAATACATCATGTTCTAAAATATTTACATGTCTATCCCAAGTTTCTTGATGGGCTTGACTCACTAATGATTTAGCTTCATTCCTTTTTTCGTTGTAGATCTGTTTAGTCTGCTCATTCCTGTTTTGCAGATAATTTGGTATGCTACCTCTTTTCCTGCACTGCCTCTGCACCCGTATCATTCCATATTTTTAAAGTTTTCGTTTTTCGCATAATTTTTCGAATGCCTAATGTCTTATACGCTGCCCTTCTTATTAATTCTTTAATTTTTCTCCATTCTTCATTTAGATCTTCTGATGTGGCGATGTTGCTCAAAAACTGATTCAACCGTCTCTGATACAACTCCCTTACACTATCATCTTCTAGTAGATACACTTTATACCTTACATCTTCTTGTTTATTTTTTGAAGCAGCTCGTTTCTTCCACCTTGCTCTTATGTTTATTTTTGTTTCCACTAGATAGTGTTCTGAATAAATGCCATATCCTCTAAAAACACAGGTATCCTTTACGTCTGAACTTAACTTTTTATTAACTACTAGTGAGAACCGTCAAAATTTGACGGTGAGATCTGAGATAAATGTAAAATACTGTGCCCAGGCTAATGTTTACAATACGTTGCATTGTTTGGATCTTCAGGGTCAACGAAGATATTGTAACGTCGTGGGTAGGGATCTACTCCACACTCTACTACAGCACTTCCGCGCCAGACTTGGCGGACAAGTTTTGCGGTTTTTGCCGCGGGGAAACCAGAATCGCTACCCAACCCAGGGCTTCTGCGACAGCCCTTTTATATGCTCGAGTCACATGACTTCCGCGTCATCTTTCCCCCCACGCACTCGTCTTGAGGCGTCTGCTTTCGCCGTTGCAATTTGCACCCGGCACCTACAAGCCCTCTCCCCTTTTGGACTTTCCCTGAAGGGTTGGCCTTTGTTTGGAAGCCTATTTTTGGCTCCCTCATCCCCATACCTTGCAACTTGTCTCTCTGGAGCAGGGAGTCAAGTCTATGACGCTACAATATTCTGTGATGTGGAGTTCCCAAAATTTTGAACACGTATGGCCCATGACCAGGTGGCAATGTAATATCGGCACTAAATTACACAAAAGAAAGAGCATTATTATACGGACAGTTATTATTTCTAAAGTTTTTTGATGTGTCATCATCTCCCATAAGCAACTGTTTGATTTCTTCTGGCATATTGCTCGAAGGTAAACTTATTTTCCCATTTAAGCAACACAGAGTAAACTGGTTTGCAGAATTTTTCTCACATGGCAAGTACAAATCAGAACAAAACTGACATTTCATAGACAACGACCCAACAGAAAATGAAATGACCCTACTATCACGACATCTATGCTGACTTTCTCTTTCCCTGCATCCAGTTAATGTACATTTGCGTCTTTTGGAGTGCGTAGGCAAGGATTCGGAATTCGACATAACCTGTGAACAACTTCATTACTTCAGTACAACCGAGCAAAACTCACTGTTTGAATGTTCTCTACAAAGTACACCACAAAAGCAAATACATGCACACTATCAACACGACAATGTAATTATTACACTGAAACAAAACCTTGACAAATTGTAAACAAATCTCAATGATCAAAATAAAGTATCAAACAGCGCCACCATGAAGCAGCCACTCTGGAAAAAAACAATTGACTATTGATAAACGTACTATTAAAGAATGATTTAATTAATTAATTTACACCATAAATGTTGATGAATCAACACAAACAATATATGATAACACATCTAGGGATCACATTCTTTCATTTAAAGGAAAAAATACTACAATCGGTTCAGTAGAAGCTCTAAACGAAGCCATGGCAGAATACCTTATTTTTTTAAATATATAGATTACATAATCTATCACTGAGTGTTGTCCCCTGGCACTCCAAGTATATTTATGAATGTTCTTTTCTTCTAAAAATGTATTGGTGATTCTTGAGTTCATTGTACAATTTTTTACAATTGTACTTTTTTACAATTTTCTGAGTTCTTTTCCATTTTCGTTCATTACCTGTTCTCCATAGAGTCCTATAACATTGGGAATAGGCATGTTTCCCACACTCACATTCACATCTCCAGCTATAATTAGCGAGTTATTTGGATTGCATTTATTTACTTCTGTCTGCAGCTTGTCATAAAATTTATGGTCTTCGTTTTTACCTTCCTCGGGGACATAAACTTCTATAACAGTAAGATTATCTCTACTCATTTTAAAGTCTAGTCTTAGTATTCTTTCATTGATGTATGTGTAGCTCGTAATACACTTCTTCCATTTCTTATCCACATACGTCGCTACACCAGCTTTTGCCCTCTCTCGCTGTTCCACTCTACTATAGATATTTACCCAGTCATCGTCCCAGTCAATAGTTTACCCAGTCAATAGTTCTATTTATTTATTTTGTATGCCAGAAACATTTAATTTTACTACATTCAGTACATCCGTAATACCCTTATGATTTAACCTTTTTCGTTTGCTGTGGTTGTCATCAAATGAGTCCGGCTTTTTTCCTTTAGGCTTGTCAGTAGCAGAATACATCTCCTGACCGCGTTACGGGCGCTGTGTAGGTTGAGTTCGGTAGAGAGATTTACTCCTTTCTGCCTCCAAACATGCACAATTTATTTAGAGTCTTTCCCCCTAGATGTGTTGGTTTCACCTCACCTGAAGAGTCTCATCTATCCCAGTGTGAAAGGAATGGGGAGGAAATCATAAGAATGGGGAACCTCCGAGTTACTCGATCCACCCACTGATCCCGAGAGTAAGGAAGGATGGCACTGATAGATGGATATATCAAAAGCTGAGGGCAGCGGTCAACTGCTCCCTTATAGGTAGGAAAAACCGGGCCAACTGCTGCATTCCCCGCCCTCTGGTACGAATGTGCAGGGCTATGGGGTCTCTACATCCCTACGCCTCGTCTTCAAGTCTAGCATATATCTTATACGCACTAGCCAACAAATTGATACCTCAATAATTCTCACAGTTTTCGCTGTTACCTTTCTTACATAATGGAATTACTTTCGACTTAAACCAGTTTTGTGATATTTTATCCTGTTTCCAGCACACGTTAAACAAATATAACAATGTCAGCTGTAGATGCATTCCGCCATATTTCCAACATTCAGGATTTATTTTGTCTAACCCTGTTGCTTTCCAATCTTTAACAATGGCTTCTGTTACCTACTCCAGTCAGATGTTTTTCTAAACCATGTGTACTAAAATTGGGTTGTACTTCGTCTGACGATTCCTCATATCACAAGTTTTTGTAGTGGTCTGTCCATACTTCATCGCTAATGACATCTAATTTCACCAGGACTCTCTGATCGCTGCACAACGTTTTCAGGGCTTTGTATCCAAAGGTCATTCGACCGTGTAAGTCGTCTTCAATATTTGAGAAAAATCTATCCCTAGACTCTTGTTAGCTTTTCCTCACAAAACTCTTTGAAAAATTTCGTCTTTTCCACTACATCTTTTTATTTTCTTCTGAAGGTTGATTAATGTATCTTCTATAAGAATAATTTTTTTCTCTTTAATGGCATACTCCATTTCCTCTGTCCATATTTTAAGACCTTTCTTTTTCCTACATTTTTTATTATTGTCAAGGACTTCATAAGATTTTATGTACAGCTTCTTGTATGTTATTCCATTCCTCTTGTATTCTTTCTTTTGGTCTCTCTTCGAATGAGTTCCTCATTTAAACGTTTCTGATATATATACTGAGAAACTCAATCCAGTAATAAATGAACTTTATAAACGTAGTCTGACTGTTCACATTTTCTTCTATTAGAAACCCACCACTTTTTATACATGTTAACTTTAGAAACTACATAGAAATGATCAGAACCAATATCATCAACTCTATAAACTCTAACATCAGTAATCTAGCGAGTCAAATTCTCAGAATGAGAATCTCAGGAGAGGCTGGTGTACTACACATTATGGATAATTTAAAATTTGACAGTTAAAGAGACAATAAAAAATTGATGAAATACTGACAATGACAATGAAAAATGAACATAATTATATTAAAAAACTGTACATCTATTATTATTATGAAAAATGTTACCATTTATCTCATTAGTATTGATCTCATGTGTAATATGATTAATAAACGAAAACCCATTTATCACGCTGTGTGTTATGTCATTTTTCAGGAATATATTCGAAGCTATTGTTACTTTCTCTCCTTCTACGAAACTACGTAGTAAAGAGAAAAATATTGAAGTGATACTGCGCACTATGGCAGGTTCAGCTTTCGACAATTCGGAAAAAATATAGGATTATTTAATAAATTAATTCCTCTAAAACGTTGTGTAGTCTGAATTCTCATTTGTTGGTCCTTGATACCGAAGTTAGTTTACGGCAAAAGATAACCGATTTACTTCTTCCGTAAGCCAATATTTTGGCACTCCGAGTAAACTCTAGCAGCTAATGTGTGGTCAACACTTACACCTAAAACATTCAGACGACTTTTTCCAAACGTGACGTTCCTCTATCGTTCTGGGTGATACCACGACTCATTGAATTTGAAACGAATATTTTGTTTTGGGATGTACTTTTCATGAAGTTGCTACATTTTCAAAATATTTCGAAAATTCTCCAAATTTCGTTGGTTCCTTTTTCTTCTCGGAAGATTAAATGACAAAAAACGGCACAGAACTCATTGTCATTGAATTATCTGAATTTTTGAAAGTTGAAGAAATTAACATTGTAAATCTACAATATTGATGATGTAGATTTTTTCAATAAAATATGTTCTGAATAATAGCTCTTAATGAATGATAATGTACAATTTTTTGAAAAAATTAATAATAGTTTTGGGTATTATTATTATGTGAATATTATTATTATTATTATTATTATTATTATTATTATTATATAAATATTATTATTATATGAATATTATTATATTATTATTTTTCTTATTTGTATGTACAGTAGATAGCTTCAGGAGGAGAGTGTATTGGTACAATATGAGAAAGAAGAAAATCATGTAATTTAATTTTGTTAGGGTTGGTAATATTGCAACTTCAAATTCGATGTTTACTATTTAGATCGGTAATAAAATGTTTTTGTTTAAATTGTTAAAGACGTGTTTAAATCATGGAGCTTGAATATAAGGAGATGGCATGACGTCACAAACCTGAAGCCACCTCCGCCATATTGGTGAATCCAGAAAGCTTGTAGCACAGACTAACTGCGTGAGAGTACTTTGTGGATTGCAGCTGTACTCGTTTCAGTAATGTTGTTTAGCATCATTTTTAATATTTCAAATTCTCGTTCAGAATAGCTAGTTTTTGTAACAGTTCGTTATGGTTAATTGTGTAGTATGACTGTACAAACCATACGGGAAAACCAGATGTTGCTTTCCAGAAGAAAGTAGATACTCCATGTAATTTAGAACATTCAGTAACTTTATAAGTTATTCGTTTATTTTCGTGCGTTTTTTCTTAAAGATTCCCTGCAGATCCAAAGTGGAGAGCATTGTATATTAAAGCTGTACGAAGAGACAATTGGCAGCTTAGCAATTACAGCAGGCTATGCTCAGCTCATTTCCAAGAACACGATCTTGGTAGAACGTCTTTGTTGAAGAAATGTTTGGAAGAATTAGCACTTCTATCAAATTTTCCAGCTTTTCCATCACACCTAAGAGAAGTAAGTTGTGGAGGAATACTTATTTATTGAAGAGATGTATAAGAGGATTTAAGTGATCAAGAACATTCTTTTCCAGCCTCCTACAAAGAAACAGCGAGTATTGCAGAAGTGGATACCAATTGCATTCCTTGCCCATTGTTGAGGATCTTGAGGAATCTAGTGCTAGAGAATTTTTTTGACTTCAGATGATAGTATTGTTAGACCTGTGGTAACAAGGTATTGGTTTTCTCAGACGTATTTTGGACTCGCCAATATAACGGACTGGCTTCACTTGCTGAAACGGGAACTTGCGGGAACTGAAAAATAGTAATTAATATTAATAATATTGATTATTAAAGAAAGAATATCAAGAGAAAAATGATTGTTAAATTGGAGTGAATAATTTTTAATAAACGGTTTAATGAGTATAGCAACTTCTCCCGAGCAGCATTGCAATATTTTCTCGTTATTACGTAATAAGCGAGAAAGTCACAATCGGTTGGAGCATATTTCTGAACAAAATACAACGCACAACCAAATAAATGGGTTTTGCTACATTAATATAATAATGTTTCCCTTAAGATCAATACTACTCAGAAACGAGGAAAGGTTTCTTAACCATAAAGGAAGAACACTTTGTTAATGTATTCAATATTTCAACCCTTTTTCATTGTCATTTAGGTGTCATATTTATAATTGTCCTTAAAGTGTCGTCATTCCATTTGTCACACATCTCGCGGGAGAATGCTCAGTTTGCTCTGGTAGCACGGTTCCTCGTATGATTGTGTGAACAAGAGAAACATAAAAATAAGATTTAAAATATTCGAATCCGCAATACGGTCTAATTTTTTACGTAATTTCACAAGCCACATCTTTTGGAAAACTTGGAGTCTTGGAATCTTTTGGAGGTACTAGCTCCGGAATTGAGAGATTAATAAGAAAACGTATTCTGAAGCATGTGGTCACACACGCATCTGCCGGGAAGCGTGCAAGGATTATGGCCATTTTTCCTCTTCGCGAAACTAGTAGGAATGGCACCTTACACATTAACCCTATCTCACCGTGTTGTTCGGACTCAAATCGGAATAATATTCACTGCAGTTAATATTGTTTTGTTCGTCATCAGTTCAACACTTGCAGTATTCTACGAAGCAACTTCGTCAAGAGCTTTTAATGGTCAACCTAAGCACAGCATTATTCTCGCCAGGATGTGTCAGACCGCCAGTTTTGTTCTCGTTTTACATGTTTTTATTAGTTCCGTAATGCCATCTAAACCTCAGCTCTGGAGTGAACTGTTCAGGCTAATGGATGACATTGAAATAGCGTTGGAAATAAATATTCGCAAGTTGCCACGCGTAATTCAACTGACATGGGTTCTTTCAATTACTGTAGTTAGCTTTTCTTTCATGGGTTCCCTACTAGTAATATGGGTACTAAATCGTAGGAAGGTGTCAATATTTACATTTCTTCACGGCTGTTATCTCTTCAGTAAGATCTTCGTCCTATGTTACAGTTTTTATTGTTTCTCTGTGATAATTAAATATTACTTTTCTACACTCAACGAAAAGATAGAAGAAATAGTGAAGGAACTTCAACTAAATCATGAACGCGTGTTTGAAGTAGAAAATTTCAGAAAGCAAGAAGTGTACAAAACATTCACACATTCCAAGGGTGCAGTTCAAACACTGAGAGTTACAACTCGCTACATAGAGGAAAGGATCGTCACTTTAAGAAAGATGCATTTCCATATTCAAGAAATGTGCTTACTACTTGAGCAGATTTTTAGCCTCATGTTGCTCTCAGTCTACGTGTTCTCTTTATTGATCATGGTTTCTTTGTTGCAAGGATTCATTACAGCTCTTCAGAATGACGTCTCAGAAATCACACCTTTGTTTACAACTTTAATTACGATCATCTTGAATGCAGTCTTTGGAGGTAGGGGTGCGAAATATCTTGAATAATGCTTCCCAGAAATTTGTTCAATAAAACCTTACATTTAGGAAAACGTTCTATTCTAAAATGTCGAAACAAGTACTGTCTTCTCCATTAGGTTCAACAGGTTTAAGTAAGAAAATTCAAGTGCTTAGAAATGTCAACATATACAATACGTGTCGTATATGTTAACATGTCTCTAGTTTATTTATCCAAAATGTTCAAAGGTTACGAAGGAAAATTCATTTTCTACAGTGATGAGCACACTGAAGGTTGTAATATCTTCGAATTTAAAAAATTAATACTCCAGATCGGGCAAATAAATGGATAATCGTATTGCAGTCTCAATGAGTATTGATTTATATCCTAATAACTTCAACAATCTTAGAAAATTATTCATATTATTATGACTACCTGTCCTTATATGCCTATGTGAACATTTTATATTTTTGATATTTAGCACTATTGACTTTGGACATTTTGCTCGTAGACATCATTAATGATAATTATATTAAAAAATTATGGACTTAATAGTGAAAAGGATCTATTTGTAAAATGTATAGTTTAGAACTGAACATTTCCTTTGATAATCTAAAAAATATATGGGAGAAGGGGGCAAGGAGAGCCTCCGGGTAGTAGGAGTCTATCCCGAATAATTTGACTTTTGCACGCCAGAAACAAGCGAGTTGCGTTGATGGTCCACCATTGATCCACAGTACGAACAGTGTCGCATTTGCACTCCATTTACATAACAGACGACACAGTGGCCTCATAACAGGCCGTCCACCTGTAATTTTTGCTGCTGACATCTGAAGCCAGTGAGTTTGTTACCTTGCTTATACAATAATCTTAATAATTTGCATTTATTGCATGATTCATGTAGTTGAATGAGATCAAATTAAAACAAATGCCAAATTATTTTATCCTACATTTTGTAATTTGAATAAAAACGTTAACATTGAGGGTAATGGGAGCCATTAAGAAGGGGTAATTGAAGCCTAGCTCTAATAACTCCATGCTTGTTTACACTGCACGTTTGTAATTTTAACTTATCAGGATTAAACAAACTCATTATAACGGGATTTATTTTGTTTCCAGTATAAGCCTCGAAAAAGATCATGGACCACAGGAATTCGAAGTGGATTTTACATGAATTAGACAAGCTGTGAATTGCATTTTGTAAGACTCAGCAGTTTATGTTTCTGTTCCTGTTCTTTGGCTCAACAGCACGCTACGAAACTTGGCCGACCAGCGGTGACCCAGCTTCTCGACCTTAGGATAAGAGGTTCGTGTGGTCAGCACGAAGACATCCCTTCACCGGTCCCTTCTCTGATCTTCATAACCTGAGTGTGAGGTTTCTGATCGTCACATAGCCATAGACACTGGGACATTTGCGAGGAAAGCGCACAGATATAATTTCCCCGAGAATCGAACCCAGGGTGGCACTGTGGAATGCGAGCACGCTAACCATCGAGCCACCGAGGGCGTCCAACTGTTCATAGCTCTGCAAAACCCTCTAGAATGCATTACTTTACTTTGAAGAAGTATAGGCATATAAGTGAAGATGAAAATGATGCTCTGAAACGTCCACACCTAGGTATGCCAACCATGTTTTCTGAAGCACAAGAAAAGAAGTTCGCGGACAACCTACTATACTTGGATTTTCCTAACCTGGCAGCTGAGGGTATTATTTTTAAGATGGACTATGGCACGACTTTTTGCGTCTTTCTCGGTCCTGCCGCAAGATGTTGCATTATCGCGACCGAATCAAGAAATGCTGCAGATCAAGCGACTCTAACGGCACGACCGAGAAAGTCGTGACAAGCCGTGCCATATTCCATATTGAAGATAACACCCCAGATGCCTCGTTAGAAAAACCCAAGTATAACATTGAGCAACATGTTTTACGTTCTAAGTAGTAAGCAGTTCTGTTCACTTGCAGTGTTCAGAAGCTCTCAAGAGAATCGCATCTTGATTGATTGATTTTTTCGTGTTTCCGGGCGCGTCAACTGCTTTGGTCATTAGTCCCGTTAGTGTAGTGCATGTTTTTTCTCGGGAGATGGCGGGGATCTTCCCCGCTGGATGGCGAAATCCGGCGCCGACCTACCGTCGGTTAGTGGCGTTTCCCCCTACCCAGGACTCTCCCACCAGCGGGGGACCGCCCCAGTCGGGACAAGCTCTAAGCTCCCGACCGGTCTCCCAGAATATGTGGTAGTGTAGTGCATGTTAGTGTAAGTGTGTGTGTAAGGGGAGAGGAGAGGACAAGGAAGAGGTAGGACAGATCGCGCGCGGTCCGTGGCCCGTTTGGTAGGGCACTGCTCCGGCATTCGCCTGGTGTTGATCGGAGAAACCACGGAAAATTACCGATCAGAGCAGCCGGCTGCTAGAATTCTCCTCCAGACAGCGACCTAGCTGAAAATCTAGTGTCGAAAATCCTGCCGCCGTCAGGACTCGAACCTAGGACCTCCCGGTCAGAGGCGCTGCAGGAATCGCATCGTCTGACTGTTTACGAACTCTTAAAAATGACCTACAACAAGGAATGTGAACTCCTTGTCAAAACGGCTGGTCCACTGAGAACCCCATACGAGATAGCTGAGATTTTTAATGAAGCTTTTTCTACGATCCACTCCATAGAAAACGTAAAAAAAATATGTTTTCAAAGCAAGAGGAAGAGCGCGGGCCCTTCGAAGAGATGAGTGGGGACGAAAACTAACGTCCGTTTTGAATAATCAATGGAGCTATCTTGTACATAACTACAGTTCAAGAACGTAGTGCTCCTCTGCACAAAGAAGAGGTAAAAGGGCGAATGTGAAGATTCCTTTACAAACATTTTGCCCTCGATCTGCCCTACGCCCAAATTAGGCTACCAGACTCTCATAAATGCTCGTAAGAAACGGCATTCGGAGATTTCGACTGCTTCACATTTCAAAAAACTCAATGAAGGAAAGGGAACTACGATAGAAAGAGAAGGTAGAAGGCAAGGGGCGGCCAAAGAAAATATCCGAATTTTCTACCAAAAAAGAAATACATACAGTGGTAACAAGGAGGGATAGGCCTTGTTGGGAAATACATACGGAGCTCTACAAACGGTTTGACACAATTTTTCACAGAGAGCTCATCGATTTGTATTAACAATGAAAGTGACGATTCCCGTAGAAATTTTTTTTTTCTTTGCTTTGTAAACCTGTATCACATCTGGACTGTGCAAATTGTACTGTTGAACGTATTTTACTTGCAAAGTTTGAGATAGGTAACAATAATTTATTTATAATGTACAAAACGTAAATGATGGATTTGTAGATCCACAAGAGTGGAAACAATGATATTAGGTTGCAATTTTATTGAGACAACTAATTGATAGTATGGATTACGTTTGATACGGCTCCCATTACCCTGTTGTAGGCTCTCATTACCCAGGTGATTGGGTAATGAGAGCCAATCGAGTCAGTTTGATTTTCCTTTCTTTCTCATAACAGGAGTATCCGTTTGCTTTTGCTTTGAGATATTTTATGGATCAAACATAAGAGAATCTAGATTGTTAACCAAAATTTAAAAAAATAGTTTCAACGGCCTTCTTATTCCACTTTTTACTTAGTAGGCTCCCATTCCCCAATTCTCCCCCATATATACATTTAGACTCCATTTTACTTTTAAATGGAGGACCCTGCAATGCTTCACTATTGCAGTCTATTAAATAGATACAAGTTTAAAATAAATTAATTTAGAGAAGAATAACTCCATAGGTAACTTTAACTACTTTACTACCCTTTAACCCTTTAGTACCCTTTAACTACAATTAACTTTTTATAATACTCTACCCTTTAATAATCAAATATTCAAATAATATTGTGCACCACTAGTATTTGGTTCAAACTTCCTGCTTTCTGGACCGCAACTTCCGTTACTCGATATTTTGAGTCAAAGCGAGGCATGTGTTTCAAAACGATATCCATACATTGCACTTGAAGCAAGATTCTCTGGGTACGGCGTTGAGCCCAATTAACTTTACCAAAACACACCCACATCTCCAATTTAATTCAAACTACTCTTTAAACACTCCCGATACTAATAATGACAAAGTGTGATAATTCCAGTGAAATCAGTCGAGTTGTTCTTGCGTCTATATGGACAGACTCACCCATTCCCATTTATTTATTCATCGATTGTATGAATCTGAATGAGAAAGAGTTGTGGCTTGGCGTGTGTGGCAGGCGCGGTGGCGTGGGGCGCGGGCAGCGCGGCGGCGGCGGGGGCGGCGGCGGGCGGCGGGGGCGGCGCGGGGCTGGCGCTGCTGCTGCGCGCGCGGGCGGCAGGGGCCGGGGCGCAGCGCGAGGCCCGCCTGCTGCTCCTGCAGCTGCGCGCGCACCCCGTGCGCTTCTCCGCCGGCGGCCTCTTCCCGCTCGACCTGCGCTTCTTCCTCGCGCTGCTCGCCTCCGTCGCCGGCTACGTCGTCGTCGTGCTGCAGTTCACGCAGCCGCCCGCCTGCCCCGCCTGCGTCGCCGCGCCCGCCAACTGCACGCTCATGCGCCACATCTACTCACAGGGCCAAGACTAGGGGCTGCATGAGACAGCTCTTCCCGAATAGTAGGGATTACAAACTTCATGCTAACACGTCAGTTCTGGTCGCTGGGGTCAATCGACAGTCTCGCTGGGTTGCGACGAGCATTTCATGCTCATGGAACAAATGTGTTCGATGGGTGGGGACTAGAGCTTGCATGCACATACAACAGCTCTGCCCGCTCGGTGAGGACTATCGGCTGCATGAACATGCGGTAATCACCAACTCCAAAGTTGTGCTGAGTGGGCGAGGACAAGCAACTGCATCGTCACGCAACAGCTCTGTTCGCCGAGTGGGAACTAAGGACTGCCTACACATGAGACAATTCTGCTCGCTGAGCGGTTACTGGCAACTGCATGCTCATGCGGCAGCTTTGTTTCTTGACTTATCACTAGTGACGCTCAGTTCTCATTCTAACTACACACACGCAAGCGCCAATTTCGTTACTGGTCTGAGCACTCAAATTACTAACGGTGATCATCGAGAGCAGGGCTGCTTAAATGGGAGAATTGGGACCAGACTGACTACGGTTTCTCGCGTACCGTTGCCCTTTCACTAAAATAGAGCCAATCACGTCCGATCTCCTTTCTTTCTTTCTTTCTTTCTTTCTTTCTTTCTTTCTTTCTTTCTTTCTTTCTTTCTTTCTTTCTTTCCTTTCTTTTCCTTCCCTTACCTTTCCATTCTTTTTCCTTGTCTTCCCCTCTTTTCTGCCGGGCTATTTTGTTTGTCAGCCGTTCTCCCCGGTTGTCGCCAGAGACGCCCTGGGCCACGGTACGCATTGGAATAGAACCTTTTAGCGTGGTAGCAAAGTATCAATGACCTCGTATTTCTTCGTCTTTAATAGCAATTTCTGCAAAATATTGGTTGTCATACATGTGTCACCCACAGAGACAATACTTCAGCGATCGACAGACATTCAGTTTCCACGTTTATACGATTACTATCATTACTCTCAAAGATTGAATTGCTTATGTGATGATGAAAATGATTAATATGCTCTTAAAAACATTCCAGTATGCCAAGGAATATTTATTTTTAATTATAATGATTGAATAAATATTTTTAAAGTGAAGTCAAATTATGTCAGTTTGTTTAATTTAGTTGTAAATGTTCTATAAATATATTACATACACGTATGTTACGTATGCTTTTCATTTTATATTTATGTACTTAATTTTCCAGTCTCTATTGATTAATGCATTGCATAGCAATTGAATGAACTCTTGTCATGGACTCACACCAGATGTATTGACACTATCTGGTGGTGTACATCTAAACAACTCTCATTGATAAACTACGGTGCCTCTGATTCAAAGATAGATATGAAACGTTAAGAAAAGTAACTACTATGTAAATATGTTTACATTTATGACTGTATATCATAGCCTATTGCACTTTAGACATTCAAAAGAAGCTATCACAATACTTTTATCGAAAATTGTTCAGTACTTTCAGAGATTACCCCGTCAAAAACTTAATCCTCTTTCTCTCCGAATGGAAGTTATGTTAAAAATATCTTGAAGTGGCTATTAGGAAAGTTAATTTGATGATGCTAATGTTCACAAATGGCAGGGTCACAATTAAGAAGACATAGAGTTAGATTTTCTTAGTGTTTTCCTTGCAATAACAGAGTACAGAATTGTCAAAATAAATTATTTAAACTCACAGTGTTTTCTTTGTTTTATTATATAACCAAGTGCACGTACTCCAGCCTTTCAGAATACTTACGCCACTCAAGCCTTTAAGAATACTTTGGAGAGTCTTGGAGAAACAATATCAGAATTTTCGATGAAAGCCGTAGTGCTTCGTTGGCGGAAAAGCGTTTGATCAGTGTGACCGTATGCGTTAAATGGAAAATTGGCTGTGGATTTGGGAATGGCCTCCTCAAGACCCTCTGGCCATGCCCTGGAAATTTGCTTAACGTTTTGTATGTAGTGGAGCTTCAACATAGCATTTCAGGAAAGGTGCCAAGCTGTTTTCTCATATCTAATCCTAAATGCTGTGTATAGAGTGGTTGCTGTCTGCATTTATTCATATACACATACAAAGCGTTGAACGTCGAGGGTAAAGTTGGTCAGCGATAGCTAGTGATAAATGTAGACCATAGACCGTACGGCAGTTAAACAACATTTTAGTTGGTGCCCAGTGGAAGATTGGTTTCTTATACAGTTTACCTGTAATTACAATATATCACGTTATATTATTTGATGGACGCACAGCCTCAAGATGCTGCACCCGGAGATCTTCCTTCACTCAGGAATCGGATTTGATTTGATTTATTTTCGTAAAAAAAACAATCAGAACTGTATGTGATGTATGGGACAGGGGGTATAAATCACCGACGTCTCGTTGAACTCCAGAAACCCTTCTCCGTCCTTTTACTATACACAGTTAGATGATGAATAAAAGTACCAACGACGTTATATTAGCAACATTTGAGAATTAGAAACATTTGCTTTCGAGTGATAGACAACTTATTTTCATCGATAAATGAGTTACCGATTTACGAACTATGGATACAGGAGTGATGAACCATTTTTCTGCGCCGCGAGAAACAAACCCTACCCCTAACCCTTACACTGACGGCTCATCCAAACCAAGTCGGATATCCTAGTCTTACTATTATTTTTGTTTGCACGTAATTTTCCCCATTAATCCCGATTAAAGTCCAACTTTCCCACCAGCAGACTTCTATGAATATTAACAGTGTTTGTTCATAAATATATTATACTTATTAACTTTTATTTTCTTCATTAAATTAATTCCAAAGGTGCATTCAAGTACATCTACAGTTGAGGAGCATCTAATATGTTTCGATCCAAGTGAACATTTAGATACAATTGATTATGAGACACAAATGCAATAACATCACTTTTTCTGGATTTGAATATGGTATTAAAATATTGTTAATTATTATAAAAACTCATTTTCATTGATCCGTTCATGCATGAGAAAACTAAGCTTAACTTATTTATCTGAAATTTCAATCATTGAAAGCTAAATTTGGGTCTTCATTTACATTAAGTCCACTGAATACGATAGAAGAAATGCTTGATTCAATATCGATAATTCCTTACACTACGATACGAAGAGAATCGTTAATGTCAGAAAAAATCACAACTAACGCAAACTCCAGATTCATCCAGGTTCGTCAGGTTCATCGTCTTAATTTATACAAAGAGCCCATTTCGCAGCCACATTCAGAAGAGACATGGAAAGAACAAGCTCAATCTTACATCTTTTCACAGTCGGATTACATTTTACAACAAATACAACAATTATTTAAGTGTTTATGAAAATAAAACAACTGCTGATCCTTTCAAAACTAGAGAATCAAACCATTATCTATCACATTACCTGATTTTCTTCATACCATGTACAACGCAAGTGTCATTTTTAAAATAAATGCCTCTCATTCAAAAAAATTAGCGAAGGTTGAGGTAACCTGGATCTTACAATAACAGAGCCAAAGACAGAAAATAAGTTCCACCAGTGTCTATAAAATAGCTCGCAAATATTTGAAGAGATGAAAATGCTTGTATTGTTGAGACGAACGACTACACAAATTTAATAATAGTTGTAGATAGATACTGACACATCCTGATCAACAATAGGATACAGAATAAGTTTTAAATATTGCATCTTAACATGTTTTTATTTTCTTGAATAGAATAATTCTCAAAATTATTTTCATAATTAAAAATTTTAGGTTCCTTGTTCATTTGAAGATCATAAAAAATTCCACGCAGCTCTGAAAAGGGCCATCACCCAGGCGTAGGCTTCCCGGCCGACGAGTCTTCCGAAAACCGTTCCGCTCCATAACATTTGGAAGTCGTCCAGAAGGGAAGCTACTAAATCTCGAAACGCATTCCCTGCAAGCAGTGGCCTAGCTACCTAGTAGGGTGCAAGGCGGAGCCTACACAAACATTTAAATAAAAATAAAAACTGTTCTCATTACTTCATAATGTGGTTATTGATAATTTTGGATATGTTTTTCATTCAAAATTATTACGTTTTACGTCTGGTTTTCAAGGTTGATCTTCCCGCTTTATTGAGAACTTACCCGCCATAGGAGGCTGGCTCTGGCGTTCTGGTTGTCTGCTACAACGAACCGAAGGCTGGCCTATCGGGAATACTCGCGTTCGTTCGTAGCCTGTGGTGGGCTCACGCTCCAACATCAACACGACCGGCGCACACGTACATACACATACACATACACATACACACACACACACACATACCCCAATTCAGCTTATCGGAATGACTAACCTCTTGTTGAATCCGAAGGCTTGAAAGAGGTGACAGAAACAGTGGACCGCTAGAAGTGCAATAAAATGACGGTGCTGTTAATGTACAATTCGTTAACTCACACTTTCGGGGAGAAATGTCTTACAGATAGCGTGAATATTTATTCTTGGAGTTTGCTTATAAATAAATTAAATGATTTGTGATTATCTTATTTATTATAAAAATTTAAATATCTTTAAATGACTCGTGTGAGTGAAATGAACACAAGAATGCAAAATTAATTAGTAATTACATTAAACCGGCTGTTCACCTATTTGGGTCCATAATTTTTTTTAAATAAATATTTTCCATGCAGTAAAGTAATAATTTCTTCAACATCATTAAGAAAACTGTCCTAGCCCGAATTATCAACGGCCGCCTACTCAAAACGCTCGACAATTTTTTCAAAAACTTCTCTTAAAGTCATCTTACTCTGGGGTGTGTTGCTAGGAACTATGATTTTATTAGTTGGGGTACCCAAGTAATAATAATAATAATAATAATAATAATAATAATAACAATAATAATAATAACAATAATAATAATAAACACATTAAAAATTAATTGTCATTTTGAGATATCGCAATTAATAATAAGTTAATCTGCTCTAGAGCCTACTCAGAAAAACTTACCACGCTATGCCACTGCCCGCAAGAGCAATAATAATCCACTCCTCAGCGCCTCTCACCGGGAGGTCCTAGGTTCGAGTCCTACCGGCGGCAGGTTTGGTTGATTGATTTTTTCGTGTTTCCGGGCGCGTCAACTGCTTCGGTCAGTAGTCCCGTTAGTGTAGAGCATGTTTTTTCTCGGGAGATGGCGGTGATCTTCCCCCGCTAGATGTCGAGATCCGGCGCCGACCTACCGTCGGCTAGTGGGGTTTCCCCCTAACCAGAACTCTCCCACCAACGGGGACCGCCCCAATCGGGACAAGCTCCAAGCTCCCGACCGGTCTCCCGGAATATGTGGCAGTGTAGTGAATGTTAGTGTAAGTGTGTGTGTAAGGGGAGAGGATAGGACAAGGAAGAGGAAGGACAGATCGCGCGCGGTCCGTGGCCCGTTTGGTAGGGTACTGCTCCGGCATTCGCCTGGTGTTGATCGGAGAAACCACGGAAAACTACCGATCAGAGCAGCCGGCCGCTAGAATTCTCCTCCAGACAGCAGCTGAATTCGAACGGCGGCAGGATTTTCGACACTAGCTTTTCAGCTAGGTCTTCCTTGTCCTATCCTCTCCCCTTACACACACACTTACACTAACATGCACTACACTTCCACACATTCCGGGAGACCGGTCGGGAGCTTAGAGCTTGTCCCGTCTGGGGCGGTGCCCCGCTGGTGGGAGAGTCTTGGTTAGGGGGAAACCCCACTAGCCGACGGTAGGTCGGCGCCGGATCTCGCCATCCAGCGGGGGAAGATCACCGCCATCTCCCGAAAAAAACAACAACATACATTACACTAACGGGACTAATGACCACAGTAGTTGACGCGCCCGGAAACACGAAAAAATCAATCAATCAATCAATAATCCATTCCTCCTCCACTATTTGTCCACCAATCTCGAAGGGACAGTCAGCTAGCGAAAAAAGAACTATTTCCCATCCACACCTCCAATATCATTCAGGTTCGGTGCGCAATATTAATGTGACATATTTTTTACAATTGCCTCTTTGTCTAAAAGCATTGTCTTTTTGGCCTTTACAACTAAAATTATTAATTATTCATTGACATTAATTCGTTAATTTAAAGCTAAATCAATGTACGATGTGAGCGTTTCAAAAGATCGATGAATTACCCCGCCAAAATTCGAGTAATTTTGATCATGATTATCATTATCGTGTGTCCCTTACGTGCATGAGATTACAATACCATGAAAACCTATCGCAAACCAGCTTGTTGCAAATTCCACATGCACGGACCGGGATTTGAACTCCAGTACCCGTGCACGGAGTGGCAAGGTGAGCGATCTTACTACTACAAGACGGACCGGTCATTCAGATCGGGACCATAAGGAGCAGGAGCAGTGCGAATTAAGAGGAGAGCATACATTTTCATACATATTACTTCTTCAAAATATTTCTTGAACGAGGAAAACTACAGTGTGCAGTGTACAGCTGGTTTGTACGCTTTAGGATTTTAATCCTTCTCTAAGACAACTTTTACGTTGATAATGGAAGATACAATTGTGTTCACGCGAAAGTAATATTAAAAAAAATATTTCCAGCAAAGAAAACAATGGGTATGAAATCAAATGGTAAGGGTCGGTATTCTTAGCCAAGTTAATATGCACGGCCTCTGCCAAAAGAAACCTAATAGCAGCACGCTACCTCCACCCAATCCACTATCCCCACTGCTTGGCATGCACCAGCTGCGGATGAACTCTCCGTAGTTCACGATACGACCCATTCTACAACCATTTTATCTTTTGATTAAGCGAACACGTAAAACTAAATTCGTCCTCAAAAATTGCGCTGGTGGTATGCACAAATTAAACGAGTCAATTTATTGCATGTTTAATACTTTCTTCAACATTTCCCGTCGTGGGTTTCTCTGGAGAGGGCGCCATCCAAGAGCCCTTAAGGACCAGCCGCCACTGGTAGAGGGCAAGTTTTTTCGGTTATTTCCAAACAATCTATTAGGTTATCCTACTACAGCGGATTAATAACTGATCTTGGCAAAACGTTAAGTTGTAGCCTGTTGAAAACATTGCACATACTTTTTTTTCATTTAACCACATCAGTCGGAATGCTACTTTACAGGTGAGTGTTAGCTTTTATTTAAGTAATATAATGGATAGATGCACTACATTGGCCCGAAGATACTAATAACTGCAAATTAGAGTACGATCATACCCCTATTTCTGAGCGAGAACATCCCCACTGGGTACCTCTATCATTACTGTCATTAATTTTATCAAATTGAAGGTAAGAAGAAAGCAAGATATAGAGTAGAAGTGAGATAATTACTTCTCTACGTTATGGAGGACGGAGCAGATCTTATGGGAGACGGAATTGAATTTTTGAAGAAGCAACGTTGGTTTTACAGAGGTTAAAGTGGCTGGCGTAAGGGGTAGATTGGAAGTTAGAAAATAATTGGGGTGATAGTAAGGAAATGTAATTTGCAATTGGCTCAATGTACTCTTGCATAAATATACATCATAATACTAATACTAATCTATGTAATAGATGTAATGCTAAAATACATATACTAATTAATCTATGTAATTCAAAGTCAATATCTATGTAGCTTGTACTTTTAGTATCACCAATATATTATTATTGTATATCATGGTGGAGTTGAAATAATTGTTTTGTACTTAATATTAGTAGTAATATTAGTATATGATTATTTCTTCCTCGTTTTGTACTGTAATCTTTTATTATTTTGATTGATTAATTGATAGTGATTCCGAGCGCGTCAACTACTATAGTCATTAGTACCGTAAGTGAAGTCGGTGTTTTTGCTCTGGAGGAGGCGGTGGTCTTCTCCGCTGAATGGCCTGATCCGGAGTCGACCTACCGTCGGCTAACAGGGTTTTCCCCAACCAGGTAACTCCTACGAGCGGGTCACCGCCCCAGCCGGGACAAGTTCTAAGTCTCCGACCGGTGTCCCGGATGGGTCTTCCGCATGTTAGTGTGTGTGTAAGGGGTGAGGATAGGACAAGGAAGAGGAAGGAAAGTTTGCGCGGTCCGTGGCCCGTTTGTTAGGGTACTGCTCCGGCATCTGCCTGGTCTTGATCGGAGAAACCACGGAAAACTACCGATCAGAGCAGTCCGTCGTTAGAATTCTCCTCTAGATAGCGACTGAATTGGACCTAGCTGAAGAGCTAGTGTCAACAATCTTGCCCCCGTCGGGACTCGAACCTAGGACCTCCCGGTCAGAGGCGCTGCAGTGACATCAGTTGCTGCACTGAACTACTACTCCCGGTTTATTTTTATTATTATTATTGTAATCATTATTAATAAACCCCCACCAGGTCATATACAATTGTAGTTCAAATAAACGTAAACGTAAATAAAGTAAAGTAAAACATGGGAGCACATCGCTCGCAGGAAACGCAAAGCGAAACCGAAATCTGGAAGCTCCGTCTGTGAAGCCGGCAAAAGCGCGCCGCCGGGCCAGCAAAAAACGGCTGCCGGCTGCGTTCCGTCCGCTGCGGCGGCGGCGGCTGCTGCTGCAAAATGTGAAATCGCGAAGGCGGCGTGACGCCACGCGCGTCCCATGGCGGTCCACCGCAAAGCCTCGCCGCCGCCGCCGCAGCTGCATCGGGAAGTCGAGCGGAAGAGAAAGGAAGAAAGGCCGGGAAACACATCTCTCCGGGAAGCAGCCAAGTGACAAAAGAGTCCGAATGCTTGTTTTGCGTCCGCGAAGCCACCGAGAGAAAATCGGCTCCGGAGCCATCCAGCCGAACGTCCGGAGCGACGCGACAAGACGTGAGGCCGAGGAGAAGCGTTTGACGTCACAGGCGACGCGACGCGCGAGTAGGCGCGGCTGAGGTGCCTCAGGGTATCAACCGATGTCACTGCAGTGCCTCTGACCTGGGGGACCTGGGGTTCGAGTCACGACTGGACAGGATTAGCTTGATAGCTAGGTAGAATCCAGCCGCTAAAAGGAGGGGAATTCTAGCGGCCGGCTGCTTTGATCGGTAGTTTTCCGTGGTTTCCCCAATCAACACCAGGCGAATGTCGGAGCAGTACCCTAACAAACGGGCCACGAACCGCCCTCAATCTTTCCTTCCGATGGCGGCAGGATTTTCGACAATAGCTTGGCAGCTAGGTCGAATTAAGACACTGTCTGGAGGAGAATTCTAGCTGCCGGCTGCTTTGATCAGTAGTTTTCCGTGGTTGCTCCGATCAACACCAGAAAAATGCCAGGCTTGTGCCCTAACAAACGTGACAATTACTGCAATATTTTTCTATTCTTCTTTGTCCTATTCTCACGCCTTACTTACACACACACTCTACACAACACTACATTTATCGGGTGACCAGTCGGAAGCTTAGAGCTTGTTCCGGCTGGAGCGGTGCCACATTGGTGGAAGATATCTGGTTGGGGAAAATCCCCGCAAGCTGATGTAGATCGACATATCTTGTAGATCGGCTGGATCTCGCCACCCAACGGGAGAAATGATCGCCACCTCCCTAGATAAACTAATGGTGCTAAAACAGGCATCCTTTATTGCACGTACTCACTCAAAATTACGCGAAAAGTACTCAAATTTTCGTAAAATTTCACACGACCTAATTTCAAAATCTATCTTTAAGAAACATTTCATTAAACAAAAAAACCTCTAACTTCCTAATTGTTGTTGTAGTTGTATGTGTACTGTTTTCAAAACATCACCGCAGCTGCTGCATTGATGTAACTATAAAATTATGAATGTTCTTATCATCGATGTATTAATGTCAACATTTTTTTAACATTGACGTTATGTGCTCTGTTTTTGTGTTTTCGACGTTCGTAAATGGAAAATTGCCATTATCACAATTCTGTAAAAGTTAAAATATTCAACAATAACTAATGTTACAACTGTCTGATTACTACTGTTACTATTGTCTACTACTGTCCAAGTCACATGATCGCCTTGTGTAATACCTTCATCGATCAGACTATCCATCGTCCGTGATGACCCTGAAGGCCTAGCACTTCCTTCGCATGTACTCGTATTTCGGACATAGAGAGGCGTTTTTTTTATTATTTCATTTCAATTGTAATTATAAGTTCATATACATGGCCAGTGTCAAAATAAATTTTGTTGCTCGTGAACATGATGATTTTAAACATCTTTAAATCGTCGAGGTTTAAAATTATCGATGGATTTCGATCGATATATTATTATCGACATCAATATTTTTGTGGTCGATGTTGCATCACTAGTGACGAAGAGAATGAGTCAACGGACGTAGAGTAGCAGAGAAGGAAGCCGTGTCGAGGATGACCGGGACGTAGTGGAGTTACGTCGACGGTAAGGCGTGTTGGATGTGGGTGCGGTGTCGGAGACCTTAGGAAATGGGGAGAAACGGGGGTGGGGGAGACCCGAGTGGTGATTTTGGCTTAGCACAACGGCGTCGACGATGTTCGCGACGTTGGCGCTCACCACGTCGATTCAATCTTTATTTCAACCGTCTCATTTGAGACAAAAATAGCATGTTTTTTTTTCCTATTTCATACTAATTCTAGCCCTTTGCTCAGTTAATAATTCCAAGTTCTAAATTACTTTTTTCGCATTCAAAGTCGGAATATTAGTTATCCCACTTTAGAAAATTACTTCAATTTCCATCTCCAAGATTCATCAATAGATAACCTCTAATTTCAAAAAGTGGAAGACGTAACCTCATTAATGTTATATACAATGCCGTTCCCGTATTCAACCGGATGACATAATAAAGAGCGTAATCGTTTCTATTTTCCTGGATAACACAAAGAGTTTTATTAATCGATTATTCGGTAAATATTGTTGCTTTATCCCATCTATTGCAACGTGTGTAATCAATTAGCCTCATCAATTTCGTCTCATTATTGTTGAACAAAAAGTAGAGGTAATTCACTGTTATTAGTCTTAATGTCTTTGTTTAATTTTATTACTATCTTCAACATTACAATCCAACATAAGTAACCCGCCGTTCCCTGCGTATTTATCATAAGTAATATCACAAAAGTGCTGTTGCTAGCCAGTAAATTGACGATTCGCGTAGCGAAGAGTGAATTTACCGGCTATCACAGCCCTTCAAGTGATATTTAGTGTGACTATTTAATGAATTAAGACATTACATGATTCGAATGGATAATTAAAATCAAAGGAATTACGAAAAAGAGAAATATTACTCAAAATTGCCTCCGGAATATGTGAAACTTACATTCAGCTCCGAGTTATCACTGCCTCCTGCAAAAACTTACAATCGTGTAAAATATGAATAACAGTTTAATGAAAGAAATGATTTCAAATATATTTCGACTTTGTGGTAATAAAACTTTTAAAATACAAATATAACAAAGCTACTTACAAGAACATTTGTTATAAACACAATAATTAATCTTGTTTGAAGTTGAGTTTTCCATATCTCTGTATTACGTAGAAGTATTTGAAATGGAAGATACACAAGTTGAATTACCAGCGGGATTCGTCAATTTCGAATGGATTGAAAATATGTGTGTACTCATTAAAGTATTTTTCTGAATAATTTTTGTTGTAATATTCAACATAGTTTTGATAACATATTCTCTATACTCTTCACCACCTAATCTTTGCATATTAATTGGCTCAAATATGAATAATTTCTTCATTTGCAGTTTCTGCTATTTGTATTTTCGTTCTTCACAATTTTCTTGAAATTGCTCCCTCTCACTTTCTCTGTTTCTTTCGCTGTTTTTCGGCACTGAATCTTTAATAATAAGTTCTATTTCAGAATTGTAAACATTAGCAAAACGATACATTTTAATAATATATTGATGATCACAAGCTATTATGGACCTAAAACAATTGATATCTTTATATTTAAAGGTAAAGTGATTACAGCGGATGCAAAAGGTAAACAAAGTGATGATCACATGGCGATAAACATCGGGGAGTGTTTGAATTTGAATATATTCTTGCTTAGCATTGGTTGCTTACGGCACGAACTGACATGAGTGAAATAGACACAATAGTGTATTAGAGAGGAACATGAATTAATTCTTTGTATGGTATAAAATGAAGCAAATATAAAACCCTCCTCCATCTCACTCAATCCTGCCCCCTCCCCAAGGCTCTTTTCACGTCTGCCTCCCATGCCCCTCCGCGACGAAAGTGATTTTCAATTGTCATCTTCAATTGCTCGGTCGGAGCCTACATACGCTCTATGAACGGATCAAAATGTATTTATTGGAAAAAAGTATAGGTTTGTGGAAAATTTACTTCGGAGAACTTCCTCCCCGCTTTTGAGATATTCGTTTAAAGCAAATAGTGTGCTCTTAAATTCTGATTTAACAAATGTGAAAGAGGAGAAAGAAATTTTTGATATCTCCTAAAAACAGCCACTTTTCTCTTGTTATGAAGATCAAGTGTACACAGTTTCATTATCAGTCGCATTACAATGGGAAAGGGGGCTTCAACGACTGACCCCAGCACAATTTTTCTCCATCTTAGTTTACGTTATTGTTTTGCATTTTATTATTAAATTCTTTCTAAACCCATAGTGATAGTTTCTTCTTTCATCAATTATCGAGTGTTAACAAAAAATGAAAATATTCTAACATAAATACTAAGAAAATGATTGTAATATTTTATTAAAACATGTATAATTAATTCTAAAATTTATAAAATCAGTCAGATAGAGAAGAACTAATCAACACAGAGAGAGGGGGGAGGGAGGAGTGACAGAGATAGAAAGAGTGTAAAAACAACTGAATAGATTTTATAATATGAAAATATCTGAGTTCATTAAAAGAGAATTTTAAACCACACAGAGATCCGTTTAAATTTTATTAATATAGATTTGTGAACTGGTTCCTGTGAATTGGTTCGAAAACTTACAGCAGCAATAAAGGCGATGAAGATCAGAGCGACTATTGTAAAAATGGAGGAAATGAGGTTACAAATGAGAAGTGAAATCTATGTCTTTGAGAGAAATCTATGTCTTAGAGGTAAAGAACGAGAAGAGGTTAAAAAAATCATTGGCGATGATGGTGACTAGGCTGATGGCTATGATGAAGATGTGTGGCAACATCAGTCGGAGAAATGAGGGTTGTGGGTGGGGACGATAGAGTCATAACGTCATAATGAAAACTATGGTAAGTTATTTTATTCCGGGCGCATCAACTGCTACTTGAATCATTAGTATCATAAATGTAGTTCGTGTTTGGTGGTGTTTTCTCTCGCGACAAGCGGGCTTTCTCCTTCTGGTATCTCCCTCATCGGGGTACCGCCCCAACCGGGACAAGCTCTAAGCACCTTACTGGTCTCCCGAAATGTGTGGACCTGTAGTTCATGTAAGTGGGTGTAAGGGATGAGGAGGGGACAACGAGGAGAATAGAAAGATCACACCAAGACATTGGCCCGTTTGCTAGGGTACTGCTCCAGCACTCTCCTAGTATAGATAAAAAAAATAAAATAGGAAAGCTACCCATCAAAGCAGCATGTCGCTAAAATTTTCCTTTAGGCAGTGATCGAATTCCACCCAGGTTTGTAACTTGCGTCGCCACCGTCGGGACTCCGAACCGAGGAAGGTCATCGACGCAGTTGGGGCAATGGTGTAGCGGTTCAGCTAGCGCAACTGGTTGGTTGGTCGTAAGTGATTCCGGGCGCGTCAACAGTTAAGGACATTATTCCTGTAAATGCAGTGCATGATTTTTTCTCGGGCGATGGCGGTGATCTTCCCCCGCTGTATGACGAGATCCAGCGCCGACCTACCTCCGGCTAGCGGGGTTTCCCCCAACCAGGACTCTCCCACCAGCGGGGTACCACCTCAGCCGGAACAAGCTCTAAGCTTCCGACCGGTGTCCCGGAATGTGTGGTAGTGTAGTGCATGTTGGTGTAAGTGTGTGTGTGTGCGTAAAGAAAGAGGATAGCACAAGGAAGAGGATGGAAAGAACGCAGGCATTCCATGGCATTCGCCTGGTGTTGATAGGAGAAACCACGGAAAACTACCGTTCAGAGCAGCCGGCCGCTAGAATTCTCGTCCAGACAGCGACTGAATTCGACCTAGCTGAAAAGCTAGTGTCGAAAATCCTGCCGCCGTCAGATCTCCCGGTAGTGCAACTGGTAAAAAAGGCGGTGACCATGATGGTCATGATGCGATGAAGATGGTGTGGAGAGCGGGTGAGGATTGGGATGGTGATGACATTGGGAATGATCAGATTGGTATCGAGAATCGGGAACGACTAGTGATTATGGTGACAATGGTGGGTCAGTATCGGTGGCAATGAGAGTGAGAGGCGGCGGGAGTGCCGATGGTGGTCACAACAGCGATGAACAGTTAGGTATCGAAAGTGATAACTGGTAATGGTGGTGGCGAATAAAAGGCAGTAATGGTGATGACAGTGACGAGTGTAAGGCAGTGAAGTTGTTGGTTATGTGTGTGAGGCAGTGCCGTCGATGATGGTGTAGGGGCATTGATGGTGGTGACACTGAATGTGAGGCACTGATGGTGGGGACGATGATGATGAGAGTGGGGCAGTGACGCTGATGATGGTGATGCGTATGAAGCAGGGCTGATGATGATGATGACGAGTGTTCGACAGTGAAGTGGATGATGTTTATGCGCGTGAGGCAGTGTCGTTGACGATGGTGACGAGTGTGAGGCAGTGAGGATGATGTGAGTAAGGCAGTGACGGTAATCATGTCGAGTTTGAGACAGTGAAGGTATCGACGGTGATGCGTGTGAGAGGTAGTGACGGTGATGGACTATGGTAACAAGTGCGAGGCAGTGACGGTAATGACGTTGTCGAGTATGAGATAGTGACGATGTGAGGTGAAAGTGAAGCGTATAGGCAGTGCCGTTGATGATGGTGAAGCGTATGAGACAGTGACTCTGACGACGGTGATGCATGCGATGCAGAGACGGTGGTGGCGGAAGTAAGCATTAGACACCAACGGTGAAGTCGACGTGCGTAGCGGCATTGGCGCGGCGCCGCACACTGGTTCAATCGGGCCTAGAACCTGGTCATAATTGCAAATGCGAGTGGATTTGCGTAAAATGGGTATCAAAGGGTGTGTGAAGTTGCTGATTTTGAATATCATAAATTTCAACATTCAAAATGGCGACTTCAAAATTGGCGGATGTACTCATTTAAAAACAACCAAAAATGCATAAAAAATATACATATGTGGTTCTGGAGATCACTGATTTCGAATGAAATTTCAAAATTCAAAAAGGCGGTTTGGATATGACTGACATAAAAATAATGATATGTGTAGAAATATGGATACAATAGTTCTCGCGGTTGCGGGTTAATATTGTTATCATTCCAAAAATTTATGTCACTAATTTTCTTATTAAAAGTTATTATAAGAAGGAGAAATCGAAAATATATACAGAGAAAATAATTTCCTGTCGCGTAGAAGGCAATTCCGGGATATCTAGTGTTAAATCTTACTATTTAGCATTGCAGTTAAGAGGTAATAAAACAAAAAGGCGCAGATATGTGCATCTAAATGTGTGTTATTCTGTTTAAGGGCATTGTACTTGATAAATAAAAAAGTTGATTGAGACACGAATACGCAGGACAAAAAATATAATCCACTTTACAAGTAATCAACATTTTTACGCTCTATACGTTAGAATTAACCCGTATAATACATAAAACTATTAGACACTATAGTAAAATTTTTTGACTTGTGTTTTCTATTTGAAAATACAGAAAGAATCCACAAAAAATTTCTAAACATATCATTTTTTTTAATTTCACAAATATCGTTGACAAGAATCAATAAATTCGAGTGTTTCGAGCAACGGTAACTTCACGAGACCGTGAGGAAGACCAAAATGATTTAAATAACTTTCTGGAGCTGAAATATTGCGCTCCAATGTCTCCAACTGATGTCACTGCAGCGCCTCTGACCGGGAGGTCCTAGGTTCAAGTCCTGACGGCGGGAGGATTTTCGACACTAGCTTTTTAGCTAGATCGAATTCAGTCGCTGTCTGGAGGAGAATTCTAGCGGCCGGCTGCTCTGAACGGTAGCTTTCCGTGGTTCCTCCGATCAACACCAGGCGAATGCCGGAGCAGTACCCTACCAAACGAGCCACGGACCTCGCGCGATCTGTCCTTCCTCTTCCTTGTCCTAACCTCCCCTTTCATACACACACACTTACACTAACATGCACTACACTACCACATATTCCGGGAGACCGGTCGGGAGCTTAGAGCTTGTCCCGGCTGGGGCGGTGCCTCGCTGGTAGGAGAGTCCTGGTTTGGGGGAAACTCTGCTAGCCAACGGTAGGTGGGCGCCAGATATCGCCATCCAGTGTGGGAAGATCACCGTCATCTCCAGAGGGAGGAACATGCACTACACTTATGGGACCAAAGACCTAAGCCGTTGACACGCCCGGAATCTCAAACCAACCAACCAACCCACTTTGAATTTGACCATTATGTCCGTGTTGTTGGCCCGATTCCACCAGTGTGCGGCGGGTGAGGGTGGCGCCGAAGCGGCTTGGCGACGCGGGAGCGGCGTCGCAACGCTTTCTCCGCCGCTTCTGCCTCCAGCGCCTCCCATTGTCCGTCAATTACCGCGATCGGCGACGGCGACGGGCGCCCGCGCGCGGCTAATCGCGTCGGAAACGCCGCTGCCGCCGGACCGGTTCCCACCGTCCCCGCCGCCACCCGCGCCCCCGCCCGCGACCACTTAATTGGCGACGCGAAAGCCTCTTTTTAGCTCGGAAGACGGTGTTAGGTTAACGCAGCTATTCAGCACGTGGGAAAAGCAATCAGAGAGACACGTTGGCTAACAGCGTGAGTCGTCGAAACGGTATCTTGAGTCTTTACGATTTACGAAACAGTTTAGATGAGTAGCTTTGATGAGTTCCTTTTCTCCGAAGGTTCGTTGGGATGGCGCGTAGTATGGTGGTCTAAACGTTCACCTTTCACCTGTGGGTGCTGTGATTCAAATTACTGTCAATTCATGGGAAATTTGTGATACACCAAGTGGATCTCCGGCAGGTTTCTGTGGGTTATTCTGGTTGTATTCATTTCACCATTGCCCCGTCATTTTCATAACATTTTCTTATTATCTTTCATCAATTCATTACACATAGACCATCCAGGTACGGCTGTATTAAACGCAGTTACTGATATCTAAGCCTCATGGTAGGGTGACTCACGGGGAGTGTACTTAGCTTCCATGGTGTGGTGCCGGGGTCGGTTCTCGGTTGAGACAAAAATAGAGTTTTAGCTTTTCTTTAAAATTTTCTCAGTTTCTCTAGCTGAGTGACAAAAAAGGCAGGCGGAGTTTGTGAGTGAAGGGAATACGTCATGGTCGAAATATATCTCTTCCCCCCCCCCCCCCAAGCGGGGGAATTAAACTAGACCCAGGCATGGGAGGCATTGTTAGCTGGTCGGCAAAGTCAGAAAATAGAGTCTTAGAAGGTTCCCAGAATTATTCTTATTTCGACTAATTTACACTGAAGCTGCGGGATGGTCAAGTGCGATCGAAGGATCACGGGTTCGAATCCTGCTATGGTAACAATGTTTGGTTGTTGTAAAGGCGTTATGACTCTTTCTCACTACATGTGCGAGGGCAGAACGGAAAGTAACGTACAATAATTTTTTCCCAAAAAATATAATTGGCACCTCAACACGTAAAAATCACCAAAGACATTACATCTTTGACATCAGAGTCTCAAAATTGGTCAACACATTTCTGCCAGCGTGGTACCAGTTTCAATATGCCCTGTTTGAAGAAGTCCGTTCGGGTGAAGTATAGCCCTCTTGGAAGAATGCACACCATCTGGAGAAATCGCTACGGTCCTCTCAGTCGTCCCCATACGTGTCACGCATGTTTCTGTGGATTTCTCTAGGATTATGCCCTTTGGCCAACAAATTTTGCACCACACTTCTCTGCTCTTCACAAGTTGATGACAGTAACATGCGCACCATTTTTTGTTTCGTATGCAGCCTACACTCGCTAAAGCTTCAGGTGAAAACAAAATACCTTCTGTAGAGCGAACTTCAAACTATCTCGCCGTGTAATTCCAGTTGCAATACCAGCGGAGAAAAATATTACTGGGCGTTACTTTCCGATCTGCCCTCGTATCACATTCAGTTCCTTTGAATTCCGTGTACAGCGTGGACGTTTGTGTGTAGTGATACGGTGTGACATTACCACGTAGTTGGCATCTTACACACTTGCAATGCACATCTTACATCTTGCTTGCTAATATTGAAATTTTCAGTTCGTACTGTTAATGAATTTTGCTGTATCTTTATATTAATAAAATAAACCGTTATGGAAAAATTGTATTTAATTTTGACATCATCGGATAATGAACCTCTGATAAAGTGAACAAAAAATCCCCCTAACCGGAGTCGCCTGTACATTTTTAAGAACTTTTATAGGAAAAATTAACCGACATTTAAAAATACTTGCATCAAAGAAATATTCTACTTATTATAATAAAACTGTTCTATTACAATAAAACTGTGGATGTTCATCACACGGATGCAACACCACAGTGATTTCCTCCTTTATAGCCCTCCCTGTCACCACTTCTACCGGCTCCGCCAAAGACGACGCCGTCGTCAACGTTGATGGTCAATCCAAGCCCGTACTCTCAAGTAGTTAATCAGGAGGCGGGTCTAATTAATTAAGGCTTTATCGTGGGTGGGCCACACTTGCTTAATGAGGGCGCTCCGTTTGCGAGTATCAAACTTTATTACCACATGACCAGGTGGAGGAGTCACAGGGTCTTGACCACTTACCCGACGCGAACAGGTCACATCTCGTGGAGGTCTAAATCACTCGACAAACGAGGCGAAAAAAGTCGTTAAATTGACAACTTCCAAAACCTTCGTAAATATTTTCGCGGAAACGTCAATTGTGAGGAGTGCTTTAATGTTAAATAAATATTTTCTTTGGAATCGTTTATTCACATTCGATTCATTGGAAATATTTTGGAACGCCTCTACATTGACATCGAATGTCGTTGCCTAACAAAGAGATTTTGTCCCCCCATTACAATTCCACATTTGGGTCCCCAAAATGGCGCAGTATTGAGTAAAGGAAATGAGCCTTGGTTAGCCTCTATTACGCGTTTTATCCCGTCAGCAACGAAATCTACAGCAATATTTGTCTAGAATAGTCAGATTTTTATGTCATTCTCTTCATTTTTTATTATTTAAATGTCTTGTAAGAATACAGAGAAGGACAATTATAATGGTCTTAAAAAGATAGAAAAGTTCCGATTTTCACTGTTAACGCTGAATGTTAAAAAATTGCAAAAGCACGAGAAAAACGTTTGGACTTGCACGTACAACTTCGTTATTGAATGTGTTTGTAAAGAATTTTAAAGACTGAATTTAAAGATTTTAATTGTGAAGATTTTTTCTTCACTAAAATGTGTTCTCCACAATTATATCTTTAATTAATGTAAATTAATGCTATTATTTTACTTTTATTATAATTTTAAATTAATGTACATTTAATTGCAGTGAAATATTGCCAATTATAAAAATATGATTTTCTTGAAAACGGCTTACTACAAAAAATGTTTTCCTTAAAATGTTTGTACGAATAGAGCTAAATGTATTGAATTATATGTCATCAACCGTATTTTGTCGCAACCTTTTGATTTCCGGAAGATTACACTAATGACTGTTTTGAAATATTCTGACGCCATTAACATTTACCTTATCGGCGTTTTTATACATTTCTGTATTTGCAAGTACAAGTTCTTCCAATTATTTCTAATGAAGTTTCTCGAAATCTCAAACGTTGTCTGGAAAATTGAGTACAAAATTGTGCATTTTCATAAAATAGCAAAAACGTCTCCAATTTTTTCAATAGAAATATGCTATTCTCAAAAACCTCTCCAATTTTTTCAATAGAAATATGCATAAAAAACCAGGATTTTATCTTCTGTTGTATTTTTAAACTCACATTTCCATTCCACTAGCCCTGTTAATAGCCATAGATCGAATTCGAGAAATTCGTAAATCGTGGGTTCCATTTGCACGTGTGCAGTACTCGTCTATGCCGTTCGAACGCCACGAAAGTCAGAGCATCATTGCCACAAAGCATGCAATTTTCTTCTTTACAATCGAAATTAAGATAGCGGTCCTAGGTCATTTTTATTTGACATATTTAATTTTGAAATCACATCGAGAAACTCGCTCAATTAGGCTTGATGGCCTCTTTTTCACTCGGCATAGGTTTTAAAAACGTTTACACACCAACAGTCACAGCTCCAAAACTCACAACTCTTTTCAAAAGAAATATCTGGAGCGTCACCGATAAGTGATGGAAGATACGTGTAAAAATAGCAAATCTAGGTCGCATTTTACTCATCGCATAATTAACCCTTGTACCACATCTGGAATCTTTTTGTACCCCAAGGTCATTCATTTGTTAATATTTCCCAGAATATTTGTAGAATAATTTCGGGCTTCTAGATATGTCTTCGTGACTTAGTTACCAAACCATCTTCACATATTTTCCAAATTTTATTAGAGAGGCACTAATTTTTTTCGTTACATGAGACTACTTGGAAGGTGTAGCCTGTTATTTTCCCATTCTCAATTGAAATATCGTGTCATGAACTCCAAAAAATGTGTTTGATACCGTCAATATTTGATTTTCCTCAAAATAACTTTCACAAACTATCATAAATATTTCTAGAGCATTATGTATCAACAATGAAGGTTACGTGCAGTAGAGGTAATTCTTTATATGAAATAATTATTACAAATAAATGTTACTTATTATATTATTGAAAATAACGTATAAAATATGCACTTGTCCGTCCGTCCGTCACTCTCCGTTTGACGCCTTCCGGTCTACCAATCGAGACAAATGAGGTGCCATTTAATGCGTCTCAGTTTCCTGGTTGGGAACTGGTCATTTTTTGCGGATTCACCCAGATTCTAAAAACTTTCTGTAGAAATCGTTTTTTTTTTAAGAAACTGAAACGCTTTTCGGGTGACTTGTTGCACCCACAGAAGTGATTAATAGCTCGTTCGATTCCTCTCAACAAGACAAATCGATTGGCAATTTTTTAGTCGACTCCCTTCAGTATATTATGTAATAATTTAAAAAAAACACAAGTTTTTGGTGGTTTGATAGCACAAACGAGTAAATTGGTGAAACGCAGTGATTTACCATACTCTTTTTTGGGACCATCCGTTAATTACGGGAGGCCTCTAAGGGGGGGAGGGGGTCAAGCGAATCTCACCTAATCATACGTGGGGGAGAGTGAGGTCTCAGCAAATATCACGTTTTTTTTCGCTGAAAACGAACAAAATTGCGAGAAAAGAGATAAGTTAAGTAAAACATCTTTCTATAATAAAATGTGGCTAAATCTTGCACAATTTTTTTTTTATTTAAGGTCGCATTAACATCTAGGTCATTAGCGACCACTATTGGAGTTATGGTAACTATGAAAGATGAAACGAAATGATGAAAAGACGAACACAAATACAACCATGCCCGAGGCGGGACCCGAACCCGCGTCCCATCGGTCCGAGATCACTATGACCCTTCTGCCTCATCGATCTCGGCCACCTGGCCGACTACAACCGTTATCGCGGTTATGTGAATGCAACAATAAGCAGCATGGTATACTGTGAAAAAATCTAATTAAAATTACCATACTTTTTATTATAAATGAGATAAATGTCATTACCCGTATTTTTACAAAAATTTTAAAGAAATATTACCGAGCGTTTGTTAAAAAGAACCGAACTTTTCTGACTTGACTTTGATGACTTTGAGTCCCCGTGGACTGAAATATTAGCAGTTTATGCAATTAGTTTATAATGTTAGCTTTATTGCACGAGTACATGTTTTGAAAACGAGCGACGTTAGGAGCGAGTTTTCAAATTTGTACGAATGCAATAAAGCAACAGAAACGAGTTGCATACGTTATTTTTGTATAAAAGCATTACACTTTTTTTAACAGAAACTTAATATTGCGAAATACCTTCTTTGTGACGCCTCGGATATTTGACATCTGTACGAGAAAACGGTGGTCGGCTGTTTCGTTCACCACTACCCCCCCCCCCAAGATTCTCTTGTTGCGATTGGCTTAATGTGTGATGATGCAATCATTCGTCCCATAAAATCTAATACGTCATAATTTGTGCCGTAAAAGTCCCTTTTATGAACGATTCCTTGTAACAAAAAAGGTCGTTTATGATGCTGGTATACAAAACAATGAATTTATTGCACTGTTTTTAGAAGTGTAATAATATTCATTGTAATTCAGTTACTCTATTTTCTAAATACTAGTCATATTAACCATATGCCGCTCTTAAATATAATGAAGAAAATTATGTTTTTAAAATAAATTCAAATGCAGCCAATCACAAAGTAACGTATTTACCTTAAAAATACGCATTTTGAAAAATCTCACGTGAGATGGGACGGGGAAGGGGGTCGAGCCAAATCTCGTGAAATCTCACCAGGAGGGGTGAGGTCGAAAAATCGCCAAAATCGCCAAAATCGCCAAAATTGCCAAAATCGCCTCACGTAATTTATGGACGGCCCCTTTCCGGCATTGACGGGTCGTTACTACTTGAATCCATCAGATTGACGATAATTTAACCAAATTATGTAATGAAATGAAACGTCCAAAAATTATTTTTATTGATAAAATTTTCATGTAACTTTCTGCATAGAAAATAAACGAACCGGGAAACTGTATTAATTTTAAAATGAAGGTTTATTATGAACTTGCTAAGCACAAAAAATGTTAGTATGAAAATAAGTGTCAGAGAGCTCCACGTTAATCTGATCGTTTGTATTTTACATCGATCTTTTCTACTGAGTTCTTTTATTCGTTTTCTTTTACGCTTCAGCTCTTTTTTCGTAAACAAAAATATTTGAGTCTAATACAAAAATAGTAGACATAATAATTTGTCAATAGGTATGGTATAGGTATTTATTATGGTAAACATTATTACGAAAAATGATATATTTGCCACGTGTGCTCAGTTTTGCCAATGTTTTCTTCCTTCTCCAAATTACAATTCCTGAAATTACAATTGCGTACATTATTATAGAAGTGTTAAACGAAAAATTACACATCTCTTCAAGGGATAAAACTCAATTTCAGCATAACCAGATACACGTTTTATAGAAAAAAAGTAAGAAAATTGAACTAACACAGGTTTAATCTAGACTACTATAACTGATCTGTGAGACAGAATTGATTTATACACATTCAGTTACGACTATTGTCAGTGCAATATGCAGCGATTCTGTGCATATAATATGTTCATTCCACAAATGCTCCTAATGGCAATTCTATTTCAAATCGTAGTACGCGCTTCCATTGATGAAATTCTTAAGAGGAATTCATTTCATTCATATGTTAGGGATTAGGCTATACTAATGAATTAGCTTAGCCTTTGAAGCATATCTACGGAAAATCTTTAATATTTGCATTTCATACAAGATATTGTTGAGTAATTTTTCCAAATTACTCGGTATCGGTAAGAAACTTCTACGAAGATAGTTCGTGACCGAAAGCGAATCTACGAATAACTCGGACAGAAAGAGATATTTCACACACGTCAATTCAAAACATTAGAATTAATCACTTTGTTAAGAACGTTGTACAATTATTTCCGTACATTTCTCACTCCATCTTCAAGTTCATCAATTACCTGTATCTGTATAATTCTATTCCTATCAAGTACCCCACTGACCTACCGCATCTACAATGATCTCCCCAATTTCCGTTTGTGACGTCCTGAGGTTGACGATAGAGTATCAGATGACCACCCGTAAATTTTGAAACAAATGACGGCTGATATGACACCTTCCAATCCAAAAATATTACCACTCACCTATTTTATGCTAACCTATTCTTTTCAAAAAATACAAATATGAATTTGTGTTTGTAATGTGATAGATTTCTCGTTTCTCATAAGAGACTTATTTACGAAAGTTACCATTTCAAACATACACTGAGCATGGGAGTATAAAAATTTTAGTTTTTTAAACAATGGTTTATATGGCGCATGTCTGACAGGTTTGTTCTTGCTCTCAATGACGGGACAAAATCACCACCACCTTCCATGATGAAAACATGCAATACACTTAAGGGACTAAAAACCACAGATATTGACACGGCGGGAAACACGGAATACTCAATAAATCTATCCGTCCATTGCCAATGACTTTCTCATAAATTTATATTCGCCAATTCATTTAACGAAATCTAGGAAATAGGATATTGATTTTGGACGTACTCTACATGACCCCTCAATATTTTCGAAATTTTCTCAAAAATTAATACAAATTTTTTTATTGAATTCGGATACCGAAAAGCAACGTTCAACAATGGCCCAGATCTTATTTTGGTTGAAAGCCCTGGTTTTTCAGAAATTGCAAAAGTTCAAAACTTTATCGTCTAACAATATTGAAGATAGATTTTTTTCCCTTTCTGAAAGCTATTGTTCAAAGACGGTCTTGGAATAAGTCAGGTAAAACTTTTCAAAACTGTTTGTAGTTTTCGTGTAATTTTGAGTGAAATGTACGCAACCTTTAAACAATTATTTTTTCAAAAACGGCTTCAACATATTTCATTAACTTTTTTCCTTGCATGTAGCAAAGGACTATAAACACTGGCGATGCCCTATTTTTGGCAATATTTCTGTATTTTCAAAAATGGCAAAAAAATAACATTACAAAATACGATATTGATCCCCACGTGGGAGTGTAGTGCTGGTAAGTGCAAGGGCGTAGTTTAAGAGAAGAGGAAGGGCATGGATGATGAAGGAGAGATCACTCGCGACCCTTGACCCGTTTATTAGGATAATCCATTTTTGCTACATAGTTCCTCTGAGGGTTCTTGGACAGCGTGCTAGCTTTCTATGAGGCGGTCCCAGCTTCGATTGATTGATTGATTAATTTTTTCGTGTTTCCGGGTGCGTCAACTGCTTTGGTCATTAGTCCCGTTAGTGTAGTGTATATTTTTCTCGGGAAATTGCGGTGATCTTTCCTCCCTGGATGGCGAGATCCGGCGCCGACCTACCGTCGGCTAGTGGGGTTTCCCCCTAACCAGGACTCTCCCACCAGCGGGGCATCGCCCCAGCCGGGACAAGCTCTAAGTTCCCGACCGATCTCCCAGAATATGTGGTAGTGTAGTGTATCTTAGTGTACGTGTGTGTGTAAGGGGAGAGGATAGGATAAAGAAGAGAAGGGACAGATCGCGCGCGGTCGCAAAAATCACGGAAAACTACCGATCAGAGCAGCCGGCCGCTAGAATTCTCCTCCAGACAGCGACTGAATTCGACCTAGCTGAAAATCCTGCCGCCATCGGGACTCGAACCTAGAACCTCCCGGTCAGGGGCGCTGCAGTGACATCCGTTAATGCACTGAGCTACCGCTCCCGGTCCCAGCTTCGACTCCCGGCAGTGGCAAAAATTAAACTTTGCTTTCTAAGACAAATCGTCTCATTTTCTATGGCTGTGTGACAAAAGAAAAGGCTCAGGAAGTCCAAGCAAGGTAGGTTCGGTGATGGGAATACGTCATGCTCGCTGCGTGTCTCCCCTACCCCGATAAGATCAAAGTTAAATTTATTAAGCCGCAACTGGGTACAACCTGGTGGCAGCTACACATAAATAAGGTAAAATAGCTAACTTGGAAATTATATAATAATGATGATAATAATAATAACAATAATATAAAAACTAACTGATTCATAAAACATTAGCTTACATTAAATAAAAGAAACTTCCATAATCTAATTCCGCCCTGAATGTGTATGTTTGTACAATTAAAACTACACTGCACTGGCACTGCATTTCACTTCAGTATGTTTTGTTTTTTTTAAATTTGTTGCATCTACTTTGCAACGCGTCTCCAAGCCCCTTGGGGGGCGTTGAGCGCTTTGTGCTTCTCGGAGTAATCCCTCCCATTACTAACAGCGCTTGTTAATATTGTCTGTCGCGTCTCGTCGCAGTCGGTTGTCAAGAGGACCGCCAGGTAGCATCTCCGCGTACGCGCCTCCCACCACGCGCTCCTGCGTCACTACCCAGCGGCCAGAATTAGGAAGGAATAAGGATAGGGGTAGGGTTTAGGACACTTCACAGGGGTTGGACTAGCCCTTGTGAAGCAGCCGAACTCGTTTTGTTGGAACAAATTTCACATGAGATTCGACGGGAATCGAACCCGGATCTCAGTGGTGAAAGGCTTGCGACTATGCAATGAGCGACGAGTACAGCTCTGAATACCAAATGTTCCTTAAATCCCTTCCTTCATTATTTCTCTGCTCTACACTGCACGACATCTCACTTCACAATATTACACTTATGCATTGCTATATAACGTACTATTCTTAGTTGAGTCCCTTGTTTAACTTAGTAATACTCTTAATTAACTTCATAAACTGTTGAATGCTTCGAGGAAAGGGTTCAAAGGTTTTTGCAGGTAATGTATTCTATTCCGTTATCGTCCGACTTGTGAAACTAACTTTCCCGACATCCGTTCTCTGTGATCTTCAATTTATTTTATGGCAATGATCCCCTCTACTCAGAGCTTGATTTCTGGTGGTTCGCGACGGAACAGCGTTCCGGTACCTCGGGAATTATTATTAGAGTAGATAATAAATATATGACTATTTCTATTAAATTAATAATTAATTTGGTTCCGGAACCTAAAATTTTATAAATCAAGCACTGCCTCTACTGATGTATGTATGAATACTTAGCCGCCGATTAATTTCTTTCCAAGATTCTTTCTTTCCAAGATTCTTTTCAAGATCTTTCCGATCGTTATAAGCTTTAGACAGCGGGCAGTGTTGTTACTGATCGCCTGTTTTCGAGTGAATCCCACCCTGCCATTTTCTTGTCCCTGAAAGTAAATGTAGCTGTCCTATGCTGAATCCTTTCCAAGTTTTTACACTGCATAATTTTGTGCATATTCCAATAAATTGTGGGATGCGTGGATAGTAAATAAAAACAGAGCTCATACATGGGAACACCGCTGGGTCATAAACGTCAGATTAATCCGACTCTAAAATACCAAATACTTACTACATATATTCTGTTCCGATATTCATCTGGTTTCAAGCGGAGAAACCAGAAAAATATCCGAGCAGAGCAACCGGCCGCTAGAAGTCTCCTCTGACAGCGACTAACCGCTGCAGGCAAAATGTAGGATATGGTATAGAAATTATGTTGGAAGCAGACGCGATGCTAGTAACGTGCAATGAATGAAGTAACTATTTTGCATCATAGCATCAGTATAATAATTAACAAATAGCTGAAAAAATCATAATTAACGATTTAGATGAGAAGGGTGTTAATTCTAATTATGAAACGGCTGCCGACTACACAGGTCTTAGTCTATGAACCAAAAGCAATTGTCAATAGACAAGACGTGATTGTCCTATTGAAATATAAATTTCTCTAATATTCCATCCATTTTACTATTCGTTGCCTAGCACAAGGAATTATATATACTTTCTACCAATAGACCAAACCAGTAATACTGAGTAAGAGAAGAATTGTCTCTATATTTTGAGCTTAAATAATAAGAAATCAGGTTCAGTTTCCAATGTTTTGATTTTAAAAATTTATTGTTTCACTCGTCATGAAAAATAATAAATAAATAAAATAAATATCCTTTTGTGTAAACCATCATTATATACGACCTTTTCTGTTGTAAAAAATCGTTGATAATCGGGCATTTTACGGCGCAAATGATGACGCATTAGCATTTTACGGCACGAATGATTGCGTCATCACACGTTCAGCCAATCACAACGAGGAAATCCTGGGTAGATTAAGATAAAAGGAACAACCGACCATCGTTCTCTCGCGAAGATGTCAAATACCTGAGACGTCACAAGAAAGTTCTCTCGCCAAATTAAGTTGGATTCTCTTTTAAATTTATAATGGTGTTATACAAAAAGTAGCGAATGCAACTCGTTCATAATGTTGCTTTATTGCATTCGTACAAATTTGAAAACTCGCTCCTAATGTTGCTCGTTTTCAAAACATGTACTCATGCAATTAAGCTTAATAGTCCGTCAGTCGCGCGGTCATTCGTAACACGAGTACTCGCGCACTGGACTCCGTCAAACACACCTGTTAGCACATCGGCGGCCAAAATTGATTCAAATTTGGCGCCGTACTTTGAAACCTATCATTATAACAAATCCTTGTCGCTAATTAACAGCAAAGAGCATGTATTTTAAACGTTCCGCGTCAGAATTATAATATTTTTCTCCAAAAACGGCGCGTTTGCTTCTAGAGAGAAAGACAAAAACATCTTTCATGTGAAAATCTTTGGAAGTACAAACAGTTGACGAGTTGAACTGCTTTCATTGACTCTCGCAAGATCGCACCAGACACCGGAGACTCTGTAGAGTGTCAATATCCCTAGAAATAAAAGTTCTCCAAATGAAGGCGCGATAGAATAGTATCGTTTAAAACGAACGTGGCCGAACACAGTTTCGCGGTTGCTCGACGCGCCTCGTGCAAGTAAAACACCGTTACGATGCACGTATATATGCTACAGACTATCAATTTGATTATGTAGGGTTGGTATTGTGACCTCAGGTGAGAGGAATTGGCGCGCAAATGCGCCTCCATTGTCGAGATTTCGAAGAAATACAACGACCATATAACGCCACGAGGGGTAATTGTTTGAGAATCTTTCTGCCGTGCGTTTACACAAAAGATCGCCTCGTCAGTTAAAAGCCGTGGTAATTCACATCTGGGCGGCATTGAAGAAATTAAATTTTGACTAGTGGTAGCAGTGGTGTTTTGAGCGCGTAATAGGTGATTGAGAGCTGAAAGTGCATGTCGCACGAATTATAACAGAAAACAATCTTCTGTTCGTCGAAGGAAACATTGACGACAAGGTAAAATTGACAAATTTCTTCCGTCATCAATATTTATCACGAAGAGATAAACTAATAGTTCTCGAATAATTGCCTTTCAGCATTTTCCCTTGTGGCAAGCAAGGAAGTGGGTAGCCACTCTTTACGAGCAACCCAATCCATCATTCTGTTGCTCTCTCAACAATTTACTGAAGTAATTTTACAGCGTCAACAACACCCATTACGAAGTTATATATACATGTGAGCATTGGATTACGTATAACGCCCACATTTAATTTTCTATATCTTGTAATATTTATGTGTATGTACACCAACAAAGAGAAACGCATAAACACAACATTTGAAATATTAGACATTATATTACAGAAAAAATGTTTTATCAAGTATGCAAAAACACCGTCCGATACGCACCTGCACGTTGGATTCTACCAATCAGGCGCAAAGATTTTACTTCAGAGTAGGGCAACACTGTGCATAATAGAGAAAAGACCTTTATCGACACATTCCCAGATACCATTAGAGGAATAGGATCATTGTTTTTATACATGAAAGGCTACCATTCCTTTCTTAACAAGAAAAGAAATTTCTGTTTGACTTTATTCAACAGCGAGAGTATTGGAGTGTTAAGATTATAGACTAATTCCACAAACTACTATTGTAGAATAAAGTGGCATGAGTCAAAATGGAGCTTCCGAGATTAAGGAAACAAATCTTCATGTGAAAACGCGCTAGTGTTTGACAAGAACATTTCGAATGCTTCGAGACCGGGAGCGGTAGCTCAGTGCATCAACTGATGTCACTGCAGCGCCTCTGGCCGGGAGGTCCTAGATTCGAGTCCTGATGGCGGCAGGATTTTCGACACTAGCTTTTCAGCTAGGTCGAATTCAGTCGCTGTCTGGAGGAGAATTCTAGGCCGGCTGCTCTGATCGGTGGTTTTCCGTGGTTTCTCCGATCAACATCAGGCGAATGCCGGAGCAGTACCCCACCAAACGAGCCACGGACCGCGCGCGATCTGTCCTTCCTCTTCCTTGTTCTATCCTCTCCCCTTACACACACACACACACACACACACACACACACACACACACACACTAACATGCACTACACTACCACACATTCCGGGAGACCGGTCGGAAGCTTAGAGCTTGTTACGGCTGGGGCGGTGCCCCGCTGGTGGGAGAGTCCTGGTTAGGGGGAAACCCCACTAGCCGACGGTAGGTCGGCGCCGCATCTCGCCATCCAGTGGGGGAAAATCACCGCCATCTCCCGAGAAAAAACATGCAATACACTAACGGGACCACTGACCAAAGCAGTTGACGCGCCCGGAAACACGAAAAAATCAATGAATTAAATCGAATGCTTCGTCGTATGATGAAGGTATGAGGAAACTTCTACTAGGCGTGATTGTGTATGTCCGGACGATAGTGCTCCACCAGCGAGGAAAAAAGCAGAGCAAATTAGGTCGATATGGCACTTACCAGTTTGTTTCGCCGAGCCGCTCACTTCAAGAATAGACTAAGCCGTTACGTCAAAAAGGGGCAGAACATTTCCCCTGCGAAGAGCTAACTGCTTTTCTCTCTTGGCGCTATTTAGAGCCCCGTCACATGGTGTGCAGAGAAAGAATTGAAATCTTCAATCCGTTAGGCTGCATCCAAGCGGAAGATTCGGCGGATCCAGAGAATAATCGCTGTACACTTTCCCTGTTTCCGAGTACTGCCGAGTGCTGTGCATCGTAGCGAAAAGCAACGGTTTGACACTACACTAGCCGCAAAGCCACTACGCTCAGTCAACTGCAACTTGGTTTAATAGTAGTTACGTAGTTACATATCCCACTCGAAATGATTCTCGGTTTCTTTTTGCATTTACACGGTGTCATACAGAATTTTTGTATGAGGTGAGGTAGGTCTGTAGACGTATCCAGCCGACTTTATGTTTTCTTATCAAGAATTTTCCGTTGATGATGATTTTAAAATTGAAAACAAATTGGACGTTTGCAATTTTAAAAAATTCGGAGAGTTCTACAAAAATTAGGCCACAGTTTTTCAGCGTTATTTGCTCTATGCGAAAAAAACGCTTAATCAAAGAATTTGGAGCCATATTTGAGAAAATTTATACAATATTATTAACGCTAGTATAAAGTACTCCCAAAAATCAAAATATCCGTTTTAAACTTGCAGGACATTGAGTTCGGCTTGATCGTTAGGAGAAAATCAATTTTGGAAATAAATGGTCTGATCGATTTAGATGCTAACGTTGACTAAGGACAAGCCGAGGACGGATAGATGTTTTACAAGTTTTGATCCTAATGACCCATAAAACCAGGACTCTGAAAACCCAACGTTTTAGATATTGTGATTTACTATATATACAAGAACTGGAATAATTCATTTTTTCGGTATCCGGGACCCAGAAAACGAATTTTGCTGTAGAAAAATCTCACTTTTTTGTCGCAGCATTGTAATACTTTCTTTATACTATGTAAGCAGTATCCGAGAAAGTAAAATATTATTTGATATTCAAGGAAATAAATGTACATAATTCTTATTACTGAACTTGAACACCAAGTTATTCACATTTAAGATGAATTAATGTGTATGAATCTGATTGCTTTTAAAGATCAAAGTTTATATCCCTCTTGAATAGAACTCTGTTTATATCATGTTATTTATTTTAATTAATTCCATTCATATTTTTTCTTATATTTAATTTTCGTAGCTATTTTATAAGAACAATCATAACTGTTTCGTTTTGTTGGTATTTATCGCATGGAGTGGCGTTGCAACTGCCACTTGTAATCTGCATGCCGTTTCTCCAAAACTTTTTTTTCCAAATCCTGGAGGATGAGTCCCAGACCTCAAACGAAACGACTGATCAAAGAAGTCGGCATCTGGAATTCTAATCCAGGTAATGGTCCCCCTGAACCCAGCTACTTGCAGCTCGAAACCAAGACACTAGTAGTTCTACAACAGAATTTACTCCCTCGCATTATTGATCGCAGTAATGTATTGTACTATTGCAACTTCTGTTTTTCAACATTTCAACTTAATCAATAGAAAAGCTCTTAATTATTTACTTACTTACTTACTATTTAGTACTATTATATTACTTACTGTAATTATTTTCGCAGATAGGATGATTTGACATTTCTTACCCATCTGAAAACAAATACAAAAGCAAACATTATTAAATCTGAAATATACTAGGTAAATGCAAATTGATTTGTTTACAGGGGAACATACGTTTCTTTTAACAAAAAATATTTTGGGGGTCTAGAAACCTCAAAAAGTGCAAATTTTGACAACTTTTTTTAACATCGCATAACTTCCTTTACACTACGTATTTGAGAAATTAAAAACAGCTGGTCTGTGAATGTGCTTGAAGGGCCAAAGGGGAAGTTTGCCAGAGGGTTGAAAGGTACGAAATATTTGTTTATGCTGCGCAGCGGAAATGCCACGTGGTATGTAGAGAAAGAATTGGAATCTTCAGTCTGTTAGATCGGGAGAGGTCGCTCAGAGTACCGATGTCACTGAAGTGCCTCTGACCGGAAGTCCTAGGTTCGAGTCCCGACGGTGGGAGGATTATCGTCACTAGCTAGGTAGAACTCAGTCGCTTTTTGAAGGCGAATTATAGCGGACGGCTGCTCTGATCGGTAGTTTTCCATGGTTTCTCCGATCAACGCCAGGCGAACACCCGAACTGTATCCGAAGAAAATGGGCCACAAACCGTGAGTGATATTTCCTACCTCTTCCTTGTCCTATCCTCACTCCTTAGTTATACACACACTTACATTCACTACACTATTACACATGGCGGGAGCTTAGAGCCTCTTCTGATTGAGGTGGTGCCCCGCTAGTGGGAGATACCTAATGAGACGAAAACTCGTTAGCCGACGGTAGGTCGGCGCCGGATGTCGCCATCCAGCGGGGAAAGAGGAAAAGATCGTTGAGGATGAAACATGCACCACACTTACGGACCTAATAACGTTATCGGTTGATGGGTCTGGAACCACTAACAAGCAAACAATCAATGAATTGAATCCGTTAAGCGGCATCTACGCCAAATATTCGCCAGATCCAAAGCATTCGCCAATTACACTTTCAACGCTGTCATTGTGCAGTGGCAAAGACACCGCCCACTCCCTTCACTCTGCCAACAATCATTCTCACGGGAAAGAGGGAGCAAATCAGCTTTCGAAGTCGCGTCCGCGCGCCTTGAAGGATCGGACTGTATAATTCTGAACAATATGTAATAAGTATTGTATCGCAGCTTCTGGGTCAATGACCCCCATCTCCATCAGGTTTTTCGTCCAGTTTCCCTGATCCATTGAGCAAATGCTGAGATGCCCCTTGTGTTGCTTCTGGACATAAATGTAACTTCATTTTCTGTGCACGTCTTCTAGAATTCAGTGGGAAATACAATTATTCAAGGTATCGTTTCCATGTTGTCGCGGCAGGAAGTATTATTCCGAAGGACAACATGGATAAGAGCCCAAAATTTATTCTTTGTTTATCCTTGAAAATATATTTTATTACATTGGAGCTTTTTTTTTCAAAATTCAAGTATTATATGACTTAGTGTAGGGATCACAGAATTTTGAAAATGTGCACACAATTCACTTTTCCACATAGCACGTCATACGCATTTTTTACTGTTTTTTTATGTAAAATAAAATAAATAATAAGGATGTCCAGTTCCCGGAGAGTAGTGGGGGCAGCATCACAACGCCCCTTGAGGTAAGCTCCGCCCTCGGTGACTTTTTCAGAGCTAGCAACCTGCAGTTTGCGCAGAATGAAATAAAGGGGATAACATAATGATAACCTGCATTTCAGACGTTGAGTACAACCCCGCTAATCCGAACCCCGCATATCCAAATTTCGAATAATTCGAACAAAATTCGGGAGGGAGGAAAAAATAAACAAATAAATAAAATGCTTATTTGTAGTGTAAAGAAAAGAATTTATAATTTCTGTAGAACTGAAAAACTAATTATTGAAACTATGTAGAGGCACTAACGCTTGCGTTCGGTTATGTACGCACTGTACTCCGTTGTTCGCAACATTGCCTCTTCCTCATGTCAATACGCTACGTGGCCTTCTTCTCACATCGCACGCTGCGTTGCATTGTGTCTGGTAATTCTGTACATGCATTTGTATGTATACTGGACGTTTTTTCGGATAATACGAACATTGGCGAATCCGAAAAGACCATGCCCTCAATTACTCCGGAATACAGGGTTTTACTGTACAATATACATATCTTAAAATTTTCACAAAAATCAAACATCGTGATCCAAACACTGCGCGCGCACGCACACACACACACACACACACACACACACACACACACACACACACACACACACACACATTTAGAACATCAATGTTTTTAGAAACAGGCAGGAAATATATGGTATATATTACACTGAAACTCCGAATTCGGTGAGTATTTGTAAAGTAAAGTAAAGAGAGTAAATTCTTACCCAAAACATCACAAGTACAGTACAAAATTTGTTATTCGCGTTATGGATTTTTCGGTCAATGATGGAATGGGGTAATTGGTTATAGATCGGATGGGGTCATGAAACAAGACATGTCTGTATTTACAAAAACCTTTCTGTTCCTCTGACTTACGAAAATTAGAGTTATCAGTATGTTGTTCAGACTCTAATAAAACCCCTTTGACTCCAAAAATTAGGTTCAAGAGGTTGGATACTGGGCATCAGTTCTCTAAAATAAGCTCGGGTTACCGCTGGGGCCAATTCACTTCCTCAACCCTCTCCCCTAGCCCACACCCCTTTGAGCTCTGCGACCCGCTCCCAATTGAAATTGCAACGACATCACTTCTGCCACGTTTAGAAGAGCGTTCGCTGTGCTTTCCCGACAAGTTACAGATAGTCTACTGAAAATTGTTTACACGAAACCAACAGAAAAAGGAGAAAGTATATTTTGAAATATTAATTCTATCTACTCCATTAGTCAGTAATTAGTAATACGAAAAAAGAAAGAAGCATATTATTCTTTGCATGGAGAGCTTGGAAAACAATTTAAAATAAATGCATCACGTTGGATTATCGTGGCACCTCCCTCTACACACCTAGTGTTTTCAGAAGTGACCTGAAGAATTTCTTGGGTAGCAAACCGTCTGCGTGTTCTGGACGCGGGAACAACCTTTTGGACAGCCCCAGGAGAAGGCGAGCAGTTTGACGGAGGCGAGGACGGGCAATCTGACGAGCATCGATGTGGCACACCCTCTTCAAATACAAATGATGTAATCGGTGCGACAGGAGCGGCCGGGGGAGGGGGGGCCGTCGGATAGAGCACTTTCCCCGCTTCCGAGCGGCGCAGAGCGGTGCGGCGTGGCGCAGTGCACCGCGCTAATGCCCGCATCACTTGCTTCCTTGCGGAGCGGCACGATGCCGTTCAGAGCGTCGCCCGCGCCCACCGATCACCGTCACAGCTCACCGCCCCCGCCCATCGCCATCACCCAACGCCACAGCTCACCGATCTCACCCGCCCATCACCTACCGGATGCGCCCCACACCCTTCGCCACAGCTCACCGCCCCTGCCCATCGCCATCACCCAACGCCACAGCTCACCGATCTCGCCCCCACCCATCACCTACCGCCTGTGCCCAGTACCCACCGCCACAGCTCACCGCCCCCGCCCATCGCCATCACCCAACGCCACTGCTCACCGCACTCGCCCTCGTCCATCGCCTACCGCCTGCGCCCAACACCCACCCGCCGGAGCCCACCACCCACTGCCGCAGCTCACTGTCCCCTCTCCGTCACAGCTCACCGGCCCTGCCCAACGTCACTCTCAAACGCTTTCGCCCACTACCACAGCTCACAGTTGTCGCCTACTGCCCATTACTCACCGCCCAAGCCCACCATCACCATCTTCTGCCACTAATCGCCGTCCCCTCCCCGTCAACTACCCGCTACCCATCATCTTCGTCCAACACCCTTACAGTTTACTGCCCTTGCTCCCTGTCTGTCACTCACCACCCACTGCCAGATCTCACTATCCCCTCCACACCCACCTGTCCACTTCTACCTGTTACTCTTGTCCAAAATCATAGCCCATTGTCACAGTCTACCGCCCTCCCCTTGTCCTTCTCCCACTGCTTGAACCCACCACCCACTACCACAAGTCACTGCGCCTCCCTCGCCCACCGCTCCACCTCCACTAATCCGCCCTCCAACACCAATGCCCACCGTCACAGTTCACCACCATCACCCCCTTCCTATCGTCCACCACTCCACCCCCACCCATCCCCCTCGCCAACACCAATGCCCACCGCCACAGTTCACCACCATCACCCCCTTCCCATCGTCCACCGCTCCGCCCCCACCCATCACCCTCGCCAACACCAATGCCCACCGCCACAGTTCACCACCATCACCCCCTTCCCATCGTCCACCGCTCCGCCCCCACCCATCCCCCTCGCCAACACCAATGCCCACCGCCACAGTTCACCACCATCACCCCTTCCTATCGTCCACCGCTCCGCCCCACCCATCCCCCTCGCCAACACCAATGCCCACCGCCATAGTTCCCCATCATCACTACCTTCCTATCGTCCACCGCTCCTCCCCCACCCACCCTCCTCGCCAACACCAGTGCCCACCGCCACAGTTTACCACCATCACCCCCTTCCTATCGTCCACCGCTCCTCCCCACCCATCCCCCCAACACCAATGCCCTCCGCCATAGTTCCCCATCATTACTACCTTCCTATCGTCCACCGCTCCTCCCCCACCCACCCTCCTCGCCAACACCAATGCCCACCGCCACAGTTCACGACCAACACCACCTTCCTATCGTCCACCGCTCCGCCCCACCCATCCCTCTCGCCAACACCAATGCCCACCGCCACTCCACCGTTCACTCCAGCCCCGCCGGCCCGAGCCCTGAATTTCCCCGAGCGCCCGGAAGTGCCTGCCGAGACACCCACCCAGGCGTGCGTCGCAGCGGGGTGGCATGACGGTGCTCTCGGCGGCGGTGATGAAATGCGCTTTTCGTGATGCTCATATTCCCTTTTGTGCTCCGCCGCGCGGTGAAGTGTCACTCGCTTTCATACAACGACACCAGGACGCTCACTTTTTGCCTACTGTTCCTGGAACCTGCTGTCTAGAAAGTTCTACATTCTTTAATATGAAAGATGTAAAAACAGACTTTCGTAACGATTATTTTTATCGATTTCTTTATCAGATTTTTTTCTCTTTTTATAGCATCCGGTAGTCTTTGAACATTCAAATCGTGTCCCTCTATCTAGTCCTTCAAGTCTGTCTTCTTGGTTATCAACGTTTTCACAGCCCCTTGCAACAAATTAATGGACATGCTAACGCATGTGCGTGATGAAATGCACATAAAACCTCTGCACAGTACGTAGATATGATTACCATGAGTGAACTTACAGTGTTTGTGCACTAAGCCATCGATACCAAGTGGTTTAGTCCACCGATTTGTCAACCAATGCACAAATATGATCTTAATAGATACATAGAAATTTATTCTATAATTGGGCATATGATGCCCGGTGGCTGAATTAAAAAATACGAAAGTATAGACGAGTTACAAAAAAAATGTGAGAGTAAATAGCACAATGAAATCACAATATAAAACAGTGTCTCTCTGAACACATTAATCTTCCACTCATTTCCCTTACGCATTGAAAGTTATCCAATTCAACAGAAACAATACGCGTGATATTTTGCGCCATTTTTCCAACTGTTCGAGCTGCTTTGCGTCGCGTCCTACGTCAGCCGCTGCATTTCGCTGAGCCTGCCGCGCCACATCCTGACGCGTGCTGTTTGTTTCTACTTTTAGAACATTTACTCACGCGCAAAACATAACTGGACAATGCACGTGTAATGCACGTTTCAAATCCTGACTCTTCCAAGTTAGGCTATAAATGTTTGAAACTATTGTTATTGATATTTTAAAACTTTAATTAATGATTAATTATTAATTATTAAATTAATGATTAAATGATTTAAAATAAAAGTTATTTTAAATCATTCGATTTTCAATATATGTTCAATATTTTCAATATGTTCTGCTGCTCCCTCTGGTATAAAACAGTAAGAAAGTAAAGTAATTGCTAAAGCAACTATTGCGTCTTCAGTGCTGCTTAATATGAAAGCTATTTTTTTTAAGATCCGATCGGTCGATAAATGAAAACTACAGTGAAAATCAATAATGTTTTATTTGGAACATTTAGATGCACCCATCCAATATTTTCTTACATAGTTGCCGTTCCGACTAAAAAAATTGTCGAAGCGTGGTACGAACTTTCCAATATCCTCGTAATAGAAGGCAGCCGCCCGTGCATTAAGCTAATTATCAATCCTGGCACCGCCTAAGATGGCTCAGGGCATCAACTGACGTCTCTGCAGCGCCTCTGACCGGGAGATCCTAGGTTCGACTCCCGGCAGAATTTTCGACACTAGTTAGACTAGTAGGTTGAATTCAGCCACTGTCTGGAAGAGAATTCTAGCGACTGCTGCAGTGATCGGTAGTTTTCCATGGTTTCTCCGATCAACACCAGGCAAATGCCAGAGCAGTACCCTATGAAACGGGCCACGGACCGCGCGCGATTTCTCCTTTCTGTTGAGCATTCCTCACTTCTTTCTTACACACATACTGACAAGCTCTACACTACCATATACGACGAGAACTAGTCGGAGTCTTAGAGCTTGACGTGGATAAGGCTATGCCCCGCTAGTGGGAGATACCTTGTTAGGGTAAACCCCGCCAGCCGCCATGTACGTCGACGTCTGATATCACCAACCAGCCGGAGAAAATCCCATGCTGTGGTAAAAGCATGCACTACAGTTACAGAACTACTGACCACAGCAGTTGATGCGCCTGGACTATAATAGTTATTAATAATAATTAATCATAATAATAATTAATAATAATTAATCAATAATCAATCTACGGTGCTTTGCAACTGGTTGTCTGAACCAAAACTATTCTGAGAAGAAATAAAAGAGGTCAACTTCGTCAACGTATTAGTCAACAACAACTAATATATTGACGAAATTTCTTCTCATAAGAACGTCAACAACACCACATCAGAATTCCCACAAAACTATTCTACTATCCAGCGTTTCACATTAGAAAAGTTAGGGAAATAGAAGGACCCGAGACAGGGCTGTATGGTGGGTGATCAAATACAACGCATCGGAAACAAGATCGATTGACACCCGCTTCTTCCCCTGACCGCAAACGTCTGTAGGTCCTGCTTCAAAGCTCTACCACCATTCCACAGTATACTGTCACTCATAAACGTTTTCCCGTACACATTACTAATACGGCAACGAATTTCAGCTGAAAAACACCCATCAGCATGAAAAAAAAAAATAGAGTTACAGCATGCACTTCACACTTGGCGAGAGGGTCTATTGTTCTACGCATTTTTACGTGCTTACATCGCGCACAGAATCGGCAACTGTGACGTGACGCGATCGATGGGAATTCTAGAGACTCTGTGCAACATATCTAAACACAGCGTTCTCGGATTTTCACTGTAGTGTTAATTTCGCGATCGATCGGACCTTGAAAAAAGTCCCTCCCAGCCCTAGCAGCGAGTGTCGGCGAGGTGGAGTCGTTGAGGACAAAGCGCGCGGTCCAGACACTAGTGTCGCCGCGCAACGGACGTCGCGTCGTGAGAACAATCACAGGAGAAAGCGGCAGCACAATGCCACATGTGGATTCCCTTTCAAGATTTGTAAACGGAGCCACCATCCCGATACAGATGATCTGCGTTGTGTTCGCGTCCTGCCAAATACCGCCGGGGGACTGTTTAGGGTTCCGCTAACGGAGCCGGCGTATTGTGTACTCTCGCCCTCTCAATAGAAATTCAAATCGGCCGGCAATTCATATTTACGCGCGCTTCCTTCTTATTATGTTTCTTCTGATCCGGAATAACAGCGTGTTAAGGGCATCGAGGTTTATGCTGCTATCGGAACTGAAATGACGGAGACCTGGAAGCCATGTCAAGGAGCATTTAATGAAATGGTGAGGGTAACCACAAAGTCATGGCATTTTTTTTCACAATAATGCGAGCGAGGTATTTTTTTTTATATATTCAATTACAAGAAGTGGTACAAGCTCGTGTTTAATATATGATCTTTAAACAATACAGAAATATGAGTGAGGTTAGGGAGTACACCTACAGAAAAATATCGATTGCTTGTTCACTCAGCCTCATCGTGAAAGAATTACCTGATCCCACATGCTATTACTGTAGGATTTCACGAGTCCAAAGGTTCCCCGAGTAATATTTCCCATGCCACTCAATCAGGGTGAATAAATAATTAACGATAATCTGTTTTTAAACATTTTGTTCTGGAAATATTAATAATGACAAGTGTGATATACTGCTGTAAATATGTACGACTTTGAGAAAAGTCTATTAAGAGCATTTTTCTAAAGTACGAGTTTATTTATTTACATACAACGTTGAATATGTACGAATGGTCTTCATGAATTAATAATAATTACTTTTGCAGAATGTTGGGTAGGAAAATGAACTTAATATTACTGAATATTGTGTACTTTTGCCCAACTTGAATGGTTTAAGGAATTATTCATCACAAAAAGCGCAAACATAACCACTCGTTACGATAATAAAAGAGCGCTGGGGAGAAGAATCTAGCAATAGATATTTCGTGCTATTTTACATTCAAATAACTTACCGTCAAAGCAAGTTACTTTGTCCCAAATGCGGGATATTTTGTACTAAACGTAGTAGTGATTATTATAATTCGTATATTGAAAGGTAAGCATACTTCATTGTGGGCAGGCTTTGTTAAATCGACACATAAATAGAAGTATATCATTTTTTGTTTGTTTACGTCAAAGAAATACCGCGGGGCCAAATATCCCATTCTTTGCGGTAACTAATAATTTAAAAGTTCTTTGGCTTCATTACATACTACGAAACTTAAAACATTATATTTCATTAAATTATATCTGTTTTTTATAATACACTTTTATCATGTTCGCTTTACCTGACATTTAGATAGAGCTTTGTACTGAATTTAGGAATGGACATTTAGAATAATATTTTGAATGGACATTAGAACTTTAGATTCAGTCATAACTTTTTCTTGGCTTCCTTTCTTCCAACTTTTATGCTTATATTTTCAAATTGTTTATATTTTATTTTAACGTAGCAATTTTGTTTTTGGAAACTGAACCATTTAAGTAATATTTAATCTTCCCAGTGTCCATCCCCATTGAAAGTGGTAGAAAATTGCGAAACAATACCACAATAAAGTTAGAATGCGTCCACATTCAATCACATGTGTTCCCACTTTTACATTTCATATTTTCTAACCTAAACCCACTCCATTCCAAAATTCATAAAAGCCATTTACCTCAAAGGTAATTATTAGGACCCTGATGTTAATGAAAAGCCATATTTTATTTGAAACATGGGGTGAAATTTAAGAAATTTATACACGATTCTATGTGGAGAAAGATATTTTTATTATACATATAGTAATATATTTTAGTAAAAGGTTTTTTTAATAAAATTTATTTTTCGATCAAATAAATATATAGATAGTTCGTATACAGATGGATAATTTATATTTATAATGCCTCAAGAACTCAAAAACTACAATGTCTCAAATGAAAACATTTCAGATGATATTGTTACAAATAAATACGACAATTACTCTCCAAATCTTTGTAAGAAAAGTAGACACGAAGTGAAACATATTAGTCGGTTCGCTGATGTAACCCATTGTTGCGTGGGATTGACAATACGCTCTCGAAGTCCATAAAGGCGGTATCCATGATGGAAATAACGTATCTAACATAATCTAATGGAATCAACGTAAATTTTGTTCTCGTGGTCACACTATTCAGTTTTAACACTAACTCAGTGTTGCAATTTCGTGTAACAAACCACCTTAACCGAACCTACATCCTCAACCCATTCTTACGCGGTGGAGTTCTTGACTTAATTCCGCTCAGTATTACTGTACCAACCACGCTAAAATAAAGAAAATCTTGAAACGAAGAGCTTGATTACAATGAATCAAGTGCTATCAAAACTATTCAAGAGGTCTTGACAAATAATACAGGACACTTCAACAACCTTATCACCTTATTGGAGAGGCAATTACGTAGGAAACTTGTTCTCAGTGAATGTTTCCCATGATGTGACCTAGTTACAGTGTAACAAAAGTTTTTTAATAATTTTAGTTCTGCAAAGAATTGTCACTCCGCAATTCTAAGAAGCTTCTGTGATCGAATGATGTGAGAAGAGACTATTTTTCCTTCTAGCAACAGATAGATCGAATGATGTGAGAAGAGACTATTTTTCCTTCTAGCAACAGAACTTCGCATAAAGGACAATAATTTTTTAAAAATATTTAAAAAAGAACGGGTTTTTCGAACATCCTCTCCGATTGAATTACAAATGCTTTCTGTGAACTGGAAATGATGTGGATTCTTTGGATTGAAATGATATGTTATTCGTAGAATTAAAAAAATATGTTTCACGAGAGGTAAAAAAAACACTTTATAAACAGATTTAATGATTTTAGATGTTTTAGTGTTAAATTAGCGCTTAAATTAGTGAAGTTAAACCCACCACTGTATATTTCACGAAAATGCATTCAAATGAGGCACTAAATGTGTCTAATAATTTTCCATCATTAGCTTAACCATTAAAAACTGTATTGAATTATCACCATGATAGGAACTGGGTGAATCATCTTATAATTAGAAACGTCCTCTTCATTATGAAAAGAACAACACATTATTTTTCAGTCATAATCGAAAAACTTTCCTTGCACTCCAAGACCCATCGCAATCTTAAATTCCTTTACTTTCGTAAGTGAAAAAGCTTCAAAGCAAATACACTGCTAACCTTCACAACCTTACTTCAATAAAGATTTTAAATACATTCCACTGCGGCAGGACGCACTACGTTTCGGTCTACGTATCATACAGCAGTAAAATGCCATTTGAAATAGTACTAGATATTTTGCACGTTCTTTATCTAAGATGCATTGAATTAATTGCAATACAAAATTTCCTTAGATTTGGCTCATGATTCTTAGCAAAGTCAGAATACTTTCGAGTTACAACAATATTATTGTTAGCTATATTAAATTTAATGTAGGGTATATTGCGATACTTTCAATTTTGGGTCATTGATACTTCGTTTCTCTACGTCACCAAATATGCACCGAAAATAATTATATTCATATAAATTACGAGTTCGGTTTCTTGCTGCAACATTAATTTTAAGTGCGTATTAAATAATGCATACGTGTATCTCAAATGCATTTCCTGTTAGGTAGGAGTATGCTTTCGAAATTTAATTTTAGAAATTAACTTATTACAACGATAAATACTAACCGCTGAAGACTTTTGAAACCTTTTCTAGACCACAAGAACGTTTTTGCATATTATGACAGTTATTGTTAGTTACACTAGGACTATTAACAATTTTAACAAATATCTAACTTGTTCCTCGCACTTTCTTGCCATAAATACATATTTCTACTTATAATAATGTGGTAAATTAACTATTATAGTTGTCATTGATTACCATAATACGCAAAATCAATGAGCATGATTCATTACGAAAAAAACAAACAAACGAAACGATAACTATGCACTTATTATCTCACTACGAATATACCACGAGCTAGTATATTTATTGATGTAATGCTATTAAATGTACTTCGTATATATTTTTCGTAATTGTGCATATTGAATAGTCAATTATTGAATTCTAACAATGAGTGATATAGTTACCGGCAATGGTAATTAATTAACTCTTATTTAGTAATTAATTAGTGGTTAAAGGGCCTCTTGGATGGCTCATGGGCAACGTACTAGCTTTCCGTGATGTGGTCCCGGGTTCGATTCTCAGTCGAAGCAAAAATAGAATTGTAATTTTCCTATAAAATCGCCCCAATTTCTGTAGCTCTGTGACGAAGAAAAGCTCAAGCATGCCGATCTTGTTAGTTACGGTGAAGAGAATACATTATCGCCTCATGTCGCTCTTACCCTCAAGCATGGGAATTTAACTAGGCCCATGCATGGGGCACACCGGTAGCTGACCGACAAAGTCGGACTACCGACCCAATAACGCCAAAAACATACATACAATTAGTAGTTAAATAGTTGTAAATGTTAATAATGTTTGTGATGGGTTGCCAGGTGTGTTGCGAGCTGTCTCCCCCATAAGATTTACGGAATTTTCCTAAATTACCACTCCAATGAAACAAAATTCCCCAACTTTGAAACTCAAACGATGCTCCAAATTATGGACCAACGAAATAAGATGTCCCTGACGGTTGCATTAGCTGTCGCCTTAAATTCATATAATTCAAATCAACCAATCATTGTCCTTAGAACTGATCGAAATCATGGAGGAGAGATGTTTGAACATTATGCTCGAATATTATGTTCGTTTTTCTTTCCCTACGTCTGTCGTTAATTTTTCTGCTTTTGATACATAAAAATGAGACAGTATAATGTCTGCTTTTTCTTTTTTATTTATAATAATTGAGAGAATATTTATGTTCTATGTTTATTAATAATTGAGGTTATATTTACATAAGATGTATATAATGTATTTTATATGTATATAATATAGAATTTATGTTTTATAATAATTGAGAGATAATATTTTTATCTCAACTCCCCATGAAAATAATTTCCCCCAAAAAATCCCCAACATTTCCGAGCCCATTTATGTCCCCCATTTCGGAGACAAAATTCCCCTCCGTGGCAACCCTGGTGTGTTGGCCGGGCCAGTTCCAGTCGCCGAGCGATTGAGTTGGGCGCGCAAGAGCGCGGGCCCGAGCGACGGCAGGCGGTGCGCGCGCGCGCCCGCCTTATCGCCGCTTTACGAGCTCCGCGTCTGGGCCGCGCTATCGCCCGCGTGGAGCGCACCGCGGGCTGCGCGCGCAGAAACCGCTTGCGGCACACGCCAACCTCGCGTTCGTGGGCTGCGACGCTGACAGCACTCGGAACATTGAGGTTTGAGATGCACGTGTTCCAGTTTTCGCTTGCGGGTGGAGTGCGGGTATCATGACAATGAATGCGCGTGTCTGAAATGTAATAAAGGAATGGGAATTTTTTGCTAATAGTTATTGTAAAAAGATATAAAAAACGATTCTAATTTAGCTTAATCTAAATTTAAACGATGCTATGAAAAAAACAGCGTCTTCATGCGCTCTATTTGTGATAGCAAATTAAATTAGTAGTGCTACAAAATGGCACAGACTTAGTCGCTTCAGTTAGACCCTTTCTTTTGAGAATGAAGCTATTTTTTTAGTTTTGCCCCATGTCCTTTTTGTGTGGCATCTATTGACGATTAGATGACCAAGTAGAGCCTTCTGCGGGAAATACCGCTCCCCCAGGACAATTCTCAGTTAAGAGTACCCTTAATTCTCAGTTAATAGTACCCTTAATTCTCAGTTAAGAGTACCCTTAATTCTCAGTTAAGAGTACCCTCGCGCTCCCCGGACGTCACGCTCAAGATGCCCTTTAGACCCTGCTCGGTCTGAACCATTATATTTACGCCAGTGGTATCCTTTGGACCCATATTGAGGTTTATACCATTCTGGTTGTGGAGAGGCAGTTCCTCTATTACGTACTCAGTTTGCACGCACCGTTCCTGCCGTGTCAAGGTATTAGTGAAGAATTGAAGTATTGTTGTGATAGACAAGAGACTGGTAATTCCAGCATCATATATTATTATTATTATTATTATTATTATTATTATTATTATTATTATTATTATTATTATTGATTACTATGATTATTATGTTATTAGATCACGCTCCTTGACATCAGATTACACTATTGCCATTTTATATCAAAAGGTTCCTCAACTCTACATTTCAGTGCATCACTTCGCTGTGACTCGTAAGCTTGTTGCGACCGAATACTGCCTGCCCTTACTGCTAATGTCACGTACTTCCGTAGTAGCGCTTGCACCCTAAAACGGGTAGGTTTGGTGGCTGCGTGGTGCCGCTCACATATCACTCCACAGGCTCATTCGGGTGCTCATTCCCCTGACACGTAGGCAGTCTCATTCATTCCACATTCCTTCAACATTCGAATCAACATTCCTTCAACAACGAGCGGACTGGGTATGAAGGTACTATATGATTGCTTGGCTTGCCGCCACCATACCGACTGTTTATTTTTAACATAGATAAAACCACTGTTCCATAAGGCCGACTGACAAGTAAGTAATTATATTTGTAAATTTATTTCAGTTTTGTAAAATAATAATATGTTAAGAATAATGTAAATAAAACGAAGCATTGTGATACATTTGTGGCCTTTAATGTCCTTTACACAAAAACACGAGATATTTACAAGAGAAAAATACCACGCAAGTAAACTTACACAAAAGCCAATAGGCGATATTTATTTAGTACAATTTCAATAGACGAAACAATTTTTATACTTAGCGACTAGGTCAAAAATAAAGTAATTAAATTCAATTTCCTGACATTAAAAAACTAACGGTAATTACGAACAAAAAATATATCTTACGGCGAACTCTCCAGAAGGTGAAGTCTAAGAAGTCACGTGTCGTGTGTGGTTCCTTTAGGGCAGTTTGAATATCGATTTAGCTGGTTTCCAGGAATAATTTCTTAAATATACTGTTAGATTGCAAAGATCTGAACGCAGGTAATCAATGAACTTATTATTTTTAATTTCTAAGTATATCTTCCTCTTATTCTATATACCACGTTCACTTCTAAGCACAATAAATAATTACACAGAAATGTAATTCATTGAATCAATAATTTCACTGCTTCAAATATTTTTCTCAGTGAAAAAAGAATTTCAACATACGCATTTTTCCGCAATTCCATACTTTGTAATAAATATGAACTACATTTTTAACCTTCTTAGAAATCTAAAGAAAAAATGCATTGTAATAGATCAAGTCATCGTAATGAAGATTCTTACTTCTAATTCTTTAGGAGACAAAAAATGTATTATTATCTGTACATTTACAGAGACATTTGAGTCCTTTTTATCACTAAAATGAAAAGTAAAAAAAAAAACTACTTACATTACTTTATGCACAAGGATTTTCTCCTCCTTCTTTTTCTTATTTTGCTTTAACGCTATACTATACGCAAACGTTTTCCTGATATTCCACAGCGGGGATGCGGTGAGGGGAGGATTGACTATGCCGCGACTTACAAGATCGTACCTACTGCTGTCAAAGCATGGCACGAGTAATTCTACGATTATTTTTGAAGGTTCGAGGTGAATATTGACAGTATTGTAAATTTGCACGTGCCGTTCTCATTCAGATCTAAGAATCTCAACGATAAATGCTACTCAGTGTTGGGCAATTACTAGGGAGCTCGTGAATCAAGAAAATTTGCACGAGCAGTAACTGTCTTGGCATTCTCATACAGTACTCCCTGCAGGAGTGTTTTAGATCATCTAGGTTGCGGATAAGGAGATCTCTTCCTCTATGACAAGATTTACTCTTTTCCGTTCAACGAATGATTTCTGAAGTGCAGGGATCTCGCGCATGGGCACAGACGCTCTGACATACATGACAATTGTTCGCGCATTCGTTAAAACTCCCGATATCGTTCGTCAAAAGGAAGCACCTAGGATAGAAAGTGTGGACTTGATTGGAATGGACGTAAGCGTGCCGAAGACCTAGGTTTAAGGTACTTACCCAGATCGCATCAGAAATTCGCAAAGAAAAACGGAGAATTGATCTCGCAGAGTATCTCGAGATTTCTTAGAAAGTGCCTTTGTCCGAAAATCCTACTTTGCTGGGTGGAACATCCGCCATTGTCGGTCTCGAACCCACGATCTACGAAGCTAATCAGGTCTACGGAACAAGTATTAAGTATTTTCGTAATGTGACGGGAGCTGGAATCTCTACGTAGCACCGTGGTCGCCAGCAACTCGACGCAAGGCAAGAAAAACACGGCGAGTACATTGGTTGGCCGCTGTGGTCACCGTGCTCCCTGCCCTCCGCGATCCCACGTCAGCCGTAACCCCTGCCCCCGACCCTCCGTCGTGGTTGTTCCCACCCGGCCCCGGGCCCGCCTCCGCCTCCTCCCCAACCTTCGTCTCTGGCTCCGCCACCCGCTCCGCCACCCACTTCGCTACCCGCTCCGCCCCCCGCTCCGCCCCCCGCTCCGCCCCCCGCTCCGCCCCCCGCTCCGCCACCCGCGCCGGCACCCCTGCTGCCACCCCCGCCACTACCCGCTGCGCCACCCGCTGCGCCACCCGCTGCGCCACCCGCTCCGCCACCCGCTCCGCCACCCGCTCCGCCACCCGCTCCGCCACCCGCTCCGCCACCCGCTCCGCCACCCGCGCCGGCACCCCTGCTGCCACCCCCGCCACTACCCGCTGCGCCACCCGCTGCGCCACCCGCCCCGCCACCCGCTCCGCCACCTTCGCCGACTTCGACTTCCTCTTTGCCTTCGTCATCGCCTTCGCCTCCGCTACTGTCATCGCCTCCGCCTCCAACACCACCCTCGCCACCCCCACCGTCCCCGTCCATCCTCCGCCCCCGCCGCTGTCGCCAGCGTTAGCACGACGACGTTTGATAAAGCCGATCTCCTTGTGCCCGCAGCTGCTTTGTTCCTGTTGCGAATTACAATACGCGCAGACTAACTTCTGAAAGCCACTCTCCTTCGTCACGCTCCCCAATCGGAACTCTCCAAAGAAAGTCGAGGCGGCCTTCCCACGGCGGTTCAGTTTCTGAGGCGAACGGAGTGGTCTAATTGAACGCAGCAGAAGGTCAAAGGGTATAGCCAAATGCGTGGTGGGGCTCCGCCATTCTTTTTCGCAAAGAGAGGGGAAACACTGCAAAACAATCTCGGTGCTACATAAACCTAATGAAATTAACCACCCTTACTCAAGATGCTTAATGCTCTTGTTGTCAGAGTTTGTTTTCGTGTTATTAAAATAGCTTCCTTTTTCCTTTTAGGTCAGTTAGTAGACCGTTATCGCAAAGTAACTATAGCAATGACCAAGAAAAGTGGTATTGTGGGAATGTGTTAACATTATGTGAATTCAAGATAAAATTGCTCTAAAATGGAGTTTTTTGGTGTATAAATCCCGTGGGCCAAAAGTTTAGATTAAAATCAAATTTTTGTTGAAGCAAAGAATTTTAATTTTTTTTTAAATAAATTAAGTGCATCCTTCATATTTTTCATGCGAAGTGGGTTTGAGTGGGTACAGTTTGACAAACGGTAACGGTTTGAACAAAACGTTCTTCGCCATCAAGAACACTTAAAACTTGATTCCACTCTTCTACGTACAGAAGATAGTAATCTGAGATGCATAAGAGCGAATAAAATGTTTTTAACTAACTACTTGTGCTAACTTTAACTAATATTGAGCGAAACATTGCGAAGCGTACGCGAAATATCACGAAGTGGGTGCTAACCACCTTTTGCACACGGCGTGTGGTAAAGTAGCTTTGTGAACGTGAACCCAACACGTGCCCAAGATCGTTTTTGTTACGTATCGTACAATTTTCGATCAAAATTGGTCACTCTTTCCGGAAGCACTATTTATACGGAGGAACTATATGAAACAGTAAAAAAAAAATCTAGAGAAATCTCCCGTCCTTGATACCGAAAAATTGGTTTAAGGCAATATATCTATCTGCCTGCCCGTCCGTCCACCCATAAGTCCATCAATCCGTCTGTCTCTCCATGCGACCTTCCGTCTGTCCGTCCGTACGTCAACAGTACTAACAGCTACACCTGAAGTGGTATGTTTATCAAAACTGAGATTCCACAATTGTTCTGGATGTTATGATACCCGGTAATTTCAAACGGAATTCGGATTTGGGGGGGGGGGTATATAATACAAAATATCAAGGACATTTTCAAAATTTTCACAAATTTTAATTTTTTTAATAGAACAAAAAACATCAAAATGTCACATGTCTCATTTTCGATGAAGTTTCGGAAATTGGAAAAGTTCTTTTTTCTCGGCGCATTCCAACAACTACGATATTGAAGATATTTCTTTTAATAAAATTTTCTTTGAAGTTGTAACCTTAAATAAGATTATATACAATTTTTCAAAAATCTGAATAGTGGCCGGGTAATTTTCCGTGAAGTATAGACAATATTAAAAATGATTTTTTTTCAAAAACGGCTCCAAATCTGATTGAACACTTTTTGAACGGATATGCTGAATAACATGTCATCAAAGCCATTTAATGTACTTTTTTAAACAAATTACACAAATGTAATTTTTTTACGTATATTTCACATCGTTAACATTTACATTGCTGGCGTTTCTTAGATATTTCTGCGTTTGTGAGCACATGTACTTCAAATGATTTCTTATGAAGCTTCTCAAAATCTCGAAATTTTCGCCAAAATACGCATAAAATTGAGGATGAAATTGAGCATTTTCAGTCGCAGAAACGACTTTTTTCAAATACAGCTCCAAAGTTTTCAATCAAAATTTACATAAGGGACTATATTTCACTTTTTTAAAATATTCTTAAAGTCATACTTCAATTTACTAATAGGGGCCGAATAATTGAAGAAATGCGAAAAAATGTCTTTGTCTCCGATAAGTAGTAGCTGAAAAGAGAGAGGGGCAATATCAGAAACCTTGCCCTGAATCAAGGAAACTAACTAGTACGAGAAAGTCTGTGGACTTCAGTCGTACCAGTAGTTTTAAACTCAGAAAGTGATGTTTGCATATGAATACTTGTTACTGACACATGTTTTCATTGAGATATAATAGTCTCTCTTCTGTTGCAGACTGCGGCCAGGGTAAACCACGATTTCTATTTAATACAAATTCTTGTTACAGCCCGAAAATCGTTCCAGAAACGCTTTCGAGTTCATTATGTGAGATTTCAGTAACAGCATTTTTAGGAATTTTTATTATGATGAATAAGTAGTTCTGTCCCTAATACAGAAATACACATTTTAGGTACTCAAAGAGTTGTTCCTTGATCATTTAAAGTCGAGAATGTGTTCCTAAGCAATTTCGAGCTTAGTTTGAAAAGAAAAATAGAAATCGGCCTAAAAATCCATTTATTATCCGACCCCTAAAAGTACACTACTACCTATCTCACTCAACGTGCGTCCATGGATCTGTAAAGAGCGCGATCAAACGAGGCAGTTTTTATGCCCAGCAGTGTACACTTTCCTCTTCCAGGGCTCTTGAGAAACGGCCGTTTTTGAGCAGCGACGGCGCGGGGGGCGCTATCAAATGGAGTGGAGCGACGGGCACCCACTGCGCGCTAAATGGCGCGGCGGCGGTGGCGGCGGCGGCGGCGGCGGCGGCGCAGCGGCCGGAGCGGGAAGCGGCGACGGCGGCGGCCGCGACGCGACGCGGAAACCCGTCTGCGCATGGCTGCGCGCTGTTCCGCGCCAGCGTTCGTCCGTCCGTCTGTCGCCCGCCGCTTCCAGGAAGAGCGGCGCGCGCAGGCAAAAGAGGAAAGGATCGTTCTCGGGCTGGCGGGTTCACTCCCTCGATTTTCAAATCTTCTAATTGGAGATCAAGCGAAAGACTGAGATAAGTGGAAGACTGACGAACGAGTTGCAGGCAAACAGAAAATTTTTCATTTGTGTAAAATTGTGTAATTAAGTGTAATTTTATATTGTGTAATTTCCTTTTATGTAGTTTCATTTCGAGTAATTTCTTTTGAGTAATTTTATGTAATTTCATATTATGTCATTTTGTGTGTAAACGTGCGAGCTAACTTTTGACCCTGCTGAAGCAGGAGGCCTTTGGCCTTAAAGGAATTTTGCAGGCTGAATAATTGGAGATCGGATTTTTATTTGAGACAGGCGTGTCAAACCGCGCCCGCACGAGGTACTTGTCCGCCTGAGATGCCCGGCGCTCCTACGAGAACGAGCAACTTCCCCTGACTCCGCTTTTACTTCCCCTCCAAATTCAGAAAGGAGTGTACACGCACAAGCTATGAAGCGGTGGGAGACTGGGTATTGTGGCTCCATGCGAATATGTGTTTGTCACATTTGTTCTATAAAGCAACCGAGATTTGTATTATATTTATATTATTTTCTACTTATCTCTTTACTAATAACTCTTAACTATTTAACAAAATACGAAATGAAACATTGCGGGGGTCTGAAAATAACAGAAAGGAATAAACTAATAGTGTAGTAGCAAGAAGGAGTTATTGAGGAGGGCCTTTTTCTGCGCCGAAACTGCTTATAGAAATCATTTGGAGAAGGTTGGAGAATGACAGGAACTGTGGATGATGTAAGAAATGAAAGAAAAGAAAAATAAATGAACCAGGATAGAACAATATAGACAATATCCTTGAAAGCTTGTACTACGACAGATACCCCAAAAAGATGACGAAAATATACTCTTAAGTACGTAACAAAAATCCTTAAAATATAAAATATATATGATATCAGATTCGAACTGTGATTTCAAAATTATTACACATAGTAGCTCTAAACTCAACTACCTTTTATATATTCATAGGTACTCACGTTCATAGACATTCGTAAGGTTGCAGAAAAAGAAAACCAACGTATTTTGTTTCGCCAACGTTTCAGAATTTTTTAATTCCAGCTTCATGACAATGAACTGCAGCAGCAAGAAAAACATCTTTTAATCCTGGTCGTAAAGTAAACTTTAATTATGAAACATAAAACGTAGTATCAATAATTATAATAGTAGTGTTGAAAATTAACCTGAATTATTTTTTATAAATGAAAGTTGATGTGATATCCTAGCATGTGCAACATCTCGCCCTACCGGATGGTGCATCACCCAGCGACAACTTTAGTAAATTTATGCAAGCTGAATCATGTAACGAGTCTCTCGTCACCGAATTAAATCATTCACTTCCGTAAATTATTATTAAAATTAAGAAGAAACACATATAATATATTGACTATATGTAAATGACATTATACCACTTGTGCGTACATAAATATATCGTCTTGGCGTATAAATGTCCTCTAGAGGGACTCGTGAATTTCAAGCAGAGTTCACTGACACAAATGAACAGGTGAAACCCAGATTTCTTGGAAGATGTGTTCTAATTTTTTCAAGACGTTCCACATAATGATGCACAGTCACACCCCTCAATTTGTTTGTCACAAATTATTTTTTTCGATTCACTGAGGGAAAGTTTGATGTTCTCAAACGTTTTAATGCTTTCATATATCATTCATATCGAAGTTTCGGATGGTATTCGTATTTTAACGTCAGCATGTTAATTAATGAGAATTTTAACATATTTTTACGTACAAATATGTCATTTATGTTCTCGGTATGATTTACAGAAAAAGAACATGACAAAATAAATCAACATATATTTGCAATATGTTTACATTTATTCAGTTTTTATGAAAATATACAACAAGGAACGAACGTGTAATTACATTATTACGAACTCTACTACTAATAAACAGTAGTACAATCGATAATATACATTTTTCCATGCAGTTTACTTGCTGTAATAGTACCATCATGGCTATCACAATTGTCTTCCTTCAAGGTAAGCTTGCAGTTAGAGACAATTTAGTAGAATTAATTACTTTATTACTTTATTGTCTCTGGTTTTAGGAATCTTTCATATATACATTAATTCAAGTTAATATGGTTGACATAACTTCCTGCCCCATAGCTGATGCACGGAATACTCCGTGAACGGAACGTTTACGTTAAGTTTCAATACAAATATAAAGATTTTTAAATTTGCTATGTTTGGGAAAATAACTAAATAGCCACAATATCTACAATACTTTTCTTTCGGCTCTGGTTTTGTTATAATAATGTTTTTTTTAATTATTGAGGAACTGTATTTCTTAAATAGCATTTATTTCCATTTATGTCATGGATGGTTTCAAGGGTTGGGGAGGATATTTGATGGGTCATCATAATGCATTATTATCATTATGATCACCCACAATATTATATTATTATTAAAATTAACAATATTATTATTTAATTTCTTAGAATAAACAATTCATGTAAAAGGCGTGATTCAGGAAAACAGTTTTACATAATCTAGACAGGTAAAGTGTGTGGTTTAGTAAAAAAAAGTATAGAAATTTAACACTCTATAATCAATATTTATGAATAAAGATCATGGGATTACTTTTTGATATAATTATTTTGAAATTTTATTGAGTTATTCTTCCGAATCGTCATTATTTTAAAATAACTTAACAAAGCTCTCAGATTATAGTAAGGTAATTTAGAACACTGAATACTTGAAAAATTTCGAAGAACGTTCGAAGAATATTTGTACAATTTTCGCTTTCTCGTTGTACCTCCAACTTCATATCTTCCCTGACAGAATAATGTCGGTGACGTCGCTTATAGACGGGCTATCGGTTCGCCATGACTGTGGCTACAAAAAATGAAGACACTTGTTTTATAGTTCATTTATTATTATTTTTCCTATAGATGTACCCATGATTTACTGTAGTACAAGTTTGAGGTGTGTTTCATGTGTGTTATAGGGTTGCCGATAGTTATACGTAATACGAGAAAGTATGATCTAAAGTAACATGACTAGTAATTAGTAAGTTCATTTCAAAAGTGGCAGTTTCTGGAAGATTTCAACACACTTCTATTACCAAGGTGGGGAAGGTTATGGGAAACTGTTCCTGATAAATAGGGGCGGATTTTGATGACCTAAAACATCGCCAAACATCATCAACAAAATGCTCTTAAAATGTATTAAAAATGCTCTAAATGCAAAGAAAAATGACATAAAAATGTATCAAAACACATTAAGATTAACAACTTAAACTGTTGGATGTGTACTGATGTAATCAAGTCATCTTCTGTTAGTTCAAGTGAACTCATCTCTCAAACTTTTGGTTTGGACTGTTCTTTACCAGAAAATCTCTGTCTTCAGTTATCCCGAAATTGGCTGAACCGTCAGTGACGCTTACAGGCGTCACAGGAACTTTAGATTACATACAATGGCTGACGTTACAGCTTCTGAGCCAAGAAATCGAATAGGCTACCAGGTATAGGTTCTCGGAATTCTGTGGAGAACATTTGTACTATCTCGTAAATATTATTTAAAGCAAGTACCATTACAACCACATTAAACTCGATTAAATCAGCGAAAATGCATTAACAATGACAGAAAAAGTTAAAAAATGAATTATTAGCCAAATCGATAAAAAATGCCAAAAATGAAGCATAAAGATGGGCCATTTCCTTCTGTCATAACATAAAATCAATTCTATACTACACGGCATTGTTCTAAAGTGAAAAGAAAGGATATGACTAGACATCGGATGTTTAGGGAAATGCCTATTTTTTTCTAGAGAACTTATTCAAAGGCTGATAATATATGTCCACGAATCATGACAAATGATGACATATGACGAAGCTTTATAATGCTTATTTTTGCTTATTTTAGCATAAATGCCTATTTTTTGCACAAATACCTTTTTTAGGACTTTTTTTGCCTTTTATTTATTATATTTATATACAATGCTAAGATATCGGAAAATCGGTGATGGTTCAACGTGACCATTCATTATGAAATCTTCGATTCACGTCTTGAAATTTAAAATTACGAGTGAATTCCCGAAAGTATACCAACTGATTTTTCTCCATTTCCCTATTTCATAAATACCAGCCATGATCTGAGAACATGGACGATATACCGAGAGTACCAAAATTTTAAGTGGAAATAAATATAAATTCCCAGAAGGTTTCAGTGGTGCTAGTGTTGGATTGCTAAAATATATGCCAGTCACATCGTTCAGATATCCTTCTCCGCATTCAAACTGATTTTGTCTCCTAATCGTCACAAATTTGAAATTGTGATCCTTGAAAAGTTACTGGTAATATGTAAATATTACTGGTCAATGGAAACTATTAAAAATAAGATGTAGAAGAGTTGTAAATGTGTAAATCTAGTTTTACATTAAAATATACGAACTGGTTTTGTGCATTTAAGTTTACAAAATAATACACACAAAAAATACAATTTTTCCATTTTATTGTGTATGACTTATGACAGTGCCTTTTTTCTCCTTATTCTTGACTTTTTCATCGCCTTTTTAGGCGCCTAAAAGAAGATTTTTTAGTGCCTAAACATCCAATGTCTAGATATGACATTTCGTTAAAATCCTCCCCTACTGATAATTAATATAAAAGGCATTTCAAATGTTTTTTCATTTAATGAATCATAATAATACCAAAATAATTTGCGGAGAGAGAAGCCGACCAGTTGCGGAGAGAGAGCCATTAGAAATTTCGTTGCGCCGCCAGCGCTGCTGCGCGTCGCGAGTTGCTGATTTCGCGTGGCCACTGTGTTCAGCAGCGGGGCGGGTGCGCCAAGTGCCCGAGATTCCCACGCTCCGCTGACCGCCCCCGCCCCCCGCCTCCGCCCCGATCGGTCTTCGCCGCTCGCTCGGACGCCTGACTGGCTCTCCTCTAAAACAAATAGCGTCGCGACGCCACGTCGCGTCCCGTCCTGTCCCGTCCTGTCCCGTCCTGTCCCGTCCTGTCCCGTCCTGTCCCGTCCTGTCCCGTCCCGACGCGCTTATCGTCACGGCACGGCGCGGCGCGGCGCGGCGCGTGGAGCGGACCGGAAAGCGAGAAGCGCTGAACGAGGCAGGTGCCCGAACGCGGGCACACTAAAGAGCAGCTTGTTTTATTTATTTACTAACTGCACTCTCCGATATTTCTGCATTACTTTAAGTGTAAAAGTACGTGAAAGTAATTTTCGTGTATGTAAATTAAATTTAATGTACACGTTCAGTAACTTTAATGTACGTGTACAATTAAATTTAATGAACACAAGTAAGTTATCAGTCGTACATTAAATCTACATTGATTTTAATTTAAGTATTAAAACTAATGTACAGGTGTGTAAATCTCCCTTTAATTCACAAGATACATTAAAATTCATGTATATGCGTACATTAAAACTACATTAAATTAAATGTAATTTCTGCCGGTGTAGTAAAATACCTGGGGTTGACCGAACTTTATAAACCACGATGATTAAGATTGTTTTTAATGTAATTGGTTCATATTGTAATAAAATAGTATAATTTTCTTTCATTTTATTTTACAGTGCATTAATTTCAGATTATAAAATTTTTATTTTACGCACTGCTCCTGACCTCCAGGGAATCTGTGAGGTACTACTCACGTTTTCTTGAGCATCGGAATACCTACCCGACTCCTTTCCTAAAATTGGTTAAATTAAGAATAAATGATAGCAATGAGCGTTATAAACAAAATATGATAACCAGAAATATTTGCTGCCATGCAATGGAAATTATTTTGCATCGAAAACGAGCTACAAATTTAATAAGATTCCTTTTGTCAAAAGAACCAAACTCCCCACTCCTCTCGCAACTAGCGAAAGGACGGTTCTAGAAAACGTGCGCGGATAATACCTATTCTGCTGAACCTCTACTACTTCTAGCGAAATATATTAAGAACCAATATTATTTTAGAAACAGGTGAAAAATAATGATTGTGGTGCGTCTACCAACACATTATTTAAATTATTTATTTCCCTCATTTGCCTGTATTAATATTTACTAAGCTTTGCAAGGACGCTGCGATAAACCTGAAAAAGAGCTTGTAAAGATATGGTATCTATTCATACATTGCTTTTTGTAGTATCGATATCAGTAACATGTCGTTGAATTCACTTTTATTAGTATAAGCTTATTTTTTGTTTATTTATTTTTTTACTATTTAATTCATATACGATTTCAATAAAAATAAAGAGAACTTACATTCAATTATAATTAAATGCCAATCTTTTGGGGGCAAAGATTTGCTTATTAAAGTGTTAAAAATCAAAAATAGATTCCTTTTTATCTAGAAGTATATTACATCTTATAAATATATTAACAAAATATTTCAATTTTCCACGTCAGTAAAGGCGAAAACTAGGGCATCTAATAAGTAATGAACTATTAATCGTATTTGTAAAGTAGCCTTGTGATATTGACTACATAAACGTGAAAAATTAGCTAAAACACACAGCATATTACAGTTAAAAATTACAAATTTGTTTAAACAGCAATATCTAGAAGTAACACAAAATAAAGGTCAAATAAAAAATCTCGAGCAAGTCGACCAAACTGTGGTTCTAAACCAAATCGATCTAGTGAACGATAACTAGTAAGTCATTCAAATAAACGATTTATTGAAATTAAGTCAATATATTAGTGTTCTAAACCAGTCGATCACCTGGAGGATCTCCACGCAAGTCGATCAAGTGGAGGATGTCTGCGCAAGACGATAAATTGGTGAACTCAGCGCAATAAGAGTAAGTGGGGACCTCAATCAATTGTATCAAAGTGATTATCTTCACTCAAGACAAGCAAGTGGAGGATCTTGAGCAATACGTCACAGTACCGCAATCAAACCGAACAATTTGAACAATTGGAGCAGGTAAAATGATCTCCAGAATGTTGATCGAGTGGAGGATCTGTATGTCGAAGTGCAGGTTTCAAGCAGTAGTTCAAATGGAGAACCTCAAGAGTAGGAAATAGAGAATCTGAAGAAAGTGAATTAAGTGGAGGTTCTCGAGTAAGTCGAGCAAGTGCATTGCTAGCCGTAGAATCATTTCGTTCATGTATCATTACGTAGATACCAGTTGTCGCCTGTGGCACCTTCTCATTGCTACTACCATTGTTATCCCGTATGATTCAGTGCATTGTGCTCTACAATGCTCAAAACAAAAAACGCACCATTCTTGAGAAAATCACGGTATGATTTTTTTATTTGCTCCGTTTTCATTCAAGAGTTACTAACTATTCATATCTTGAAGAGCAGCGCCAGATTACATTAAAAGAGTCAATATTGAAAGCTGAATTTTATTGAGAACAACATATCTATGTTTAAAACTGTTGTTTGCAAGAGGGCGATAAAAATATTTACTCTTTTATAATTTTCGAAAATTCAGAGGTTTTAATGAAATTCGGATCTGCACCACTTTATTAGTGTACTGCACTCTATTCTAGCAAACCTTTTACAGGTTATATTTTGAGACACTATTGAACAGATATTGAACATTCCTTGGCACTTCATAAAAGGACCTCCCAGATTAAAAAATTATTTTCAAATTTGTAGAGTTTTGAATCGACCCATATCAATTCGGAAATATTAAATTTTGAAAAATCCTATGGATGGTTAGGTGATAACTACTGTCGTTCACCAATTGAAAGACTTCACTGATGTGAAAAAAATCACGAGATAGTCGTCGATCACAACTTTGGGTATTTAATGAAACCTTCTTTAATCACGAATTTTTGTCATTCACTTGAAGCTGTCACGATACATATTTCACAACCACTTATTCCTTTGCGTGTTCGCTTTAGGAAACGTCAATGTTCAGGAATGAGACGCAATGCATTGGTTTGTTTTGCAGCCAGGAAACCAAGACGAACATTTTCACAGTTATAAAACTATTCTAACAGAAGTAATTTGAAATACAATGTATTTTACAGTGCAAAGACTACGGGGACGAAATTTAACGAGAACAAAGTTTAATATTCCAAATCTGAACCACTAAATTCACAACACTGAATCACTAAAACTTAGTCTGTAAAGGGTCGTGGTTTTCATCATTTAGTCTTGTCAAAATAAACACGTTGATTATTTAAAATTTTTACCTTGATAACCTATATTTTGTTCTTTCCTGCAGTCAATTCACAACCGCGCGAAGTCACACATATGAACGTTTTACTTAAAATTTACAATTTTTTTCCACGTACAATTCCACGTAAAATTACAAAACAAAATATTCAGAGAGCATTTCAGTTAAGTAGAATCCTTTTCTTTCTGAACAGTGGACACTTTTTACAATGAGTTTATTTAAAAATCAAATTTTTAAGATAAAAACAATTTCCGATCCCCTAAAAGCTTAATCGAAATGAGACTTTCCGAGGATTGGCAGTAGACGTAAATGGCATGAGAATTTTTTGCTAATTATTAACTAACACTACTTACAATTAATTGCCGCGTTTATAGCGACGTCAGCGAAGCGCCAAGAAATCAAACACGCCACTTGCTAAACAAAAGAATTTCAAATATTTTCTATTAACGTTTTGTGGCATAAACATGAAATATTAATAATATCTTAAAATTAATTGAATGAACGCTTATCTAAAGTCATTTGTTAATTAGATCATTTAGTTGTGCGAATTGCAACAAGACTGTCTTCAGCGCTTGCCAGCGTGTGTGAGTATAAGGGTGCCTTCAAGAAATGCATAGAGCGACTTTTTTTAGTACGAAAATTGGTGGTTTCAAGTGCAAAGTTTACTGAGTGGTTATAAATTTACAGGAATCGTTTGAAACACGTCCCTTTACGAAAAAACTTCATAATATACTAAATGTGGTTGTAATTAAATTTGTGTGTATAATACAATATACGTTACGTTTGGAAATTAAGGTGGATAACAGGATTTTTTACTAAAAGTCCACTACATCATAGAGATCCTGGTAAATACAAAACACAGTTTTAGGAACATGATTGATTTTATATTCACAATGAAGTATTTGCATTGTTCCATAATTTCTAAACCTCCCTCAATTCTTTAATCTCATATTATAAATACTGATCGATATGAAACACTTCTTTTGTGGCGGGCAATTTTCCGTACAGTGGATGTTATGCATTTCTGTTGTAACTTTTCTATAGTTCTGCCTTTTGTACAACGCAATAGTAAGCGTGCAGCGTATTGTTTTTATTATTACTGTTGCTGTTGTCATTGTTATTATTATTATTATTATTATTATTATTATTATTATTATTATTATTATTATTATTATTATTATTTTATATTATGTATTTGTGCCACAAGAACTGGTGACTTTGTTCAGAATAAATCTCTCTTTCTGACAATCTAACTTTTGAACATATTTAGTTTTATGTAGGAGCACTTCTTGGTAAAATTCTGCTGCTTGATGATTTGTGATTATCTCTTGGAATCAGCGACCTTTTCCGTCAGCGGATGTCGTGGTCTGGGCGCACTGTTTGGTATGCGTGATGCGCCTGCGCTGAACTCGTGAGCTCGTCAAGTCGGCGGCGCTTTGTGCCCAAAGGCCTTTTTACGGCCGCTGCACTGCGCCACGTATTGAGCTCCGTGACAAAAATCGGGGCCGTAAAGGCGACAGCTGCGCCACCACGCAGCCGTCACTCGCTCGGCCAGCCCGCCCCTGCCCCAGTCACGATCTCGTCCGGCCATCGTCCACGCTCGCGTCGCCCCTGCGCAGGCGGACCCGTTGCCCCTTCCCGTCTCGCCGTGCTCCCCCAATCTGTCTCATTCCGCCCCGTCCCGCCTCGTTCCATCCCGTCCTGTCCCACTCCGTTCCGTCCCGACCCGACCCGACCCGTCCCGTCCCGTTCCATCCCGTTCCGTTCCGTTCCATCCCGTCCCGTCCCGCCCCAACCCGCTCCGTCCCGTCCCGACCCGTCCCGACCCATCCCGTCCCGTCCCGTCCCGTCCCGTCCCGTCCCGTCCCGACCCGTCCCGACCGTCCCGACCCGTTTCCGTTCCGTTCCGTCCCGACCCGCCCCGAACCGCCCCTTCCCACCTCGCTGCATCTCGTCCCGCCCAGTCCCTTTCTGCCCCGCCTCAACCGCCCCATCCCGTTCTGTCCCGTCCCGCCCCGACCCACCCGCCCGCCCGTCCCGTCCTGTCCCGTCCCGCCCTCCCCTGCCCCACACTTTTTATTCCCACCAAGCATGACTCACCGTGAAAAAGTATAAACTATGTTGTTGTTTTTCCTCTTGTACAAGAAATATTGAAGGTTTCCTTGCTTAGGGATTAAAGGATGTTAAGAATCCTTTTCGATTAAGTCTTTTCCGATTACTACCCATTATCATGACCCTCTGTACAGTTCACGTTAGGTTATTTCTAGATCTCGATGATTTTTGGATTATGTCTTTGGAAGTGAGTGAAGAAGGCATGGCAGCTGTCATGTTTCAGTCGGATACTTTTTACGCAATATTTATTGCTAAAAAAAACAGAAAATACTGGTTTTCATTTTAAAGGAGGTTAAGCGGGTCCTTAGGACCGCCCTGAATAGAACATGACCGGATGAAAATCCTGGCTATGCTGGAATTTGAACCCGAATCCCTCAACTCCTTACCACTACACTGCCGCGACTTTTCAATTATGTATTTAATATATACTTAATTAAAAGTGGGACTGAGTTATACAATAGTCTTTCGACCATTTTGTTGTCCGAGTATAAAAAAAATGAAAAGTGTGCATAGCGAACAGTGCCATAAAGTAGTTTTGATTGATATCAAGGAGAGTTTTCATTCACATCAGCAAACATTTATGATTACCTTTATAATACACACGTTCTATTAATCGAGTTTCTACGTCTTGGGTTCTACCCTGATTGCACGTCTCGCGAAAAACTCACAGGTTCACACACTGGCATTGTAAGCACTTGCTCTACAAGGTGCAGGGATGGAGCTCGAAGTACAGAGTTACAACGCGTCGCCGAAGATATACTGCTCCACCAGCGTGTGGCTGGGAGCGACCGCCAGGAGGATCTGTGTGCGGTCGGAGCCTTGGTCCTCGCGGCCGGGTGCAGGCGGGGCGTAAAAGTCATGTCGCATGAGCGTCCTCGCCCGTCCTTTGTGCCTCGGCTGCTGCCTTAATAGAATCCGCGGCGGCGGCGGGGGCGGCAGTCCGCCTCGCGAACGTGACGTCATGAAAGGACGAACCGCAGAGGAGCAGGCGCGCGTCGCATTGTCTCTCGGTTGCTCCCGCGGGCGGACTGATGGCGTTATATGAAAGCTTCGGTGGAGAAAAGGAATCCTCTCTCGGGGTCTCCGGTTTTACCGTGATATTTCGTTAGATTGATTGATTGATATTTTCGTGTTTCCGGGCGCGTCAACTGCTTTGGTCAATAGTCCCGTTGGTGTAGTGCATGTTTTTTTCGTGGAAGATGGCGGTTATATTCCCCCTCTGGATGGCGAGATCCGGCGCCGACCTACCGTCGACTAGTGGGGTTTCCCCCTAAACAGGACTCTCCCACCAGCGGGGCACTGCCCCAGCCGGGACAGGCTCTAAGCTTCCGACCGATCTCCCGGAATATGTGGTAGTGTAGTGCATGTTGGTGTAAGTGTGTGTGTAAGGGGAGAGGTTAGGACAAGGAAGTGGAAGGACAGATCGCGCGCGGTCCGTGGCCCGTTTGGTTGGGGTACTGCTCCGGCACTCGCCTGGTGTTGACCGGAGAAACCACGGAAAACTACCGATCAGAGCAGCTGGTCGCTAGAATTCTCCTCCAGACAGCGACTGAATTCGACCTAGCTGAAAAGTGTGTCGAAAATCCTGCCGCCGTCAGGACTCGAACCCAGGACCTCCCGATCAGAGGCGCTGCAGTGACATCAGTTAATGCACTGAGCTCCCGGTATTTCGTTAGAGCTGTGGGTGCAGTAACGAGTTGGGTTGTGGATTCCGTCCCCCTGGGTGTAACAGCCTGGTTGCCTCCCGTTGGGCTGTTGGACTCGCCGTGGCAGAGTCCGAAACCTAAGAGAGGATCTGTATCATGTAGCAGTGAGTGACGTTAAACAAGCCCGGTACCAACTTGGAATATTGGCGTGCCTTGAGCTGGTACACCAGGCGCCTCCACCGAGGGGGTAGGTAGTGCATTTTCGTGGGTTTCGAATACTACCTCAACGGTGTCTTTAACCTTGTACACCAAATGGGGTGACGATAAGAGCTAATGATCAGGCGGCCACCCTGAAGGCAAGACCACGAGCCCGGAAAAGTACAAGTTGATGGGATAGTAGATATGCAAAAGGGTTACACTGGCACTCGTTTGCCCCACAAGCGGAATCGAGACCCTTGCCTTGAGTAGTGGTTCCCACAAATTCTGACGGAGAATTGAAATCTCTCGTCCAGGATCGCTCGCCCAAGTCCCGGTGATATATCGTTAGTGCTAAGATGAACGCTGTGGGAAGCTGAATTGGAGGCTTTGTGGTCCCCGGATGCACCCATTCGGATGGGCCTCAGTTGAACACTAGGCTTCGTCGCAACGATCGATATTCACGGGCAACTCAGGAGGGAGTGGTTCAGAATTATGCGAATAGCTTAATCAGGCACCAATCAAGCATGGACAGAAGTTTGAACGAAACCAAGAGAGACTCACCTCACAGGCAAAATTCCTATAAATGTAAAATTTAAGCATAAAAGTCAGCAATGAAAATTTTCTCACACCTGATAGTTGGATTAGGCGTGAGAAAATTTCCATGTGCAAATAGAACGATATGAAATTGAAACGACTTACTTACAGTACTGTTTCAATATTCTTCGTCAATTACTATATTTAAAAATAATACATAATATTTTTCAAGTTAGAGTGATTGGAAAATATTACGTCAAAATTAATACATACATGGGTCCATTCAATTTATTTTAAGAATATTTCTCTGAGTTACACACAGTAGAAGCTTAAAGACCCTTTCAAATATTTCTCTCTCTCTCTCTATATATATATATATATATATATATATATATATATATATATATATATATATATTGTGACGTACCGATGTCACATGAAAATAAACAAACATTTATTTGTAGACTATATGGTGGAACATGCTTTAGAATATATCACGAGAGCAAAGGCTTAGCAACGACCGGGAATAAACAATGTAGTTTTGTTTTTTGTAAATGCATTAGGAGGTGGCTGCATGCCGAAAGTAGAAAATTTGGGATTGGGCGAAGAAGTTTAGACGATCGAAAGGTCAGCTACACCAAAATGTAACGAACGTATGGATTGGCTGGGTGAGAGAAGGACGGTCAAATGTTATGAAAAAAAAGAAGATAGGTCTTCGAGGGTGAATCAAGCAGGAAGATTCATTCTGACCGGCATCGCGTGTCTGAACTGATCGTAGGTTCGTGAGAAGGAGTGAGTGTAGTGCAGATAGTCAGAGTCGGGTTATCAGATCGTGAAATTTTAAGGACAGTAAATGATATAGCAGATATTGCATGGGGAAGTAATATTGATGCATAAATTGGGACTTTGTCGGGAGTGGTAATCGAGTTATAGATTTCGGGACTATGTCATAGGACGTAATCGGGACTGATAATTTTGATAGTTTGAGACCAGTTTGGATAGGAGCAGAAGAGGATTTCTTGGGACTTTGGACTACGGCAAGCTCGCAAGATATTTCGATGAGAAGTCTACGAGGGACATCAACGAAGAATAGATAAGTTAACCGCGGTATGAAACTGTAAAATTCAAAGATATCTTGATCAAAGGTCTAACATCAAAATCATTTATTAAATTCACTAAATTGTTTGCTAAAAAGGTAACAATAAACTTTGTTAAATTTTGTTCTTTAGAAAAGAAAGTGATCTTTCATTTAGTCAATCCAAACAGTAATGAACTAGAAATATAGAATCATTCTATTTCAGATTCCCAGCTGCGCTGTATAGTCAGCGGATCCTATAATCCATTATAAAGGTAACAAGGATTATAATATATCGTGACCCATTGACCCAGCAAGCCGGACGCTAAGATCTTTGCAAGAAATTAATGTAGAGAAAATTTGTATATCTCAATATATATATATATATATATATATATATATATATATATATATATATATATATATATATATAATACTTTGAAAAATAATGTTACATCATTGCTTATTGGACGGATTAATCCTGATGAGTCACGAGAGTTATTTAATGGAGAGCAGACGGTTTCAACAATAGCAGCATTTGATTTTTAAAATAAGAACCTTTGCTTCAGAAATTTAGGGTTCTCATGTGTTTTTGAGTTTTAAAGTAAGACTTCACAGAAACGTTTTCCACACAAATACCAGAGCCCATAAACCATATAATTTATATGACAGGGTTTACAACCACGTACCATTGTCTTGCGTATCAAACATGAAGAATACCCTGTGAATCCCATGACGAATAATGTGAGCAGTGTCTTGAGGACAAGTCGAAAACACAACAGTCTTTAGGTCATAAATCAGCAACACACGTTAGTGGACAGACGCACCTCTGTCATGTCTCTTCCCCTGGGTTAGTAAACAAATTCATTATTTTGCTTTCGTGAACAGTTATTACTTTCATACAAAAAGTCAACCATTTTTTGTATAAAATGTTAGAGTTTCACGTATTGGTGTTAACTGTATTATGTGAGATAGTACCACAACTGTTGGTATTATTATAAAAGATGTATACTGGAGACTGTCGTCGTTATGATTATTTCACTCCTTGACGGTATAGTCAAAAAACGTTCATTTAACTTGAGAACAACTTCACAATTTCTCCTCTTCTAAACCGACAGCCGAAAAAACGTATAAATGAACGCAATCTATACTTGATTTTGCATTTTATTCCAATGTTAGTGATTTTAACATGCACATCATGCATGGAAGCAAAACATATGTTTACTGTATATTTAGCACTGAACATCAAAGTCTATACATAGTGCTCATACAACAAATAATTCATTACATGAATTTGAGCGGAGATAGTGTCAATAGATACCCGTAAAATGAGAGAACAGAAATCGATACATGGGATGTATCCGCCAGGAAAATATAATACAAGTAAAGTAATAATGAAATTTGTGGTTTTTCTTACCAGTACACGAATGAAGAGGACATCAATTAAAAACATCTCGCAAACTGCCCGAAAACTTGGATAGCAGGGCGCTGGCGGCGGTCCCCTAACGCGCTTACCTGCTGAATCAGCCCTTGTCCTTACCTGGGTTGATTTGGTTACACATACATATACAGCAAACCCTCATTAACACGTATTCCAGGGGACCAGAATAAACAGAGTTCGTGTTATAAAAATTCGTGTTATCTGATACGTCCGTATTACCGTAATCCCTGGCCGGGACCGACGTTTTGTTCGTGATACAGCAAAATTAGTGCTAGACATGTTCCTGCAAACGAAGGCTTACTGCGCAATTAGAAAGTAAATTTGGCGAGAAAAGATGAAGGAATCATTTGGTCCCCAGTTTACATATACTGGAAACCCTCATTAACACGTATTCCATAGGACCAGAATAAACAGAGTTCGTGTTATTAAAATTCGTGTTATCTGATTATTATATACGTCCGTATTACCGTAATCTCTTGCCGGGACCGACGTTTTGTTCGTGTTACAGCGAAATTAGTGCTAGACATGTTCCTGCAAACGAAGGCTTACTGCGCAATTAGAAAGTAAGTTTGGCGAGAAAAGATGAAGGAATCATTTGGTCCCCAGTTTAAATATACTGGAAACCCTCATTAACACGAACTCCATGGGACCAGAATAAACAGAGTTCGTGTTATAAAAATTCGTGTTATCTGATTATTATATACGTCCGTATTACCGTAATCTCTTTCCGGGACCGACGTTTTGTTCGTGATACAGCGAAATTAGTGAAAAAGATGTACCTGCAAACGAAGGCTTACTGCGCAATTAGAAAGTAAGTTCGGCGCAATAAGATGAAGGAATCATTTGGTTCCCAGTTTACATATACAACAAACCCTCATTAACACGAATTCCACGGGACCAAAATAATCAGAGTTCGTGTTATAAAAATCCCTGTTATATGAGTATTACAAATGTGCGTATTACCGTAATCTCTTGCCGGAACCGAAGTTTTGTTCGTGTTACAACGAAATTAGTGTTAAACAAGTTCACGTAAACGAGGATGTACTGCGAAATTAGAAAGTAGGTTTGGCGAGAAGAGATGAAGGGATGATTTGGTCCCCAATTTACGTACGGACCTTGCCACACGCGCGACATACTCCATCCGCGGAGCGGCGCGGCGGTGCCTTTGCACGGGCGACAGCAGGCCTCTCTCTGGCGTTGTGCAAGCGCTGGGGCTCAGGTGCTCACGTGGCGCCCCCACATCCCATAAACCTGTTGCGCAACGCCCGACGCCACGAGCAAAACGAGCGCGTGGCGGCGGCGGCGGCAGAGCGGAGCAGCGGCGATTGAATGGAGCGGCGACGGCGAGGGCGAGGAGGCGGTGTCAATCATGCTCTCTTCGCCCTGGCAGGAGAGCGCCCTAACATTGCTTATTGCCTCCAACATTCCCTCACATTGCTTACCACCTCCAACGTTCCCTCATATAGCTTACTGCCTACAACATTCCCTCATATTGCTTATTGCCTCCAACATTCCCTCACATTACTTACCACCTCCAACATTCCCTAATATAGCTTACCGCCTCCAACATTCCCTCACATTGCTTATTGCCTCCAACATTCCCTCATATTGTTTACCGCCTCCAACATTCCCTCGTATTGCTTACCGCCTCCAACATTCCCTCACATTGCTTATTGCCTCCAACATTCCCTCACATTGCTTACCACCTCCAACGTTCCCTCATATAGCTTACCGCCTACAACATTCCCTCATATTGCTTATTGCCTCCAACATTCCCTCACATTACTTACCACCTCCAACATTCCCTAATATAGCTTACCACCTACAACATTCCCTCATATTGCTTTCCGCCTCCAACGTTCCCTCATATTGCTTTCCACCTCCAACATTCCCTCATATTGCATGCCACCTCCAACAACCGTTTTACCCCAGTTGACCTCCATCCCACTTGCAGTCCCCTCTGGCTATCAAATGCTGCCCCTTCCAGCCCTATCACCAATACCCGCCTGTTTCACCACCTATGCTCCCTTCGCACTCGCGTCCACCACCCGTTCACCCTGCAATTGCCATTGCCATCCAGGCGCCACACCACACTAACACCACCACTACCAATTTCAAGTCTCCTCGTGGATAACCAGCTGCTCCCTCAAAACGCTCTATTCGATTCCGGCGCCCACCAGGAGTTCCGCTCGCCAACTGCTGCCCCATACTAGGCCAGACGCAGTCGCCGCCACCACCGACCCGTCACCCCACCCTCTAACCATCATCACCGCCTCCATCACCCACCAATACCCCGTCAACCAACATTGAAGTCCATTAGTCCTAACGTCATTATAATTTCGTCCCACCGCCAAATGCCCCTGCATCCTCCCATCTCAGTCGTTCCTTACATATTGCATTTTCCGCCTCTCACCAGCCCCACCCGCGAAACAAACGCTCATTGAAAGACACCCGAAGACCACAATGTTGACTTTTCTTTCTTCTGAATTACAGTTGCCAACTCCCCGAAAGTCATGCCATACGACAAATAAATATCATCAGCATTGAAAACATGGCCATTGTCCCTGCTGCGTCTCAGCTTCCCATCGCCTACGCATCACTCTCGCCATCAGGAACAATGCCGACTCAACCTCCGTTACTATCGCTGCCGAGCCGCCAATACCGTGCCACGTTCCCGTGGCCATCACCTTCATCACCACTTACGCCACCGATATGTTCCTGCCTCAGTCATTGACCACGACTCAAACACCATCTCTACCAGCGCTACCTCGACATGCCTCCGTGCACATCACATTCTCAACCAGCATTGCCTCCCACGTCTCCGTGACCAACATCTTCACCACCAGCGCCACCGATATTATGTCACACACCCTTGCCCATTACCTTTTCCACCAGCGTCACCGAAACCACGCCATGCCTCCGTGGTCAACACATTCTCTGCCAGTACTACCAGTACTACGCCCCCATAGACATCACCTTCGCCACCAGCGCGACCGATAGCATGCCACACTCCCATGGCCTTTAGCTTTTCCACCAGCGTCACGCCATGCCTCCGTGGACGTCACATTCTCTACCATCGCTACCGCTACCACATCACGCCCCGTGGGCATCATCATCTCCACCAGCGCCACTGATATCGGCCCCATGGCCATTACCTTCTCCACAAGCGTCACCGCTACCACGCCATGCCTCCATGGACATCACATTCTCTGCCAGTACTACCGCTACCACGCTACGCCCCCGTGGACATCACCTTCGCCACCAGCACCACCGATATCATGCCACGCCCCCATGGCCATTACCTTATTTACCAGCGTCACGCCATGCCTCTGAGAATGACACATCCTCTACCATCGCTACCACTACCACGCCACGAACCGTGGGCATCATCTTCTCCACCAGCACCACTAATATCGCCCCCATGGCCATAACCTTAAGTTGCGATGTGCCATGGTGCCAGCTGGTGCCATGGCCATACCAGCGTCACACCATGCCTCCGTGGACGTCACATTCTCTACCACCGCTACCGCTACCACGCCACGCCCCCGTCGCCACCAGTGCTCCATCACCGCCCCGTCCCCGTCCCATCCTCAGCCGGCGGGCGGGTGGCGAGCGCCTGCGCATTGTGCTGGAGCTCATTGGCGTATCGCGGCGGCAGCTACGCGCACGCCTTTCAGGACGTCGTAAAGCCATCCGTCAGCGCTTCGCAACGCTTGTTTCCGGTAGCGGGCCTTGGAAACAGTAGGCGCCGCGTGCCCCCTCCCTGCCGCCACCCCCGCGCCGCCGCACGCCGCGGTGGTCCTCCGCAACTCCCTCTCTCACGGGCGGCGCTGGGCGCGTCGCCTCGCCCCGCCTCCCCACAAGAACAAGCCGTGCAACAAGTGACGGAATTCAGGTTACAACCTCTTGCGTTAGGAAGGAGGATAGATGGACAGATAAGATTGTTCTGAACTACAAGAAAAAACACAAGAGGAACAAGAAATTCTTGAGTTTTTCACACTGCCCGCTTCCCACTTCACCATCCGCACAGGAAAGCAGAACGCCCAAAAACAAAGATCCAAAACAACTAATAACAGAAATGTTGCATAAAGGTTACATCAGAGAAAACGAAATCTGAATAAAAGCAATTAGGAGTGAGCTAGAGATGCCAGCAAATGTCGCTATCCAGTGTAAACATAAAATGGACTGATATGGGTGTGTCATAAATAATTTCTAAAAGTCATTAAATCCATTGCGGGAATGATATATCAGAAGACCGAGGAAGAGATCGTGATATTGAAGTAAATCATACGTCTAAACGTGAACAGTAAAAGGAGAATACCGTTGTTACTAGTTTTGCAAACAGGTAGTTGCGATTTTAAAATTGAGATTTCAGAATTTACACACTATAGAAGAAATAATTCATCGGTGACGGTACATGAGCTACTGTGCTTCAATCACATTTACTTTTTAATGTTTTTGGTTGGAATGTATAGCATTTTTTTATTCAAATAATAAAATCACTTCCAGATGAGTCAACACATGGAATGGATTCACGCATGGATTTAAAATATTTGAAAAGATTGCTGCAAAAACAAAACAAAAAGCACTTGAGACATTTCTTCATCCCTTACAGCATTCAAAATCCAGAAAATCGCAAGAAAATCATCAGAATGTTTCCTCTCTATTTCTCCTGAATGCACATAAAGAATGCTTTTATCCTGTAGTCTAATATTAGAGTTAATTGTGCATCAAAATCGGTCAAATTTAAGAAACTACAAGCAGAAATTAAAGCACAGCAGTATTTCGTTCCTTCTCGCGCCAACTTCTTTTGTCCATTAGCTTCATGAGTGCAGTGTAGGTTATATGCTGTCAGCAGCTGCAGCGTGACTTTTAAATTTGTCTAAATTACAATTCCGTTTCCATCTAGATTAAAATGATATATCTTCTAAACAACTAAAGGAAAATATCTGAAAAAAAGAAGATATATAGAGGAAAGTATTTAATTTCATTTAGTTTATTGAATATGGTAACAAATAATATGCACATTAACCTAAAAATAAACAAACCATATCTTTCCGAAAGCCATGTAATTCAACAAAGAATAACACAAAAAGGTGCGTTTCCATGGCAAATTTTGCAGCAATACGTTTCTTTTTGTTATTGTTGTTATAGCCCATTATTCACTTCCTTAGACAAACTTTTGGTTTTAGTACATGAACTTACGTATGGATAATTTAATTTGGCAATCCCGTAATTGTAGTAATACCACAAAAAGTTCTACGTCATAAACCACAATATCGTTCATAAAATTATAACAGCTGATATGAGGAACGTAAAACTCGGTATACAAGAAGCTAAGATACTACACTGAACTGCTAGCTAGCGATCACTACGCGAAAATTATCGAGTAATCCTGGCGACGAATTCAAAATCATGAACAGCTTATGCCGCCGTACACGCTGGAGAATGATCCCGTGAAGGACGGCATATGCCGTCGCACACGCCTGAGTGGTTAAAAAACACACCAAACCACCGATCAAAGCAGCAAGTCACTATAATTCTTCTCCAGTCAGTGGTTAGACTGAATTCCACCTTGTAGTGTAACGTCGTCGACTCTCTCATCCCTTTATGAGAGACGGTTCCGCCTGACGACCATGACAACACATTGCCATGGTGCGTATCAACACATGAAAGTTATGAGAATCATCTTCTGTATTCCGCAAACGACACGCGGATGATATACGCTCTGTTCAATATTAAGCTATCCGTGTATATAATGTACAAAATAAATGTACATGTTTGATAATCCTGTCGTCTTTACTCATCACGACGCTACAGTAGCTAGAGTCAAAAATCCGCCACCGTCGGCACGCGAAGCCTAGAACTTCCCGATCGGAGTCCCTACAGCGACAACCGTTGTTCCACCACAGAGCAACGACAGTATTTCCTCTAATGTTGCACTGAGCCGTCTCATCCGGGAGTTGAGGATGGAGGCACAGGAGGCGATGGCGGTGGGGGGCGGCGGAGCCGTGCGGGGGCAGCTCAGAGGCCAGTTGTTGATATTTATTGTGCTTGCCCGGGCGGGCGTTCGCGGCGGGTACATGAATTTACGTCTGGATAATTCATTATGTCAATCCCGTAATTGTAGTAATACCACAAAAAATTCTACGTCATAAACCACAGTATCGTTCATAAAAAAAACAGCTAATATGAGGAATAAAACTCGGTATTCAAGAAGCTAAGATCATCTTCTGTTTTCCGCAAACGACACGCGTATGATATACGCTCTGTTCAAAATTAAGCTATCCGTGTATATTATGTACAAAATAAATGTACATGTTTGAGAATCCTGTCGTCTTTACTCATCACGAAGCTACAGTAGCTAGAGTCGAAAATCCGCCACCGTCGGCACGCGAAGCCTAGAACTTCCCGGTCGGAATCCCTACAGCGACAACCATTGTTCCACCATAGAGGAACGACAGTATTTCCTCTAATGTTGCACTGAGCCGTCTCATCCGGGAGTTAGGGATGGAGGCGCAGGAGGCGATGGCGGTGGGCGGCGGCGGAGCCGAGCGGGGGCAGCCCAGAGGCCAGTTGTTGATATTTATCGTGCTTGCCCGGGCGGGCGTTCGCGGCGGGTACATGAATTTGCGTCTGGATAATTCATTATGTCAATCCCGTAATTGTAGTAATACCACAAAAAATTCTACGTCATAAACCACAGTATCGTTCATAAAAAAAATAACAGCTAATATGAGGAATAAAACTCGGTATTCAAGAAGCTAAGATCATCTTCTGTTTTCCGCAAATGACACGCGGATGATATACACTCTGTTCAAAATTAAGCTATTCGTGTATATTGTGCACAAAATAAATGTAGTACATGTTTGAGAATCCTGTCGTCTTTACTCATCACGACGCTACAGTAGCTAGAGTCGAAAATCCGCCACCGTCGGCACGCGAAGCCTAGAACTTCCCGATCGGAATCCCTACAGCGACAACCATTGTTCCACCACAGAGCAACGACAGTATTTCCTCTAATGTTGCACTGAGCCGTCTCATCCGGGAGTTGAGGATGGAGGCACAGGAGGCGATGGCGGTGGGGGGCGGCGGAGCCGTGCGGGGGCAGCTCAGAGGCCAGTTGTTGATATTTATCGTGCTTGCCCGGGCGGGCGTTCGCGGCGGGTACATGAATTTACGTCTGGATAATTCATTTTGTCAATCCCGTAATTGTAGTAATACCACAAAAAATTCTACGTCATAAACCACAGTATCGTTCATAAAAAAAAATAACAGCTAATATGAGGAATAAAACTCGGTATTCAAGAAGCTAAGATCATCTTCTGTTTTCCGCAAACGACACGCGGATGATATACACTCTGTTCAAAATTAAGCTATTCGTGTATATTGTGCACAAAATAAATGTAGTACATGTTTGAGAATCCTGTCGTCTTTAGTCATCACGACGCTACAGTAGCTAGAGTCAAAAACCCGCCACCGTCGGCACGCGAAGCCTAGAACTTCCCGGTCGGAATCCCTACAGCGACAACCATTGTTCCACCATAGAGAAACGACAGTATTTCCTCTAATGTTGCACTGAGCCGTCTCATCCGGGAGTTGGGGATGGAGGCACAGGAGGCGATGGCGGTGGGCGGCGGCGGAGCCGTGCGGGGGCAGCCCAGAGGCCAGTTGTTGATATTTATTGTGCTCGCCCGGGCGGGCGTTCGCGGCGGGGCGGGCGGGCGGGCGGGCGCGGGCTTCCAGAAACGTCTGTGCCGGCGATTTTCCGCTGTCCGGCGCCGGGCCTCTCCTTTGTGGGTGGAGCTGCTTCCCCGGGCGCTGCGCCCGCCGTGCACAACGGGCGTGGGCGGGCGGGCGGGCGGGTGGGCGAGAGGCGGGCCGGCCGCGACGCGGACAAAAGCGCGCGCGCCTTTTCGGAGGGGCCTTTCACAGGCGCTGTCCGTCGCGCTGCCGCTTCATTTCATTATCGGGGCCTTTCGGGACGCATAACGACGCCTAATAAAATCCTCAGCGCGGCTCAAATGATTTCCCTTCGCGAGGACAAGGGCGGGTCCTCACGGTGACCGTTCCGCCGCTCGTCGAGTCGCCGAGGGTTGGCACGTCAGTGGGCGTGTTGTGTGACCTGGGACACTCGCAGTAGAGATGCTTCTCTGCTGAGAATCCTCAGCGCTTTTCTCTATGGCATAACTGCAAAATCGATTTGTTGATTATTTCGTGTTTGTAAACGCGACGTATAAGTGATTAGCCCCGAAAGTGTAGTGCATGTTTTATTATGGGAAGTGTCGGTGATCTTACTCGACGGATGGTGAGATCCGGCGCTGACCTACATGTCGGTTTGTGGCTTTTTCCCATCCACGTATCTCCCAGCGAGGGGAGCCCTACTCCAGCCGGGGTAAACTCTAAGCCACCGACTGATCTCCCTACAAGTGGTAGTGTAGTTCATGTAAGTGTAAGTAAGGGTTGAGGGTAGCACAAGAAAGAGGAAGGAAAGATCGCGGCTGGTACGTGGCCCGTTGCTTAGGGCACCGCTCTGGAATTAACATGATACTGATCGGAGAAACCACAGGTAAATACTGTTGCGTCGCAATCATCAGCGATGCTAAAGGTGCGTGTCCACTAGAGAGTAACTAGCGCGAGCTAGTCTCGAGAGAAGCTCGCAATACCCTGTCCACCTGCGAGCGATTCGCAGAAATACCTGCCTCTCGAGAGTGCACTCGCCGCGCCCTCTCGAGATTACCTCTCACATGCCTGTCCACTGGAGAGCAGTAGGCTCGGCGATGCGAGAGTTAAAATGGAGGCGAAGAAGCCCGCGACGGCGGCTTTCGTTACGTAATGTTCTTCTTTGCAAAAGAAGAAAAGTATGTGGGCGAGAAAGTGGATTGATCGTCGATCATAGATGAGTGCTTTCTCGACACTTGTCAAACTATTTGAAATAGAGGATGGGCAGCATTTTAGATCAATTTTAAGCGACGTACATTGATTAACCTAACCTCAAACTTCAAGATCACGCATAATAGTTTCCGTTAGTAGGTTACTTTTGTACACGTTTTACTTGAATATCAAATATAAATAATCACACATATCAATAGTTTTTATACTTTCTCGAATATGTACGTATAAGGGGAGTAATATACGTAATATAGAGAAAGTTATGAAATGCTGCGGAAAAATCGATTTCGAGATTTGAGAGAAAATTCACGTTTTAGAGCCCACTGATACCGAAAAAGTATTTTCTTTTAAACGTCCGTCTGTCTGCCTGTCCGGCCGTCTGTGAACAACACTAGCGCCTAAACTATTCGTACGATTTTTCCCAAACTGAATATTCCCCGGTCAATCTGGCCCGACTCGAAGCTCTACAAAAAACATTCTTTAAATTTTGGAGATACTTTACGTTAAACCCCTCGAACATTTTCAACATTATCTTCAAAGATAGCTCCAATTCTTTTCTTTAAATTTCCTGCAAGGTTAGAGTGAAATACGTACTAGAGAGTGTGTGTCATTCTGTGCCACCACTAGTTTACTTCTTCAATGGTACATTCCATTTCTAGTGCAATTTTCTGCTCGATAGCAGCCATGTCGAGGCAACAAACACCAAATAGTCGCAGGCGCTCGCAAGCACATCCAGCATGTTTCGAATGCTGAGAGCGAGTTGGTGCGAGTTCTTGCGCAGGCATGTCCACTGGCGAGTAGTGAAGATGGCGACAGCTCTCCGCGAGTATCACGCCACTCTCCGTTGCCTACTCTCAGAACTGTGTCCATTGGCGAGAAACGCTCTCGATGCAAACTCGCGAGAGCTTTGCTCTCAAGTGGAGACGCACCTCAAGGTCAGACGTGGACCAGCTGACCACCGATCAACTCTTCGCCAGAAATTAAATCTCTTTCTGAACAACACACTTTTGTTATTTATACTCCAGCACATCCAGTACTTACGGTAATTTAGAAAATATCGACAGCTCATCAACTATAGCTTCGTAGATCTTCTAAGCAGATCTGCTTACTTCGACCTCTCAAGGATTTCTGATTATTTATTTTTACGTTCCCCAACAGCGTCTCCTGTTGCTAGGCAGGAACAAACTACTATGTTACAGACTCACTCCCCCGAACAGCCGGCAGCTACAATTCTCCTCATGACAGTGACTGAACTGGCCTAACTATATAGTGTCGACCTGCCTGTCAGAGACACTGCAGTGACATTAATTGATTTTCTGAGCTATCCCAGCCGGAAAAGTAACACAAACAGAAGCGATTCTTCCTTCCCCAACTAAACCACATAAATTTAACATTGTATCATTCATGGGAAAATGAATCAACCCCGAATTGCACAACATTACAAACAAACAATATTCGTATAGAGAGATGCGCAAACTCCAAGTTTGAATTCGACTCACACATGGTAAGTTCTTGGATCATAAGATTATTGACGTCATTAACATCACTGCTACACATATTACTATGATACATACAATTAAAGTAATTGTTCGAAAAATCTTCACTTTCATATTCATTCGTACAATCACTATTTAATACTATATATGTATTAATGTTTTATATATGTATACATAAAATTACTTTTGAAACATGCGTGTGCTGTTGTAAAGTTGGTTATTCAATAACGAGCTTTTTAATCTTTCCTACTTGTTTCGAGTTTAATTTTCTTTTGGAAAAGTCATAACGTGTAAGAACTGCCGCTAATTCAGCGAATACGCAAACGAAATATAATGTAGAATCTCCTGGCCCTGCATTCTACCCAAGGAAGAAATCAGTTACATGGAACTACAAAGCCCTGTCGTCAACAGTTATCATCCACTTTCGCGAAGTTTCCCAAAAAGTCATTGCGTGTAAGAAGTGTCGTTAATTCAGCGAACACGCAAACAAAATGTAATGTAAAATCTCCTGGCCCTGCATCCTACCTAAGGAAGAAATCAGTTACATGCAACTACAAAGCCCTGTCGTCAACAGTTATCATCCACTTTCGCGAAGTTTCCCAAAAAGTCATTGCGTGTAAGAAGTGTCGTTAATTCAGCGAACACGCAAACAAAATGTAATGTAAAATCTCCTGGCCCTGCATCCTACCTAAGGAAGAAATCAGTTACATGCAACTACAAAGCCCTGTCGTCAACAGTTATCATCCACTTTCGCGAAGTTTCCCAAAAAGTCATTGCGTGTAAGAAGTGTCGTTAATTCAGCGAACACGCAAACAAAATGTAATGTAAAATCTCCTGGCCCTGCATCCTACCTAAGGAAGAAATCAGTTACATGCAACTACAAAGCCCTGTCGTCAACAGTTATCATCCACTTTCGCGAAGTTTCCCAAAAAGTCATTGCGTGTAAGAAGTGTCGTTAATTCAGCGAACACGCAAACCAAATTTAATGTAAAATCTCGTGGCTGTGCATCCAACCTAAAGAAGAAATCAGTTACATGCAACTACAAAACCCTGTTGTCAACAGTATTCGTATCCACTTTCGCGAAGTTTCCCAAAGAGCAAGCGATTCCTCTTGTCCGCCTGAGGTCCTCAGCTGCCCGTGGTCCACTCCACGGCGAGCGCCTCATTGTGCGAGAGGATTAGGGTGGTTCCGAGGCTCGACGCCGCGCCGCGAAGACTCGGGCGACCCAATTGCGGAGTGCGCGGCCTCCGACGCCCCCCCTCACCCCCCCCCCCCAGCCCGCGTACAATCGGCGCCGCCCAACGGAGTCTGCGGCCACGCAGCCGCCCGCCCGCACAGTGGGCGGAAAGCTGGCAGGGTGGACGAAAGATCTCTCTAGGGCTTTAAGGGAGAAATGCCCCACATTCGCGTTGAAATTGTAAGTTATATGTGGATTTTTATTTGGAAGTCTTGGATTTTACTAGAAACAATGAAAATAAAAGAAGACAATAAGACAAAAGAAGGAGAAGAAGAGACAATAAAAATTGACGAACAAAAAAAAAAGAAGAAACAAAATTGAAAACAACTCTGAAAATTTGAAATTGTGAAACGCTCCAATCGGCACTGCATGGCCTACAATACTGTATTTAACGAAACATATCTTGGCAAATTACTTACCACTCCTCAAAAAATTCAAATAGGGTTCTTAGTATTATTCAATCTTTTACTCTAAAATTAACAAATTAAATTTATAAAATATAAATAAATTAATTGTTAAAATATATAAATTGATAAAATGATGGAAATGTTTTTTTCAACAATGTTGTATTAATTGAATTGCTACATTACGAAGAAAATATTAAAAAATGATCTATGGCATATTGTAGAATCCTATTTAATTGCCGCTCTCGTTCATGAGTCGTCTAGGATGACTGGTCTTCTGACACAAAATCGTCTATTTCCGCTGCAGCATAACAATACTTTCTCTTTACCAAGAAGTAGACAAGAAAGAAAAAAGTTTTATCAAAAAGATGGGTCTGCAAATGAAGTAGTCCAAACAGCAGATGAATTTGGCTTAGTTAACAGGCGATTGTGAAATATTCGCTACCGTTGAGACACAAACTTGGTTAGAGATGCTGCAGTGGAAACAGCTGTTGCCCTGAGTTACCTCAGCCGTTTAGAATGAAGGAAATAATGCACCAAAAATACGTTTCCTGAAACTGGTAAATAGGGATTCTTACTACAAGACCGCCACCGTGGGAAGTACTTTTTTTGAACAGCACGGCATATAATACGAAGTAGGTTTCATTTCCCTTTTTCTTAAGCAACGGAAAGTTTGATTTGCTTTTTGTAGTGTACGAATTTGGGCTCAGCAGACGACCCGCCCAATAGGAAATATGTAGTTTGAACTTGACAGAATATTTATAGGCTTGAGTGAAGGCCAAGTGCTTGTTTTCTTTTTTTAACGTGTCATCTCAGGATTATGCATGAAAGAGGGAGAGAGAAGACAGACTCCAATGGGCTACAATGTCACTATACCTCCGACTTTCACGACTTTTTATTGGAGTTTTTTATTTTTTTATTATTTTTTATTTCACTTAACAAAAAGACAAGTCTAGCATTAAAAACCAAGATCATGGACACCTGTGTACTCCTCGCTCATATATGGATCACCAACATGGGCGCTGAGACCAAAAAATGTTACTAAGGAGATGCCAACGGGAAATGGAACGCAAGATTCTGAATGTCACACTTAGAGACAAAGTAAAATGGAGTACCATAAGGGACATAACAAAAATAAAAGATGTCCTACAAGCAGAATTTCAAAAACGGCGCTGGGGAGGACACGTAGCCCGTCTTAGCCAAGAAAGATGGGCATACGTCGCAACAATGTGGTATCCAAGAACGGGATGGAGCAATCAAGGCAGACTAATACTGAGATGGGCAGACGAATTCAAGAAAGAAGTAGGCAACACTTGGAAACGTGCAGCTCGCGACAGACCCACTTGGAAGCACATCGAATCGAGGAGGGCCCATGTCACTACTGCAAACGACACCTAGGTATGAAGACAACCAGAAAAGCAACAACCAAGAAGCCAACCACCCACCCTGCATGCTGGAGGCCTTGGCCATTAATGTGATTAAACCAGGCTAATAATAATAATAATAATAATAATAATAATAATAATAATAATAATAATAATAATAATAAGTGGAATGGAATAATAATGGAATAATAATAAATGGAATAATAATAATAAACAGTGGAATATGAGAAGAGTCAACATTATCCCGATAATTGTTTCAAGCACCGGAGTCATCCCTAGGAGTCTGATTTGGGGCCTTAAGCAACTGGGTTTGAATGAAGACCTGTACAAACCCATGCAGAAGGCAGTTGTTATTTCAACAAGGATAGTGCGAAAATTCATGGGAAACAATGTTTTATAAATTCTTTTTAAAAAATAGATGTATTGTGCTTTCATTTTGTATATCTGTGCAATTCATTCAAATGAGCCAATAAGATGAGAAAATAATAATAATAATAATAATAATAATAATAATAATAATAATAATAATAATAATAATAATAATAATAATAATAATTGGAGTTTGTCTTCCCTCTTTCGCGCGTGACCTTGAGATGCCACGTTAAAAAAAAAACAAGTATAATATGTTAGAAGTCCATGTTTTCTCTACTTCTCTCTTGGTTGAGCCGTCTCGGATGGGCGTCGCCGCCCACTGCGGGCGCGGCGCGTGTGCCCGCCGGCCGGCCGCTCTGGCCGAATGCGGGTGGTCCGGCCGGAGCGCGCCTTGTGTCCACACTAATGCAGTAGCCCCGCTGAGCTTATCCCCTCGCGGCCGTGTGAGCTTTCAAGACGCCCTCCCCTGCCGCGCCGGAGGCTGTGGCTGCGGCTACCACTCGACTGCGCTGCGCCCTGTGACCCACCACCGCTCGAATGGCGGAAACGGCGCCGCGGTGCGGCGGCACGTGGCGCGTTCTCCATACCTGGGAGCGTCGCCACGGTGATCGATTGATTGAGTTTTCGAGTTTCAGGGCGTCGGTGATCGATTGATTGAGTTTTCGAGTTTGTGGGCGTCGATGATCGAGTGATTGAGTTTTCGAGTTTTAGGGCGTCGGTGATCGATTGATTGAGTTTTCGTATTTCTGGGCGTCGGTGATATTTTGATTGATTTTTCGTGTTTCAGGGCTTCGGTGATCGATTGATTGATTTTTCGTATTTCAAGGCGTCGGTGATCGATTAATTGAGTTTTCGAGTTTCAGGACATCGGTGATTGATTGATTGATTGATTGATTTTTTGTGTTTCAGGGCGTCGGTGATCCCTTGATTGAGTTTTCGAGTTTCAGGACATCGGTGATCGATTGATTGATTGATTGATTTTTCGTGTTTCAGGGCGTCGGTGATCCCTTGATTGAGTTTTCGAGTTTCAGGGCGTCGGTGATAGATTGATTGAGTTTTCGAGTTTCAGGGCGTCGGTGATCGAGTGATTGATTTTTCGAGTTTTGGGGCGTCGGTGATTGATTGATTGATTTTTCGTATTTCAGGACGTCAGTGATCATTTGATTTATTTTTCGTGTTTCAGGGCGTCGGTGATCGATTGATTGTGACGGTGATAAGTAGGAGGCGGATTTTGATGACCTAAACATCGCCAAACATGATCAATTAAATGCTCTTAAAATGTCTTAAAAATGCACTAAGAGCAAAGAAAAATGACGTAAAAATGTGATCAAATCAGTTCACATGAATAACGTAAGCTGTTGGATATGTTACTGATGTAATCGAGTCTTCTTCTATTCGTTCATGTGAACTCAGCTTTCAAACTTTTGGTTTGGACCGTTCTTTACCAGAAAATGTCTTTAGTTATCCCGAAGTCGACTGAACCGTTTATGACGCTGACAGGCGTCACAAGAATCTTAGACATATACGCACAATGGTTGACATTATAACTTCTGAGCAAAGAAATCGAATAGGCTTCCAGGTATATGTACTCAGGAATTCTGTCGAGAACATTTGTTGCATCTTGTAAATATTTGAAGCAAGTACCATTGAAATGAGATTAAAATCAATGAAATCAGGGGAAAATGCATTAAATATGACGGAAAAAATTAAAAAATCACTCATTAGCCGAAATCCATAAAAAATGCAAAAAAATATGAATAAAAATGGGTCATTTCATTTAATCGTAGTATCAAATGAATTTCTATACCAAACGGCATTGTTCTAAAGTGAAAAGAAAAAAATGTGACATCAACTGATGTTCTAAGCCACTTTGTCGGTGCGACGCGACGGTGCGTCAGATGTTTCATAAGGGGCTCGTTGATTTTCTCGCTCGCCGCTATATCTAAAATAATTTTTGTTGAATATTTGTTTTTTCAATTATAGCATTTATAAAAATAATCATAGAAAGTTTTCGTCTGCAAATGTAGGCTTTGTTGACAATTTTGTTGTAAATGTCTTGGTAAAGAAATTGTCATTTGATGGCATAGTTAAAGTGTTTCGGGGGTAAAGCAAGGAAAACATTTTGCGTCCAAGTTTTTTATTGATATTTCACGTAGCATAAAGAGAGAATTGGTATATGCTATAAATATATTAATAAATTAAGTTTTTCTTTCAAAAGATAGTGCAAAAAAAGTGATGAAGTGTCTCGCATTGATTATAGCCTAGAACTCCATATAACACGGTCCAGGGCTCTAAAAAAGTAGTGTCGCCAATGGATTTGGGGCTAATTAAGAAGCTTACGAGAGCAGAATGAAATATTCTTCAAGAAAAAAATATAATTTGTCCAATAGAAGTAGCGTGTGTATTTTCCGGAAAATATCGTAGTTTCAAAGCTAGGCTATTTGCAGCTGCAGTGTCATATATTACTGCAGCACTCTTTCTCATCGTCCACTTGTTTCTATCTTTGGACTTTCCTTGGTCCCACGATGATACCAGAAGTATAACATCTTTACAATTATTACCGAGTTTACTCTGTAGACGAAATTATTTCAGGAGAAAGTGATTTTTAGAATCCCCATCATGAACTAGTGTGTTAACAGTACAATATCTTATTTCGTCTTATTTGATAATTTAATAGATTTCATTGAGTTCATTAATGTTCAGAAATAGTTTTGAGAACATTTGAGTAATAGGTACACTAAATTTCCTATGCACTAGTGATATTACTTATGCTACCCATTATGATACTGCTTCTTTGTAGTACAGGCTATCAGTCAAATATAAATATGTTTCTACTTGAAACATTAAGTTGTTACTAACCATTGGTTGTCGTTTTCGAAAATATTTTTTTTTTCGAGACGTCCCATTAGAGAATAACTATATTCCGCAACGACAGAGCAAAGTACTAATATGTAAATCACCAGAAAAACAGAAAAAGTAGAAATGTTAACTAGTTCAACTTCACACAGCGCTTTTCATCACTAGTTGAAAAAGCACAGTATGAAAGTTAATGCAATGGTTATTAATACACTCGTATGTTGTTGTGATAATACACATCATATTAGTGAATTAATACTTTACATTACATTTTTTCTTATCCAATATTATTTTAGTCCGCAATGTATTATTCCATACGACCAATTTATGAATACACATAATCAATCCAAGAATATTATACCTATTTGATTTCACACGATAGAGATTTTTATTTTCGTTATATTGAATGTTACTAGAAAGCCAACTTATATTTGTTCCACAAGACAGAAAAGCAAATAACATTGAATTCTATAACATGTATAACGCGTTTTTTCTCTCTTTCATTAAACAAGATAGCAAAAGTTAATTTTCAAACCTTTCAATAATTTTTTAAAAAACTTTTAGAAATGTTCTTCAAATGAACTTGTTAGAGCATGTCCTAATAATGTCTTGCTGTTAATTTCAAGCGGACATCCGTCGATAAAGAAAAACGATACACAAATACACCACCCACCTATTACGATCTATTATTACAACTGCTTTGTTCGTGTACGTCTCGTTCTGTTGTTTGCTGAATACCCATCGGGTAAATACGAAGAAAAGTAATTGAATTGCATTTGCCAAAGTTCATGAACACATCCTATGGATATTATATTCGTAATATATGAATGGTAATAAACGAGTGGTGTTTCAAATGGAACAGTTGGAACAAAGCCTAACTCTCTACTCGCCGGAGTGTCTGGCGGTGCAGTAACAATGGCGACCATTGGCTCCGGAGGTCGCCGAGGAACGGAGAACTGTCGTCTAGCAGATCGCTTCCTCCTTCCGGAACAGGCTTTCGTCGTCGGGGATCACTGGCGGAAAAGAAACAAGCAATATATAACAATGAACGATCCGGCGAGAGCTGATTCTCGCAATGAGCCCTAGAACGCGTGTGTAGATTGAAAAGGCGGCAGGTCAACGGAGGTCTCGAGCTAGTGTTTTTGTTGGCATTCGATTGCATTGTGATACCGGTCTTTACAGTATAATGTAATAAAATGCAACACAATGAAATCTCGACAACTTAAATCACCGTAAGATCTTGGTATCACGATTTTTTTCCATTCCCAATAGTTTATTCTTAGCATATTCTAATTAATTTACGTCCATACCTCCTAAAAGCTGAATATCTCCAAATTTGCAGTTTTTTGAAGTTTGTTCAATCTTCGTAGCACCGGCAAAGGTGGTTCAGGGCATCAACTGATGTCACTGCAATGCTTCTGACTGAGAGGCCCTAGAGTTCGAGTTCTGAGGGTCGAAGAGTTTTCAACACTAGCTAAAGAGCTAAGTCGAATTTAGGCACTGTCTGGAGGCGAATTCTAGCGGCCGGTTGCTTTGATCGGTATTTTTCGGGGGTTTCTCCGGACAACACCAAGCGAATGCCGGAGCAATACCCTAACAAAAGAGCCACGGCCCCTGCACGATCTTTGCTTCCTCTTCTTTGTCCTATCCTCACCCCTTACACACACACTCACACTTTCACTAACATGCACGACACTACCACACATGCGGGAGACCGGTCGGGGAATTAAAACGTGCTGGGGCGGTGCCCCGCTGGTGGGAGATACCTGTTTGAGGGAAACCCCGCTAGTCAACGGTAGGTCGGCGCCGGATCTCGCCATACAGTGGGGGGAAGATCACCGCCACCTCACGATGAAATAGCAAGCACTACACTTATGGGACTAATGACCTGAGTATTTGACGCGCCCGGAATCACTAACAAATCAATCAATCGGGAGACTAGCCGGGAGCTTAGAGATTGTTCCGGCTGGGTCGGTGCCACACTGGTGGGAGATACCTAGTTGGGGAAAACCCGCAAGCCGACGTAGGAAAGCACAGAATTTCGCCAACCAGTAGGGGGAAGATCACTGCCACCTCCTGCGATTAATACACGCACTATACTTACGGGACTAATTACCTTAACCGTTAACGCGCCTGGAATCATTAAGCAATCAACTGAACAATTGTGCGTGTTTTTCTGGAAGCAAACTAATGAAGGCTTACGTTCGTGAAGAAGCTAACATCCTCGCGATATTAAAGCACTCCGCAAATGCATAACATCATTCCCTGTCCGTGAAGACAATCTGTGGTACTCAAGTACTTTAAATAGCGAAAACAATGAACAATACATTAATGCAACTCGTGTTTTACTGCCAATGTCAAACTAGGCAACGTCTTCCTTGTCCTATTCAACGTGAAATAAGTTTTAACACATTCTTATACAAAGGAAACTTGGAAGGTTCGTCGTCTCACTTCTCAATTCCTTGTTTTATAGAAACTTTTTAGTTGTCAAACGTACCACCAATGAAATTTCAGGCTTTTCGTAACGTATCGAGTGAAAACATCTTGCGGTTGGAATCTTTGTGCACTTTGTCCAACACGTTCTAGGAGGCACTGTATTCTCCAAAGGTCACGTACTCTCGGCAAGAATGACGCTAACCACCTTCAGTGAATCATGAAGTATCTTTCGTACAATGCCTACAATGGATGCAAAAAAGCTTCCAGAAGTTGTTCACGAAACTAGCCAGTGCCTCTTGCGAAATGCTTTGAATTACCATTAAATGCTTTTTCTGCTTTTGGTACATCATGGAAAACGAGTATATTGGAAACGTTGATATCGAAAAGAAGATTATTAATGACTTAAACAAAGCTCATGAGATACAAAAGCAATGCTTAGGGAAAACGTTTGGATGTACACTTGAACTATAAACAATGTCAATTCCCACTCTCTTTTATGGATTTACAATCTCAGCATTGATTTTAACACAATTATAAAGGTTGGAATATGTCGAAAAACTACTGAGACCACAAAGATCTTTTACTGGAAATGTAACGCAATTCATCGGAATAAGCGAAACTTCATAATCAGAAGAGGCGTCACTGGGGAAGTGCATGAAGAAAACCGCACCCGAAATCCTCTTAGTCAGAGACCCTGAATATGGACCCCAACCGCCCCCGTGATATGGGGTTCTTGTTCTGAGAGATTTTGAGAGGTAAAGGTAAAAATTATGTCATACAATCATATTTGCTCCAATTCCAAGGAGAATTATTGCAAAAATAACAATAAACAAAAATTGGTGCTACAACAGCTCGCACTTTTTCGCATTATTTCTGTTATGTTATGTAATATTATATTTGAACATATATGTTAGTTTTGAATATGTAAAAGATTACAACAAAATAACGTTTAGATCACATTATCTGATTTATTGAATTCTATTCATTCAATAAGTTTAGAGAACTAATTTGGAGGCGTTTTTGAGAAAATGTAGTTTCGAAAATTGCCAATATTTCTTGCAGAATTAGACAAAAACGATCCATATTTTCATAACATTGTACATGAATTATTGAAAGACCTAATTTTGAAGAAAAAACGAATTAAGTAAAAATATATCTATCTTCAATATTGTGGAAGGAGGAAAACGCCGGGGGGAAAATTAAACGAGCAATTAACGAAAATTCAGAGAATTCAATGAGTTGGGCCTGCAATATTTTAAAAACTTACTTTGTTCCTCTGAGAAAAAAATTGAAGCATTTTCTGAGAAAATTTTGAAAATGTTGGAGATTTAAATACAATGCCCAAAAAAAGCGCAATGTGCCAAGTAACAGTTTTGAATTCAAGGGGCCGCGACATCAGGTAAATCATTCTTTGAACGATTTGCATTCTTTTAGTAAAAATTTTGCCTACGGTTTAGCCACTAGTGTTGTTCACAGATGGACTTACAGAGAGACGGACGAAGACAGAGGCAGAGGTAGAGAAATAGACGGAGACAAACAAAGACCGACAGAAAGAAAAAGACGGAGAAATAGGCGGAGAAATAGACAGACGGACAGACAGATTGACCGACGGACGGATCGGCGTAAACCAATTTTCATTATCAAACGTCCACAAAAGTGGGTTCGGAGTATTCAACACGATTTACTGTATACTACATTTAAAAACTTTACAATAAGAACAATAAACAAAATATTACTTTACAATAAAAAATAATTATAAATTTGTTAAAGTTAGATATGCCAAACTCCTACAAATTAAATAATAAATTACATTTAAGCCAAAATAAAGTTAGTTTTAGTTTATTATTAAGAAAAGTTCTCCCTCCCAGCTGGTTAAGCCCCAACGCAGCAGCTTACTGTAATCCAGACTAAGCAAATAAATTCCCGCCTCCTCAGGAGTGCTGTGGAGGGGAAATTTTAAAAAATAGCTGAATGTGACGTCGATGCTTTAAAATGATTTTAAAATATTTTCATAAAAATCAGTTGTGAGGTTGTTTTATCCTCGGACGTAATACGCAAAAAAATATCTATTAAAAATGAAAATTAAATAAAAAAATACAAAAAAATGTGTTGTCACAACTCTTCTTGACGGGTGGTGTATTGGGCTACAGTCACTATCCATCCCAGAATTCCGTGTTGGTACACCTAATCTGAACGCTCAACTGAAGAGTTGTTCTGGAGAGAAGGCCTTTCTTTCAGTGTATTATCAGGCGTCTTATTAAAGAAAATTTGTACATTTCCTATTTCACAACACATCGTTGTATTCTTTTAAATTTATATTAAAATATAATTTCGTAGTTATAATTATATACGGACGTACAGACTAACGAACGCGGGTTTCTCGAATATTGTATAAAAAGCCTTCGAACACTTATCCACTTTTTCGGTATTAGAGACCTAAAATACGAAAAATTGTAGTTTTTTCGCTGCAGTATCACATAAAGACGGCTCCACACATTCGGCATTCGCCAAGCAGCGAGCTAGCGCTCGCCCAATCCCGAACTGCTGACGTGTTCGGCGAATGTTCGCTCCCTTTGATGTGGCCAAAACTCCAACACGCGGTGGGTAGGGTGAACCCCGAATGTTCGTCACTCGGCAAATAGTAAGCAACTCATCCACACTACTCGGGGCTCGATGTTCGCCGAATAACGAATGTGTGGAGCCGCCTTCACTTTCTCTACACTGCGAATAAGTATGAGAGAAAGTAACAAGGAAATACTGACGAGTCAATGGTTGGGAGAAGGGGTAGATTCAAAGCAAGGCCACCATGTAACATGTCGTCTGTATAACCAAGCAATTGGCACTTTGTTGAGCGAATGTCTGTGAGCGAATGTGCCTACTGTCCAAACGTATTGTGCATTCAGTCGTGTGAGTTATTTTTTGGCACACATTGATGCTACACCAATTTGGGAGGCATGAACACGTAAATAAGCTCCACATTTATTTACATCCGTTGACTAACTTGTGCAGGAGCTATTTTATTCCCTGATTTTTTTTTCATTCCGCTATATGGAGAACGTTCGCATGATATCAATATATTTATGAAGCTACAATGAAATAAAAGTACATCTTTAAAACTACCTTTTCGGAAATATTATTTACATGCATAATTCTATGATTAAAATTTATTTTGTTGCGAATTTAATTAAAAGCTTTGTGAAAGAAATCAATACAAGTTCTTTGAAGTTCGGTATTTATGGCTTGCCAATTTACATCAGTTGGACGACTCAATTCACAAGCATAATATTATTATCTGCTTTCCGATATGATTATTCTTACAATATTGTTTTTAGTGACAATGTTGGGTCAATGTAAATCACTCGTGAAAAGTATCCTTATCCTCCAACTACATGCACTGAACTGGCACTGATGCCATGAATAGTTGATGCTCCAGCCCATATACTCCTCGTACTGACGGAAGAGAACACTTCACAGAGCAATGCGGTCTCCGGAAATGTTCAGCTGCTTTGGAACCTGTCTAAAATCACCTAATCTGAAAGGCCTATACAAATCGAATATAGAAATATAGAAGTAATCGAATTTTTAGTGATTCCTATGATACAATACTAAATTCGTTCTGTGCTTTTGGCACGTCTACACTCCATAGATTATGAATGAAAAATGTAAAGATTAGTTTTCATTAAAGAGATTCAGCATTGGGAATCTAATTGAAATAAAATTATAATGAATTATTCGCTGATTAAGAGGTCAAATCTCATTGGACATGTATTTCGTATCTATTTAAATTATATTTAAAAAACGTGATTTCGCTTTTGACAATCTGCGAGGTCTCATTTTGACCTGCTGCACAGGAGCCGCCTCCGCTGTGCCTTCGTGTTTAATTGAATTATAAATTCGACATCATACACAGAGTTTTTACATACACCACACACACACACACACACACACACACACACACACACACACACACACACACACGGTTTTCTCTCTCTCTCTCTCTCTCTCTCTCTCTCTCAATCTATCTCCCTCTCGCTCTCTCATTCTTTCTTTCTCTCTCTCACATACACATACACACACACACACACACACACACACACACACACATATACCTTTGCAATCCGGTCTAGTATTGGCCCGAAGCATCCCTGCCTGTTCCAACTCATCCTCTCTACCCCTACCCGTCCTTTCCTGTCCCACTGCCCGTCTCGCCCCATCTCGTACTGTCCCGTCTCATCCAATCCCGCCTCACCCTTACCCCTCCATTCCCCGTCCGTTGTCTTCAGTCTCGTCCCATTCCTTCCTCTTTCGGTTCACGCTTCGCCTCGTCCCGTCTCGTCCAGTCTTGTCCCGCCTCGCTACCCCCGTACCCCTGGCCTAAAGTCTCGTACCAACCTATCCCGCCTCACCACCCCCGTTTCATTTCATCCCGCACAGCCTCTAACCAACCTGACTCGTCCCATAGCGCCCCGTCTGGTCTCACCCTGTCACTTCGCCATGTCACGTCAAGTCCAGCAACGCCACGCTATGCCCTGCCACATCTTACCAGACCATTAGTACTGTATATAATGAATAAATGAATGATGCGTGAATTAAAAATAAATAAAAGAAAATTCACCTAGTAACACCAAATCAAAACATTACTTAGAATTAAGAAATAATAATAACAATAATAATAATAACAATAATAATAATAATAATAATAATAATAATAATAATAATAATAATAATAATAATAATAATAATAATAATAATAATTTTGTGGACGTTCGGTAAGCCAAAGTGCTACGAAATAACTAGCAAATTAGATTTAAGCTAAAATTAAGTTAGCTGTTAGTATTAGCGTATTATTAAGTAAATATCTCCCTCTTAGTAGCTTAAGCCGGAAGGCAGCAGTTTATTTGTAAGCCATTTAGTTAATACATTCCCGCCTCCTCAGGGTTACTGTGGAGGGGAAACTGAAGAAGAAGAAGAAATCATACCACAGCACGCTCTGCCCCGTGTCCGTCCCACGCGCAGTTCCCCGAAGCCCGATCTCCGCCGTGCGGGGCCCGGGCAGTCCTTGCCCGCCGAGGCCCATGCCCCGCCTGCTGGCCGCGGGGGCGGCAGGGGCCGCTCAGGAGGTTGTTGGCGCTGATTTACAGCGGGGCTCCCTAAACAGAGGCGGAGGGGCGACAGGCGCCCGCAGGGGGCCCGGGGACCGACCCCCGGGGGCCCCGGCGCGGGAAAGTTGACAGGCGGGCGGCGTGTTTTCCCCAGAAGACGCGACACGCGACAAAGGCCATTATAGCGCAATAAAACTAGTCATCGCTCGGCAAAGGCCCGGCCGGGAGTAACGGCATCCTACGCCCGGCTTTCAGGCGCGGGCGGGGGCATGGTTGCGACTGCTTTGTGCCTCGGCGACAGGTACAAGTTGCCCGCAATCGGCTGATGAGCCGGAATGAATTCCTCCTTTTCTTCTCAATTTACGGGCCCAATGAGGGGCTTTGGAAATAACGGTCAAAATATTGCATTGCATTAGGGTGAACACTGAGCTACTGATGGGTTGCAAGCGAGTATACTGATGTGTTGTTAAGTGTCTGAGATCATGCAACAATGTTTAAAAGTGCGTGTTGTATCTCTTGCAGTGATGTGAATGGGAGTTCTCAGAAATATGGTTAGGTATTCTATCACGATTCTGTATGCATATCACTGTCACGTACCATCAATACACATAGCCTTTTTGGGCAGAAGTTTAAATGTCTTTAATCTCAATGTGATTCTTCCAAAATATGAATAGAAGACTAAGACGTAATCCCATTATAATATTTTAATTATAAATAAAGCTTCTCCGGTCACATTGTGGCTATGTCAGCACAATCAGTGGCGGCCGGGAAACAGAGAAAATGTGAATAATATCGCATATTAATTGCAATTACAAGGAATACCAAACAGCAGTTTCCTTTCAGTTTAAATGAAAAAAAATTTAAATGTAGTTTCTATTCAGATTCTGTAACGGATGCAGATACAATTATCAGTAAAAAGTATCATCAAAGAAAGACAGTCCATCATAAGAAATCAGGAGCAGCTTTCTGTCACGAAGAATACAACTGCAAGATCAGGACGGGTAATTCTTCAAATATTTGCTGATACATCACTGCATCTCGCTAGCTGACACAATGATTGATGCTTTCTCTGTTTCACAGACAGCAATTTCTTATATAAACAGGCTTACGAAACTGACAATGCAGCTATGAGAAATCTCTGAAAGACCATGTCTTAACACCTCAGCATTTATTCACCGGTGAGGTGGTACAGAAGCTCGCTTTTTCACGGCACTGCTGCGCCGAAAGTCGGTCCTGAGATTCTTCTCGGCAAATTTGCTGTGAAGATTTGTGAATTCCTACAATGAAACGCGATGAAGTCAAAAACTCTCTGAATTGGCGCTTAGTACCATCAGTTCTTACAAGAAATGTAGTGTGGAGATATTTAAAAACTCAGGGGCGTAATCTCAAAACCGTTTATACTGTGTAAACACGTTCGTTGAATCTCGCAATTGTCAAATTATATTAACTATAAAAAATATCTCTTTCAGTAGTTATAGTTGTATTTGAAAGAATTGAGACACCGATGATATCTTTTGAAAAAAAATTATTACATTCGTTATCCATTTTGTAGAAATTGATTGTGCCTTTCTCTGTAAATTAAAAGTCAAATTTCTCTAGAAGAAAAAGAAAAAAATAGGTAGTATTTCAAAGGTTATGCACAAATGATAGTTGCATATTAAAGAATGCACATTAAAGAATATTTTCATTCACGTTTAAATTCCGCTCAAGAGCTATGTCATCGTTTCCAAGCCGATTACTTACAAAAGCAAATAATATTGAAAATGAAGAATAATTAATTTTCATAGAAGATATAATGATTTTTTATGTAAATATGTTCAATTTTACTTTCTCACTCTTACGAAAGTACTTTGTAAGAAGAACTCTTAATGCCAAGCCCTGGCAACAAAAAAGGGGATAAATCCACTTGCTAAATAAAGAAAAAATCCTCTAACACGTGGTGTAGCCAGAATCTATGTTTTGTGGGTCCTTGATACCGAAAAGTCGATTGACGGCAAAACAGCTGTTCATCTGAGAAAAAGCGTTACCGCCTAAACTGTTCAGCTGATTTTCTTGAAAATTGATATTCCCCCATTGATCTGAATGAACTCGAGCCTTTGGGAATTTACAACGGATATTTTGATTTTTGAGGGTCCTTACATGAAGTGAGCATTTACGTTTTGAAGCGGCGGCCCGAGTTGGATCCATTCGGCTCTTCTGTGGCTTAGTGGTATGAGAAATGGCGAGTTAACTTTGAGAATCTGAGTTGGGGTCTCTGAGCGGAAAAAGCTTTTGCTGGTTGAAAACACTTTTGCAGGTTTAGGTAGTATAATATACCTGGGCAGTTAGAAATAATGCGAGAAAGTATATGCTTTGTAGCACTACTAGTTTTAAATAAATAAGGCGGTCACGTGTGCCAGACTCGCCCAAAAGACTGTACTCTGGAATATGTTGCAAAAATGTAATCATACTCATACGGTGTACTCATACGGTTTTCGCATCATTCATCAGGAAATCTAGACCCGAGATCAAAAATATTTCATTATTTCATCATTCATCAAAAATGTAGACCCGACCTGAATGCGTGACAGGACCATGACGCAGTAATTATTTATAATTTTCAACCACATTACATTACATTACACAAAGACTTAAAAATGCCCACTGTCTTAGAAAGAATAGAATCAATCAGCACCAACTATCTCCAGCGTTTTGAAAACCATCCAAATCACTTAGCTCTCAACCTCCTTGACAATAGTGCAGATATCCATCGTCTAACCAGAAACTCACCCATACAACTCCCATACAGATACTCAAGAAGTAACTGAAACATTATCACCACCAAATTATCTATTCCAAATGCTGTCAACCTAAAATAATAATTGCTTTTTGTTATAGTATGAAGAAGAAGATGAAGAGTACCGATGGGATACCTTCACTACTAATCATGTCATAATAATTCTACAATAGACATCACATTTACTTATTATTTTGTAAAAAATAGATTGTAAATTTATCTTAAAATAAAAAAATAAAAATAACACATTTTAGAACCCAAAATGTTTTTTTCGAATTGAAGAAACGTTCTATATCATTTTCTTGCGTGAATATGTAAAAGGCATTCAGTGTTCAGCACAATATGTTATTTTTTGTAAGTCAAGAAGCCGAAAATTATCCAGACGTTATGAAATTAGTCATTTTATTGTCTTTTATAGCATGATAGCATATGTATAGCGGAACGAGCGCCCGTGTCTGATGGTTTGAAAGTACTGTGAGTTAAGGCTGCGAGTTCCAATGACTGCGGGATTGAAACGTGACGAATGAAGATATTTTGTCTCGACTTTCATGTCGGTTTTGGCATCGACGGTTTTGCCGTGCGTTGTCTCCACAAACAAGGAAGCGGATGTATTTTAAATTCACAAAGCTTCAGGGAGAATAATGGCAAATATAAATAAATCTGAGGAGAACAAACTTCTTAAAATTGATTCGTCTTGAGAAGAATCCTGAGCATTAAACAGACAATTAAATGTTTTTGTTGCATTCTTTTGTCCAAATTCTAGTAAATGAAACCGAAAAACTGTCAAAAAGGAAAGTGAGTAAACTGGCAAAAGAAACGGATGTTTTACTTTGTTTTACTTTGTAAATATTTTCTTTTCCTATATCTTATGTTCGTTAAATTTAATTTCATTAATTAGAGTATTTTTTTCTGTGTCTGAAGCCATTTTAAATGGCTTCAGGATGGCGGTCCAAAGCCGCCACCCTGATTGAGGTTTTCTGGGTGTACACAATCGCTTAAGGAGTATGCCGGCATGGTCCCTAGTTTAGCACTCCCAGACGTAAATCTATATATATATTATATATATTATATATTATATATATATTATATATATATATATATATATATAAAAGAAAGTCGTGTTAGTTACACTATTTATAACTCAAGAACGGCTGTACCTATTTGGCTGAAAATTGGTGAGCAGGAAGCTTAGAGCCAGGAGACGGACATAGGATACTGTTTATCCCGTTCGACAGCGTTCCTGTGTGAGAACGCACGTTTTTGCACGTTTTCGCGTGATTTCGCATGTTTTCGCGTGATTTCGCACGTTTTCGCGTGATTTCGCGGGTTTTCGTATGTTTGGGCGGAACGGAGTTCTCTGTTAAGGCGGAACAGAGTTCGCCGGGTCAGCTAGTATATATATATATATATATATATATATATATATATATATATATATATATATATATATATATACCCCTCTTATATGTTACTACCCTATATTAATGTAGATTTAGAGGTTAGGCGGAAGAGCAGACCGTATGGTCAGAGCCTGGCCATTAATATAGACAGTATTATTATTATTATTATTATTATTATTATTATTATTATTATTATTATTATTATTATTATAACTCAATTTCCGAGCTTTATCTAATCATCCGAATTTGCGCATATCCGAAAACCGCCCGATAACCATTTTTTTTCTAGAACACTGATAGCCATTTAATTCTTATAATTGGAGTCGTGTTGTAAATGCAAAGAATTATGCGAAATGAAACAAACCGAAAATAAATGTACAGGGCTTTCGTGTAGCTATTGAAACCTTAAAATCCGCATCCTCTTGAGGGAAAGAGCTCAGACTTGCCTGCCATTCCATGGCCGGCGCTTCATCAATCACTGCATCAGCAGGCAGTGTTTGACGCGGGGACAACGGACGGAGCCCCGAGACAGAAGAAAGGCTGGCTGCGAAGCGGGCCAGGGCGCCCGGCGCGACGCGGCCGCGGAGCGGCGGGTGGCGGAATTCCGCGTTAGGCCCCGGCGCTTCCCACGCCGCTGCCGCACCGCCCGGCGCCCCGCGCCCGCGCCCTTTGGCGTCGCCTTCCGGAGGCACCCTTCGACGCCCTCCCGCGGAGCAGCACCTCCCCGCCCCGCTGGCGAAACAAAAGGGGATGCTTCCGAAGAAGCGCTCGTTCCTGCTTGCTTCGGTTTTCAACGGAGCTGCCTACCGTTTTCTCCTTTCTCCGTCTCGCTCTCTTCTCTGTCTCCCTCAATCTTTCTCTATCTCCTCGTCCCTCTATTTTCCTCTCTCTTTTCTGCCTTCTCTCTCTCTCTCTCTCTCTCTCTCTCTCTCTCTCTCTCTCTCTCTTCCTGTCTTCTTCTCTTCCCTTCTTCTTTTCCTCTTGTCTTCTCTTCTTCTTGTCTTATTCTCCTCCTCTGTCCTTTTCTCTTACTCTGTCCTTTTCTCTTCCTCTGTCTTTTTCTCTTCCTGTCCTTTTCTCTTCCTCTGTATTTTTATCTTTCTCTACATTTGTTTTTTTTAAGGAAAATAAAGAGAAACGAAAACAAGACAAAGAAAAGAAGCCTAACAGAGGCGTTATAAAAAGAAAAGCCTAAGAGGCCGGGGAGTAACCAGGCCACGAATGCGCACGCGAGACGCCCAGGAGATGATGGCTGGCTGAGGACCTGCGTCGCGCACACGGGGGCGCCCCCGGGCGCGGCGCCTCGCCAGGCGGCGACGGTAGCCGAGCGCCCACTTGGTCCACGTTGTCCGCTCCGTCCACCCCGACCCGCCCCATCCCCGCCTCGTCCCGCCCACCTCTGCCTCGCCCCGCCCAGCTCAGCTCCGCTCCGCTCCGCACCGCACCGCCCCCGCCCCGCCCCGCCCCGCCCCGCCCCGCCCCGCCCCGCCCCGCCCCTCAATACCCCTCCCCGCCCTGGCCCGCTCTGGCCTGCTCTGACCCTCCCCGCCCCGCCCGCGCCACCGTTGCGCGATGTGTCCAAGCGGCGACGAAAAGCGCCGCCCCCGCCCCCGCGGCGTCAATGGAGACGTCTGGTGGCGCTCAATGGCCTGTTTATGGCCGCAGTGTCACCGCCCCCGCGCGCGACACGTTGACTTACAGCCCCCGCGGGCGCCCTCTGCGGCCCGGCCCCGGACGATCCTCGCCCGGCACTAAACCGCTCATTGTGCCCCGACAGAAAGCGCGGCCGGGGGCGAGCGACGGACGCACGGGATAAGCACCCCCAGAAACGGCCAGCCCCATTGCGGCAGGCAAACTACGCTAAAAGTCGACGTAACCAAGAGTGCAGTTCTGGAATAGTTGACTTGAGAAAAAAATGGAAAGAAGCTGAAAGGAGTGGGAAAAACAGCAAAGAAAAGATAAAAAGAAGTCGATTGATAGATTAGTGATTCCGGGCGCGTCAACTACTAAGTTGCTAGTCCCGTAAGTGGAGTGCATGTTTTATCTTCGTAAGGTGGTGGTGGTGGTGGTGGTGATCTTCTCCCGCTGGCTGGTGATATCTGGCGCCGACCTACCAGTCGGCTAGCGGGGTTTCCCCAACCAGGTATCTGTCACCAGCGGGGTACCGCCCCAATCGGGACTAGCTCTAAACTCCCGACCCGTCTCCCAGCATGTGTGGTCGTGACTGCATGTGTAAGTGTAGGTATGTGTAAGTAAGGGGTAAGGATAAGACCACGAAGGGAAACGAAATATCGCTCGGTTTTTGAACCGTGGTCCGTTTCTTAGCCTACTGCTCCAGCATACTCTTTGTTCGCATATTATTTGGAAAACAATGGAAAACTACTGATCAAAGCAGCCAGTCGCTAGATTTCTCTTCCAGTCAGTGACTGATTTCGACCTAGCTAGTATGTTGCTAGTGACGAAAATTCTGCCACTGTTGGGACTCGAACCTCGTACATCCCGATCAGACGGACTCTAGTGACAGCAGTTGATTGATTATTGATTGATTGATTTTTTCATGTTTCCGGGCGCGTCAACTGCTTCGGTCATTAGTCCCGTTAGTGTAGTGCATGTTTTTGTCGGTGGCGGTGATCTTCCCCCGGTGGATGGCGAGATCCGGCGCCGACCTACCGACGGCTAGTGGGGTTTCCCCCTAACCAGGACTCTCCCACCAACGGGGCACCGCCCCAGTCGGGACAAGCTCTAAGCTCCCGACCGGTCTCCCGGAATATATGGTAGTGTAATGCATGTTAGTATAAGTGCGTGTGTAAGTGGAGAGGATAGGACAAGGAAGAGGAAGGACAGATCGCGCGCAGTCCGTGGCCCGTTTGGTACGGTACTGCTCCGGCATTCGCCTGGTGTTGATCGGAGAAACCACGGAAAACTACCGATCAGAGCAGCCGGCCGCTAGAATTCTCCTCCAGACAGCGACTAAATTCGACCTAGCTGAAAAGTTAGTGTCGAAAATCCGGCCGCCGGCAGGACTCGAACCTAGGACCTCCCGGTTAGAGGCGCTGCAGTGACATCAGTTGATGCACTGAGCTACCGCTACCGGTGACAGCAGTTGATGCCGTGAGCCACCTGTCCCGGTAAAAAAGACAAACAATTCACTAAAATTGTAAATAAATATTTAGAATTGTCAATTTTATTGTGCACCAAACATTAATACACGACTGTGGCTATATATTCTGTATTATTTTGTTTTACTAGGTTGCTACTGTACTGGCTCAGTGCCATACAAATGTTTCTTTCTATTTGGCGATTTAAAAAGCAGTCTGATTTGTTTTTGCTCTTTCATTTCATTTGAAAATTGTTATCTGACATATTTTATTGCGTCACATTTTGAGCCAATACATGCCGTGTTGCAGACACTGCACAGTTTATAATTTATATTGAAATCGAAAATCTCGTGCAATTAGAGAATACTTGTTAAAAATCTAGAACACAAATGGAAGACGCAATAGAAGAAGCTCATATGTTGAAATGGAAATGGGGATGATATGATATGAGTATCGAACAAGAACGTCATCGTTTAACGTCAAGGGACCCGCTGGAAGGTGGCAGGTATGTCGGACGACAAAGAAAAAAGTTGGGCAGACCAGTCCAAAGAGATAGTAAGCGGACAATGGACAATAGTGGAAAACAACCGGGGAGAGTGGATATCATGGTGTAAATTATTAACAGACCAATAAATAGTGTGTGTGTTAAGGGTTCAGGTGGTGAAAATACAAACTCAAGCCTTGTATAATGATTTTAAACAACCAATGGTGTTAAGAATCAAGTGACTAGTATTTATAATTCAGAACCCCCATTACCCTACCTAGCAGGAGGTCCTTGCCCACAATGGATGTTAATATCTATTAATAAATAATTAATAATAATTGCAAATCATTATTAGTTCCCGAGGGCAGTCAAAGAGTTTCCACATCGTGTGCACCATCTGTCAATGAAACACAATTCCTTCAGAGGTATGATACACAAGGCCCTTTGAAGTATAAGTCTCATTGCTCTTAGGCTCCTGTCGAAAACTCTCCCGAATTCCTCAAGAGTTGATTGCAGTTGTGATATACCAAAATGACGAACCATTTTTACTACGGAAATCTCATTTTATACGACATAGAATATTGGAATGTCAATAGACGATCGCGAGGGGGTCGCTATGTGACAAATAAACAACCGGCGTTAAGGTTCATTTTCGTTAGGTTGAAATGACAGAGCAGAGGCGGGATAAGCATTGTTTTGGGAGACAAAATAAAAATATATAAAATTCGGATGCTTCTGAATTTTTAGAAGAACATTCATTCGCTAGAGCAATGCGGTGATGAGTGGGTCGGCTCTTGATATATTTTATTAGATCGAGGAAAGATTGTAATTGACAGTTGTTTGAATTAACTAGCGTTTTTTATATTAGGATAGAGCGTTCTTGTAGGAAGTAAAATTCGTGTCTAGGCGTCCACCCGAGACGCAAGTGAGGGAAGTCACGGATTATCATAATATCGCCGGGAGAATTTGGAACCAGATCACGGACATTAGGCGAGGACTTCATCCAGAAGAAAGATTCTGCTGCGTCGATGGAGAGGGTTCTACGGGGCGCCATCTAATGAAGTGGAGAGCGCGCGAAGACCCACGAATGAATAACAAGGTTTATAACTATTGTAATACAGAGAATACTGGTCATGACCAAAGAATGATTCATTTTTGATTATCATTATAATAAATTATAATTTGTTAAGTTGAAAGAAAGCTGATTATCATTGTTCGTTACGTGCAATCCAGCATTTTAATAAGATTTTCAGATTCCTCGCCACTCCGTATGGATGGCAGATTGAATAATTGGTTGCAGAGTAAGTAGCAACAATTATGAACTTCGAACCCCAATTAACTGAGCTAGCTCAACATAATTTTGTAAGGAGAGATATTTAAATTACGTAGGAATCATTAGGTTTCAAGTGTAACCTTTTCCTGGCGCCCAAGTTACATTTATCAGTAATAATTATGTTTCAAATTGGCACAGTCAACGTCACGCATGTTTCACAGTACATAACAACAATACAAGACAAAAATATTTTATTTGTAAAGCATTACAGAACATTTCCCATAAAGGAAGTTAAGCACCGTTTACTGAAATTGAATAAAAAAATTGAGCAACTGTGGCTATTCGAAGATGAAAAATAATATATTTAGTCCTACTTATCAGTTTTAATTCTAGTCTTTAATAAAATATATTTAAAATCAATAAGAATAATCTTAATTTATCTTGGATTCAAATTACAAATAGCATATGCTCTAATGTGAATACTAAATTAGTTACTGATGCAAAACACATACATGTTCATAAATATATACACAGAGAACATGAACTCAAACTGAGAGAAAAAAGCTGGCAACGGATGTGAAATGAAACTTAAAAAATTGCATAAATTTGGAAAAGTATAAATTGGAAAAGTGAAGCAAAAAATTAGATCTATATAAAAGAGGAAACTGAAATAAAATGGTATTGAAGATGGATAACTACATTCCGAATTGTAGACTTCTGACACAAGATAGATAGCGGTCAAGGGTACTATGGTCTAATAAAGAACACAAATCAAGGTTGAGGTTACTGTAAAGAGCCAATGACGTAGTTGGATTAAGGTTTGCGGTTTTACAGCAAAAGAGCAATGAGTTGACATAAAATCGAGACGAAAAGGAAATAGATCTTTTACTCCGACATTACGAGGTGCACTGGGTGATGGATGAAGCAAAACGTGAGAGGTAACTAGTTTTCCCAAGAAAGGATTCGTGAAAGGTTCAAAATGGTCATTCCTAGTAAGGAAAGAGCCCACACGAAAAGGGAAAATGAACAGAAGTTGCAGCTTCGATACTCCCAGGCTAGAACAATATTTCGTATGAAAATATATTCTGCTCAATAGGCAATTCATAATGACAAACTGTAATCATTACGTTGTTCTTTTTATTACCACTCACAATAATTAAGTCTTTAAAATCATATTAATTCACTAATTACATAAGTGTGTGGATTGTGTTTGCAACTTTAAACATCAAACCTAAGTGTTATTTAGCGAAACGTTTCATTACTTCAAATAATGTAATAAAAACATAATCAGGCATTAGATTTCTCAGCTTATGATCCTTCGAATTCAGGTAAATACGAAAAAAAATAATATAATACAATACAATACAATACAATACAATACAACATAACATAATATAATATAAAGTGATCTTTATATTATATAAAGTTATTATCTTTATTAAAATTATCTTTATAATATAAAGTGAAGTCGTGATCTTTAGAAAGGACGCATGGATGGACTAGAAAAATGTTGTGGCGAGCACACGTAAGCGGTTGGTGAGGTGCGATCGGATTTTCAGCATAGGCTGGGTATTAGGTAAATGATAGTGAACCGGGAAGTAATGTTTAGTTCGAGGTCTGAGAGATTGCAATGTTAAATTGTAATTGGGAATTTTATTAATAAAATAATTGGAAGTCGGAATTAAATAGACTCCGTGTTTTGAGGAGATATATAATAGGGTACCTCCGTATATGAAAGAATTTTCTAATAAGTAGTTGAAGTATAGTCAGTCGCGAGTAGGTGTTCATACGAAACACAGATAGGGAAAGGCGCGACCGCATATTAAATTTGTGGGTATATTAAGTCCTATTAACAGCAATCGTTGAGGACATTCTGAAATTTTTTTAATTGAGAAAATAACACGCAAATCGGTACACCCAGGAGTCCATGAACATCATTCTGCTCGTCAGCCGAGAAGCCAGCGTTCAAGACTACGAACGTAATTACAAACGTAAACTTACGAACTATAGTCACACACGTACGGTGTTTTAATATTTTAAAGTGACAAGTAGTTCACAGAAAATTAATAAAATTTTAATGTATAAATTATAAGAATAAATATTAAATTATTATTATTGAAAAATGCTGGTAATTCACAGTTGTTACCATCAATCTAATAATTGATTTCAATCAATAGAACCTCCAGGAATCGTGATTCCATATTGTGACATACCAAAAATGACGGACATTTTATTTAGGCAAATAAAAGTCAAAATGTAGATATTGCAAAAGACGTGGGTTTCTATCCTGCAGATACGTAGATGTATCCGTAGCAACGCGAGTTCGTCCGGAGACGTGGGTTTCTATGGTGCAGATACGCAGATGACACCGTAGCAACGCGAGTTCGTCCTGAGACCTGGGTTTCTATGGTGGAGATACGCAAATGACACCGTAGCAACGCGAAACAACGTTCGTTTGGAAGCAGGTGCAGGAGACACCGTAGCAACGAGAAAAAACAATAGAGAAAAAATATAGCGAGCTTTGAAGGGTAGACCAGATTGGGAATTAGGGCATTCCGACTCGTGTCGTGGTGGTGAGCGGATCGCTTGCGCGTCTTTTGTTGAGGTTGATTATCAAATCGGGATTTGTGATATTTCGTGAGAGTGAACATTGAACTTGAACTTAGAATATTTCCGCATTAGGTGTGCAAAGGGAACTTGTAAAATGTACGTGTTGTACCATTGCAAACTCGAACTTGTAATATTTTCATGAGTGAACTGGAAAGTAAACTTAGAATATTTTCGCGTTGAAGTTACAAGACTTGACTTAGAAATTTTACCAGTGAATTGTGAATTGCTAGGTTAGAAGATAGAAAATAATATTGGGATATTATTTTGACTTGGAAAAAGTAATCAGTTTGAAATAGGTGCCCACCTGAGGCGCAAGACGAAGAATATAGGTAGTGCTTGTGAAGTGGTTGGAGGAAGTTTCGACTTGATCGCTGACCATCTTGGACTTCAACAAGAAGGAAGATTGGTCTACCCTACGTGGTGACATCGAGCGACGTGCGCGCGAAGAGGCAAGAAAGGATAAAAGGTTCTGTAACGCTGTTATTGCAATAACAAGAAAAATGTTCATGACCTAACGATAAATTTTAATAATCAATGATAGTTGATAACTTTGGCTTGCATAATAAATTATAATTCATAGTTTGAAAGAAAGCTGATTCTCATTTGCTATTACGAGCAATCCTAGAGTAAACATTTTAGAATTATTTTCAGATTCCTCGTCACTCCGTATGGATGGCAGATTGAGTAATTGGTTGCGGAGTATGTAGCAATAATTATTTCATAAGAACCCCTCGACCGAGCTAGCGGGATTTACATTTATTCGTGATATATCCGAAGTCAGTAATAGATAATCAGGAATTCAAGTGTAAACTTTTCCTGGCGCCCAAATTATTTATAAATTCGGAAATTGGTTACGACTTGCCCATTATTAGAAATGGACGTTTCAATATAGTATTACACGTCCACATGCAACAGGTAGGAGTGTATGTTGTGTGTAGAACCCACGGTTAAGTTAAAAGTGAATTTAAGAATTTAGTGTTAAAATTGCACAAACAGCTAGTCTACCGCGGAGCGTGATAAGAAAGAAAGATTTATCACAACAAATAAAAAAGACAATTTACATCGTGCTCAGAATTCGATAAATACATAATGAACACGGCTTCATTTCAGATTAACTAAAGATTGTAAGCTTTTAAAATGATATTTAAAATGATTTTTTCGCCCTTCCCATCCAGTCTGTTCCATTCTCTCTTCCAGCGGGGCCCGCCCCAACAGAGACAAGACCTTAGCTACCTGCATGTGTGGTAGCGTAGGGAATGTGAGTGTAAGATTAGAGAACAGGAAAAAGAAGAGAAAGGAAAGATCGTGCATGGTCAGTAGCCCGACATTCAAGTTACTGCTCCCTCCTTCACCTACTATTTTAATAGGAGAAGTTAAGGAAATCTATCAGAGCCGTCGGCCGCTAGAATATTTCTCCAGGCAGTGGCTGTATTCGACCTAGCTATACAGTGTGTGGGGATGGAGGTGAGAGGTGAAGGCGGGCTGAGACGAACAAAGAATGGCGAGGTGGAGAAGAGCGCAGGATAAAGACAAAAAGGCGTTAAGAAGGGGACCACAACAAAAGGAGATGGCAGGGAAAGAAGAGAACTTGGTGTGGATTGCCTTTATCCCGTCTACTGAAGGTACGGCGTTTTCCACCGTGGTCATTCTTCTTTGCAGTGGCTTTCTCTTTGTCCCCCCAGGAAGATAATCTTCAATAGATCAACACATTTTAATCAGATTACGAATCACAGTGACCTGTAGATTTGTGGTCAAACCGCTCACCTTCTATCTTAGGGTGCCGACGTATAAATCTCGCTCGATTCATGCAGCATTTGGGGTGAACAAAGCGGGTTCACAGCAGGTTTTCCGGGAGGTACTCTTGCTTCCCCTACCCTTCCAACATTTACATCTTACCACCAGCGTAATCACCCCATCATCCAACTCTCAAAACCATTCAACCTGTGTTAGGCAAAAAGGCTATATTCTGAGTACCATAATAATGTGCGCAGCTGGAAACCTAGAGGGGTAGAGGGCAGCACTGGGCATTTGCGAATTACTGCGCTGCGTGAATCGTAAAACAAAGGAGTCGTGCCAAAGCTCGTAAATCGCTGGCCGCTGCAACCTCATGTTAATTCCGAGCGCGTGGAGGCTCTTCTCGTGTTGTAGCCCTCGGCCCAAGAGGGCTAGAATAATAGGACTGGTCGTTTCAAGTTCTCGGTCGCAGTGCGCAACAAAAAGGCGACAAATTTTGAGATTAATTCCTAGTATTTTTTGAAAACTTCGCTACGCTTAGTTTACAAACCTGCGCAACGCGGCAGGCTCCCGTCTCAGGGTGTTGCTATGAAGCTCCTTTTTTTTCAATTTCCTCTCCACAGCACTCCTTTAGAGGTGGGAATTTATTTGCATGATGCGTCCACATTGCGTTGCAGTTTTATGGCTTAAGCAGCTAGAGGAGGAAGTGGACTTTTCTTAATAACTAAAACTCACTTTATTTTTAACTTAACTTTAAAGGAAAGATCGCGCGCGGTCCGTGGTCCGTGGCCCGTTTGGTAGGGTATTGCTCCGGCATTCACCTGGTGTTGATCGGAGAAACCACGGAAAACTACCGATCAGAGTAGCCGGCCGCTAGAATTCGCCTTCAGACAACGACTGAACTCGACCTAGCTGAAAAGCTAGTGTAGAAAATTCTGCCGCTGTCAGGACTCGAACCTAGGACCTCCCGGTCAGAGGCGCTGCATATAACCGTCAAGCTTCAACGGGATCTTTACATTTGATTCCGCATTCCTGATGACGTACCTCATGCCTTTCCAAATATCTTAGGTGTTAAGACCATAGCTGACGACCATTGCGGACAGGGAAGTCATTTACAGAAAAAAAAATTTTTTTAAAGTTTATGTTAAATAAAATTTACTTACCTAGAAATGACTACAGTGTCCTTTCAAGCCTTTTTTATGGATTTGTTAGTGGATGATAAGTTTTAGTTCAAGTATGGGCGAAGGATATATCATGAAACTTGCTTGGATATTGATGTTTTAATGCAATTATTAAAACGTTTGTTTTCATTTATGATTTGATTATTTCACATCGTATATTTTTTCAATCTTAAAAGTTGTGTTTTTATTTAATGCTTTATTTACCGAATGAATTTGGTTAAATATCCCATTTCCTTATATTTTTTCTCCCCTCATCACAGTAAACTAGCGGCATGCAGTAGCCAAAATGCTGCTTAACTAAACCGCCATGGTTTTCCAGAGTGTGAATGAATGAAATTGGTGAAAAATAATAGATAAAATACACTAATATGATACTCAATAAATTATATATTTTAACCAAGACAACCTTCACGAATACTCCAATAACATGCGAACATAGTGTATAGTATGTGTATAGTACGCGGTGCGTAGTATGACACGTAGTACAGAGTATACAGTACAGTATGTGGTATAGAGTACAGTGTAGTACACAGCGAAGTGGAGTACACAGTATAGGATATAGTGTAGTACCTAGTATAGAGAAATAAATAGGAAATGCAGTACAACAGTTCTATTTATAACAAGAATTTCAAAAAGAAATTGCTGCACCATAACACAACACGCGAATAGCAAATCTTTAACGCCGGGTGGACTCCTTGGAGCTTTGCTTTTGCACCACGCAAACTGTGTCGTCAACAGTAACTAAATGTGAGAATTCAGTTGGTGAGCACAAATTTAGAATACACGGAATAACAAAATGAAATATTTGCATATTTTGTCAGAATCGAAACTGTTTCTTTGTTTTGTATTTTCCCGAGTTCCTGGGCATCTATCAAAACCACAGATATCTCTCAAAAGCCCAAAGGCTGCATTGTTTTATTTCAATTTATGCGCGCATTGTAAATTAGTAATATAGATATGAATTTACACCGTGATCCGCCTCTTAAGGTGAGGTGTTAAGCCATGTGGATGAAAATTTTCGATTTTTGATTTTCGTCGGTTTTCTTTTCTATGTACTTTCAGTAATGATGAAAAACCCTTTTTTTTTCGTTACGGCCTTTCAAACGGGTTAAAATAACATTTGCTCATATATGAGCTTTTGTCACTTTGGAGCACTCTAGTAGTATAATTTAGCATCATAACAATTGGTTAGTACCAAAAGTTGCAAATGTTTACTAAACGTTACCAGAGTGTTCCAACAATGACTTTGCATGCACGGACGCAACGATAATGGGTGAGTGACGACAATGAGTGAGTGCTATGCCACGAATTTGAATTCAGTGCCATGAATTTCCCAACACTGTAAAACTTTAAACTCGTTTTTCTCAAAAGTTTTTTTGGGGGCAGTACAAATGCCCTATTTTCTCAGAAACTATACTTCTACATCCAAAAACAATGATTTTTTACACAATGTTATACCAGTATATTAATATCTTCTGAGTTTGTGTGCACCTTCTTCATGCAAAAATGACATTGTAAGAAAATATGTATTAACAAAAAATGCAACCGAAAAAGGTGCATTCAATTAACATTATATTAAAGTTTTACATTCATAGATAAGTAGCTGAAAAAAACCTCAGTAATTGTACAAGATGTGTCTAAATCAGCATGCCAAATTTGATTTATGTTCAGTTTATAGTTTGTGACAAAATCGGTCACAAACTTCGAAAATTTAACATTGCGGGCATATGGCTTAACATATCCCCTTGACTGAACCTAGACCATCGGAGGTGAAGCTGGTGCGGGAGCGGAGACGGGAGTGGGGGCGAGAAACGGGGGCAGGATTGGAGAGGGAGAGAGTGGCAACGAGAGCGGGAGCGGGGAACGGAGTGGGGCTGGAAACGTGGACGAGAGCGGAGACTGGAGAGGAAGCTGTGGCGCGTGAGGGAATGATTTGGGACGGAGATGAGAGAGCGGGGCGGGTCTAAAGGGAGCGGTGCGCAGTGCTGTCCGCGCCTTAAAAGTGCGCGTCCTTAGGCCTAAAAGACAGAAAGCCGAGCAGCGCGGTCAAGTGACACTGGAATCTCACGATATTCTGACAATCACGATTTAACCCTCTTGCATGAAAAATTAACTAAAAACCGTTCGATTTTAGTTACGTACGATTGCAAAGACTTTAAAAACATCTCCAACATCAAGTAACACGAAAACTTATTCCCCCATCTTGTGAGGCACTGTTTTCCAACTTAATTGCACATTTTTGCATGAATCTGAGAGATGGACTAAGGATTCATGCAAAATATGGTGCGAGGAAATACTTATTTACAAGCAGTTCTAAAATTAAATGTTTGTACAGCTGTGTACCTTGAAAATCAATATTCTCAAATTTGAGATGAATCTCATTTAATACGTAAAATATACATTCTCTTAAAATTCCTTTTCTGTAATAGAATTTAAAAAAATTGAAAATGATCGAGGAAACAAAATCAGATTTTCTGAATTTATCTTGAAGCCAGAACTCATGACAGTTAAGTTGAAATACTGTGAACAATAAACCTTCTTGGTATTTTTCTTTCATAATCAATAGCCTTTCTGAGCCATTACTTACGTAGAACAATACGTTATCTACTTAATTTCTTTTTAACATTTTCTGTATAAATAATGTAAAGGTTCTTTGCGGTGAATTAAAAACACAGTTTTTATTCTATCAAAATCCTTTATTTTCTTATTTTGAAGTTACACACTAAGTTGACATACACGGCTAAAATACTGATTTATATACATAAAATCTTCAATGTTATTTTTTTACAGTCTTTAAGTTTATATGCACTTGGAGATTTATCTTCTCACAGTTCACATTTTCGTTTATGTAAACGTCACTTTCGCTGTCCACTGTGCTGCCATTTACTGCGATGCACTCCTTTCACAGGTCAGACTAGACTGGACTGCCGACCGCCCGGGCGTGGGATTTGTATCTGGCAGGCGCCGAGCGCAGAAGCTTCCAGAATTTTGCGTCACTCTTCTCCGGAACCCGCGAAGAGGACCACCTCGTATATTGGACGTAGCAGACTCTTCGCAGACCTTCAGGTAGCCATCGTTCATCACTGACAATGATCCCTATGACAGGAGACATCTCTTAAAGCATGGCATCAATACTTGTAGTTTTCAGGACACGGTCTTCTGGAGACAGCATCGGCATTCAAGTGTCTGCTTGGTTTATAAGCAGACTGTTGCTCATCTAGTTGTCTCTGTGAACGATCACATCGGGTGTTGATGTGACCCATTTCTCCACAATTCCAACATCCAGATTGTCGTATTTTACCACTAGAATTGCGTGTGCCTAATACTCTCTTAATAATAGCATTTATGAGCTTTTCGTCTTATTTACTTGCTGCGGGCTGCATTGCACCCTCGAGCTTGACCTTTCGATGCTCTTTTTACCGTCTCGAATTCTATTGCTCGACTCAATGCTTCAACTAAGCTTTTCGGTTTTGCCAGCCTTAATGCTAGTTCAGTTTCTGCGTCCTGGAGTCCGCCGATAAAGCAGCGGACGGCTGTGCGTTCGAAGTCCTTTTCTGCAACATCAGGATTTGCAAGACTCACCAAACGGGCATAAGCTTTTCGTCTTATTTAATTGCTGCGGGCTGCATTGCACCCTCGAGCTTGACCTTTCGATGCTCTTTTTACCGTCTCGAATTCTATTGCTCGACTCAATGCTTCAACTAAGCTTTTCGGTTTTGCCAGCCTTAATGCTAGTTCAGTTTCTGCGTCCTGGAGTCCGCCGATAAAGCAGCGGACGGCTGTGCGTTCGAAGTCCTTTTCTGCAACATCAGGATTTGCAAGACTCACCAAACGGGCATAAGCTTTTCGTCTTATTTAATTGCTGCGGGCTGCATTGCACCCTCGAGCTTGACCTTTCGATGCTCTTTTTACCGTCTCGAATTCTATTGCTCGACTCAATGCTTCAACTAAGCTTTTCGGTTTTGCCAGCCTTAATGCTAGTTCAGTTTCTGCGTCCTGGAGTCCGCCAATAAAGCAGCGGACGGCTGTGCGTTCGAGGTCCTTTTCTGCAATATCAGGATTTGCAAGACGCACCAAACGGGCAATATCATCTCCGAGTTCTTGAAGACTTTCCCCAGGCTTCTGTATTCGATCCCTAAGCTCCATATAATACACTTCTTCCAGATGTGCTTGTGCATACTGTGTTTCACGTCTTCTGATATTTTGCTCGAAGTTCACCAGTTCATCGGCCGGTATTGTGTGCAAAATGTCAACTGTGTTGTCCTGTAATGACACCTCACTTTTTGATCTTTTTCTTTGTAGGTTTAAAACTTTCAGCTTGTCTTCTACTAGGTTTAGTCTTTTTTCTTCGTTCTTCCAATTTTTTTCATCAATTTCTTCTCGAAGCACTTTATTATTCTGGGTTATATTTTGTTCCAGGACTTGCAATAACTTTTCTTCCAAAATTCTGGAATGTTTGATCATTTTTTCTTCTAAAATTCTCGAATATTCAGTCAGTTTTTCTTCTAGATTTCTAAAATTTTCAATCATGGTTCCTTCTAAAATACGGCAATTTTCGGTCAATATGTCTTCCAAGCGCCTGGATAAGTTCGCAAAAGTGTCGGTTTTCTCAAAAAGAAAATTATCAGGATCCTCTCTTGCTGTCGGAATCGTTTCACCAAGGTATTCTTGTAAAATTGCCTTTGTTCCGGTGGTGTCTTGATCCGTCTCTTTTAACTCTGTCTTCAACTCTGCCCCATTCAAATTTTTTTCTTCTAAAATTCTCGATTTTTCGATCAATTTTTCTTCTAAACTTCTAAAATTTTCAATCGATGATTTGTCTAATACTCGGGATTTTTCGGTCAACATGTCTTTCAAGTGTATGTATAAGTCCGCCAAGTTTTTGGTTTCAAAGTGAAAATTATCTGGATCCTCCCCTGCTGCCTTCATCGCTTCACTAAGGCGTACTTGTAATATTGCCTTTGTTCCAGTAGAGTCTTGATCCTCTCTTCTTATTCCGTCTCCAACTCAGCGGCTTTCGGATCACGTAGACCTTATCTAAAACTCAACTTCATTAAGATATTAATTCACCACACGTTACTGTTTTATCAAACACCTGACACCAATTGTAACGGTACTTTGCGGTGAATACAAAACAAACAAAAAATTAACAAAAAGATAATTTTCTTAATTTACTCACTAACTTCACCTTTACTTCAAAAAATTCACTTTCTTCGAGTTTCTATTCACTTGGAGATTTAGCTTCTTACAGTTCACTTCTTCGCTCAGTTAGACGTCTCTCTCACTGCCCACTGCACTGCTGTTCACAGCGATGCACACGTTTCACAGCTCAGACTGGACTGGAGTGGCGACCGTCTCAGTGGCGGATTTATACCTGCCAGGCGCCGAGCGCGGAAGCTTCCAGAATCTTGCGTCATTCTTCCCCGGACTCTCTCATCGGTCGGTACGCAGCGGCCTCCGAGAGGCAGGCACATGACGCAATCCTCGATACTATAACGTAGGTTCTTCTACATTAATACCGACACTTATATCGGACGTATTATGGTAGGAAATGGTGTGGAGATTACGACATTTGCATCATAGAAATGGATTTAAGGCGTTGTTTTGTCGTAAGTTTTTATTTCTTCAGAAGAAATTCTGAAGAAATAAAAACTTACGACAAAACAACGCCTCAAATCCATTTCTATTTCGAGCGTATGATTTTCAGACGATATAAAACGGTTTTTTCGTAATTCGTACTTCAATTAAAACTTCAACTCAATTCTTGAGAAATTGTCGTTTTAACGTTTCTGAAAATGCGCAGTTTTATTATCTACATTAATTCCTATAATTTCATCAGAAGCATTATTTGCATACGATATGAAACGATTTTCTTCGTAATTGCTATTAACTTCAATTAAAACTACAACTCCGTTCTTAAGAAAATGTCGTTTGGACGTCTCTGAAAACTTTTTAAGCTCATTTTCACACTTCATAAGAAATCATACGCAAGTACTTCTGTTCACAAATACAATAATGTACAGAAAATGCCCGTGATGTACACATTAACTACGTGGGAAATACTTGAAAAAATACCTTTGTGTTTTTGAAAAATCCAACGAATACATCAAAATGGCCTATATGTCATGTAATTCAGTGTATTTAGCATTATGCGTAAAAAGGTTACAGAAAAAGTTTGGAGTCGTTTCTGAGAAAATGTCGTTTGTGCATTTCTGCTCAATTCCCAGAGAAATTTTGAGTTTTCGAGAAATTTCCTAAGAAATCATTTGAATAACTTGTACTCACGAATGTAGTAATGAACTGTTGTGTAATTTTTGAACAATCTAAATAATACATCAAAATGTTTCTGTCATTTTAATCAGAGCATAAGCGCAGAAGCACCATGCGCCCAAACCGTTTAAAGATAAAATTTGGAGCTGCTTTTGAGAAAATCTTGTTTTTAAATATTTTTAATATTGCCCATACTTTATTCACAATTATGTGAAAACTATTCATATTGTGAAAAAATGTCCTCATTTAACATAATTTTGAAGAACATATTTTATTCAGAGGAAAAATCTTTATCTTAAGTACAGTAGCTGTAGGAAGTCGCGGAAAAAATGTTTACGTCTGCAGTTTTCGAAAATTCACATTTTTTCAACGAAACTGAGCCGTTTCGCCGTTTTATAACAGCCCTTCACGCTATCCACGGACAAAGTTTAATAAAAAAATTTGAATTCTGATTACACGTGTTAGAGAAAGTAATATACTACATTTTGGAACAAGAATTAATCTCTTTTTCAGTGTCAGGAATCAACAATACGATTTTTTTGCCAAAACATCGTCGTTTTTCGCTGCAGCATTTTATTACTTTCTCTATACATTCTATGTAGTATGCAAGAAAGTAAAACACACAGTGTTAAGCACTATAGTATTCCATGTATTTTATTTCAAAAAGGCTTAATAAAATGTATGAAAAGATTTTGTTTTACTGTCTCACGGCTGTTCCGCTACTTACGTGATGCTATTGATTTCAAGTGTAATTATTACTCAGATTGTGAAAATAATATGTCTGACACTAGCATTATGAAACACATGGAGATTGCTCCACTTGTGGTAGAAAATTATTAAATAGAAGAACAAATTCAGAAATGGTAAACTGTATAAAATAAGTGTCTTTTCGCCAAATATAGGAACAGCACCAAACCTAGCAAGCCTCTCATTGGTCGTAAATGTTACCATCGATTTTTGTAAAAGTACGACTTACCTTGTTACTACATATCTCTTGTTCATTGTGGAGGCAGTAACAAGATGAGCCATGCTTCAAAATATATATATTAGCATTTACGAATACCTGCAGACTCGTGGCTGGAGTGGCTTATCAGGTCACTGCTCCAAACACTCCAATTGCAATTGAAAGCTCGCTTAAAGTAATGATTCTGTATTGAATTTAATTCGTTCCATTGAACAGAAAAAAATATTGCAACAAATTATCGCCGCTATAGAGATCGGCAATTATCCCACCTTTTATATTGTCACTATCTTGTGCGGAGTTTCAAATGTAGGCATACACCTACAAGCAACCTCAAAAACTTGGCTCGCTCCAGTCCCAAATCCATTCATTTTTTACCGGTTGTTTCATTGGGAGAACAACGCGACATCAACGCATTTACTTCGTTGCGAGCTAGGTTTGCCAACCCCGACTTGAAGATGGATGAGACCCTTATGAGGCCTTTATACACCTTCAAGCGCCATTTGCAAACCCAGCTTACACAGGTTGTAAATCAGTTCCCGGTGCATTGCTTTCACAATGGAGAACAATGCTGTTAAGAAGCATATATTTACAAGCGACACTGGGCAGATTTGCAAGTGAAGCTTCAAAGTGTGTGGGCCGCTTTGAGCAGACTTTCGGTGTGCTCTAGAAAGAGAAGTATTACTCATCATAATTTTCCTGCCTCGCTTAGCGTATTTTTTAAAATTAACGTGACACTGAATTGTTTATATTAAGGAGGCGTATTAAAGCACATCGTTGAAATATTATGATATTCATTACTAGATAAAGAAGATGCGCACATACTTCCCAATGATTGTAATCGTGTTACAAGTGAGACGATATTTTGTTTACATTTTATAATACGTGGTTAAAGTCTCGATCTACAGATCTTAATGCACAATCAGGGCAAGATAAAAAATTAAAGTGATTATTTATCAAGCTTTATATGAAAATTCAGTTTTTTATGATTATTTATGCTTTTTGAAAGTACTTACTGAAATAATTACCGTATTTTAACGTCAAAATATCACCTCACTGGTTTACGGTCAAGTATTGGTATCACGACAGTGCAAACAATTAGAAGTACTATGGAATTTGCTTCTCATTTAACACAACACGTAATTCTAGTGTTTTAAAAATATCCACAGTACCGTCAATATAGCTAACCTTTACACAAAAACCCTTAACTTGTAGTAGTAATTTAGTGTTGAAAAAACTGATTCGTAACAACGCATTTTACCACACGTCATAATGCAAATGGAAGCATGAAAATGGCGGATGAGAATACCGGTCCTTAATTTAGGGTATTAATTAACGGAATTAATTAATTAAAGGTAATTAATTTAGGGTATTTTTAAGTTTATTATTTATTTTTAAGTTAAGAATATTAAGTTATACAGTGAAGTGAGCTGTAGTGCAGTTTACAGCAGAAAAATAATGAAGGAAATGTTTTTAGTGTTATAGTGAAGTGAAGTGAAGGATAGTGCAGTGCGTTGTTTATTGTATAAACACTCAGTGCGGCTTTAGATGATAGACGTTTCTTTTCTTTTTCATGAAATTTAATGTTTTAAGAACCATCAGTTTATATTATTACTGTTCTTGTTATTATCATTTTAGCATTATTATTACCATTATTATATTATTTGCATGACAACTATTATCTTATTTATGCAATTAACTGCCACCGGGTTACACCCAATTGCAGTTTAAATAAATTATCTTCTCTTATCTTCCACAGCCCCAGTGCACCCCACGAGTGGCTGTTCCTGCCGCCGCGGCACCGCCCCGCCCCTACCCGCCCGCTGCCAGCACCTGCTCAACTTTCACTCCGGGGCGTCATCTCCACAGGGGGCGGCTCCCGGAAAACTTTCCCGCGCCACTTTTTGGCCACAGCGCCGCCGCGCCGCGCCGCGCCGCGCCGCGCCGCGCCGTGCCCCACTGCTAAACGCCTCATGAAAGCCGCCTCCTTCCAAGGACGACAGCAGGTGAACAGAGCGCACGTCGCTCCGTACATGCCTGGCCTCCTCGCTTTTTCCCCGGCTTCCCTTGATTTCGGAGATGTTTTTCGATACGTGCTCTACTCTCGTAATTCAATTACGTGAGCGGTCCATTATTCTAGAGGGAGGAAAGTGGAGCGATGTAAAAGGCCTTTGGAAGTTGGGTAAACTCACGACTACGAGAAACACTGACGTCGACCTGGATGTTATCAGAAGAACGAGGAGTTGAGTTGAACGGCTCACGTTTCGTTCCCTCAATTCCATTTCACCTAAGATAGAAGCGTTTATATTGAGGTTCATTGCGATTAAAGCTTTCTTTCGGACGTTAGAACGATGCAATGAAATCTAGAAGTACTTTCAAAGTACAACAAAATTGCAACTGAAAATGCGAAATGTCTCCTGGGAACTTCTTGCAAGAAATGTGCACCCTCCCCTAATTATTTTGAATTATAAATAAAACAATAAGACCAAAAGAGTACTATATTCCTATCACTTAGGGGAAGTGTCATTACTTGGTTTGGAGGCTTACTGGATCATTAATATTAAAAAATAGTTTCGATTTTTTAAAACTGATCTTATCTTTTCTTTCAATATTTGTGAGCAAGATTACTTTATAAGAAATTAAATTCTTGATCGTAAAACATTTCATTTTCAAATATTCAATGTGGATAACTAGAAAAACATATGAACTAATGAATCAATACGAACACATTTCTTTAATTTTGTAACATGTAGTTTCAGTTCACAACCTCGACATTTACCAACTCTTGTTTTTGCAGAGCCGAATGACCTATTTGACCCAAGAATGAGTGAAATTCCACCGGCTGAGATTTGCTCAGGGCCGGCTTTGCCGTTATTTCTAAAGTGACTCTCATCGGGAGGTCCTAGGGCTTGAGTCCCCTTTGAGGGTTTGAGTCGGACTAGCTAGAAGTAGGTGAAATTCAGCAGCTGTCTGGAGGAGAATCAAGGCGGTCGTGAGCTCTGATCGGTAGTTTTCCCTGGTTTCTTCCGATCAACATGAGGCGAATATCGGATACTCTAACTAATACTCTAGCGGCCTCTTTCTTTCCCCTGTCTTGTCCTATCTTCACCCTTTAATTTCACAGACACATTCACTACACTGCCACACATGTCGGGAGACCAGTCGGGAGCGCAGAGCTGTTCCTACTGGGGCGGTGCCCATTTGGAGGGAAATATGTGGAATGGGATATCCGACCAAATCGTCACCTTATCTCGCCACCCACCGGGCAAGGGAAACCGCCATCTCCCGCGATTATTCACTGCACTAACGGGACTAATGACCATAGCATTAGACGTTCCCGGAAACCTCGACCGATCCAGAAATGCTTTGTAACCAGGGGACGGATTGTAATGAAATCTCTTTTTTTTAATCCGTTTAGAACCATGCCTTTTAGAATGGACGTTAACTTTGTGTTATGGCAAAAGGAAATGACCCATTTTTACACTTCTTTTGCATTTTTCATTGATTTAGTCTAATAAGTCGTTTTAACATTTAGTCATTTTTAAAGCATTTTTGCCGATTTTATTGGTTTTAATATTATTTTAATGATAATAATTGCTTCAAATAATATTTACAAGATGCAATAAAATGCTCGACACAAAGTTCCTGAATAGTCTATTCGATTTCTTCAATTTGTAATGTCAGCCGTTGTAATAATGTAATCTAATGTTCTTGTGTGGCCCATCAGCACCATTGTCGTTCGACCAATTTCACGATAACTAGACAGATATTTAAAATAATCAAAATCCACCCCTAACTTAACAAAACAATTATAACTAAACAAACGTGATTTCCTGTTGTGATTCCCAGCTTACGGCCTTTTACTTTTCTTTACGCCCCTTTACTTTTCATGACTATTTATTTAAATTACATGTAAGCAATAAGTTACTGGAGTGAATCTCCGTTGACATTTTAAAACATTTCCGCATTCAGAGGCTAAGTAGGGTAGTTGTAGATAGAGGCGAACGCAAGTCTCTCTCAAAGAGAAGGTACCAATGAGAGAAATGGAGATGCATGTTCATATTTTACTGCTCTGTAATTAGCTTCACAAGAGGAATACCAAAAATATTACATTTTGCTGCGAAATAAATTGTAAATAATGATCATCATATAACCAATTGAAAAATCATTTCATTATAACGGTTATCATCATTTCAAAAGGCATGCAACCTGAGTATTTAATGCATTACTAATTGATATTATTGTATTAATTACGTTCTTGGTATAACGAATTCTTAGGAGCACATGCAAAAGTCATACTCGACTCTCCTGCGCTACCAGGCCGACTTACGAAAATTAAGTCCTTGCTACTTAGGACAAATACCTTGTGATGACGTAACTTTCTGGTTTGGTCCGGTCCAGTCTAATTCGTCGTAACTCGTGTTGCAAAGATCACTGGCCAGATTTCTAGTTGACGCTTTTGAATTTTAGAAGGATTTGTGTAGTTGTGGATTGAGGAAGAAGGTACTCTGTTCTCAGATTATCTTTTAAAGAGATCTCTCTCTTTAGGGCGTTTGCAAGGCTTTAATATAACGACCTCCGTCATTTTAATTATGGTTTCATATCATGGCAACTTCCAAGGTTTAAATAAAACGATAACACAATTTAATGTTATTGCTAACGGTTTATTAGTGATTGGTTGACGTCCAATCATTACTAATTCACTCCCAATCTGAGCCATTTTTTACGATAAAAATGGCAGATGAACCACTATAAATGAGCGTATAATATACTCATAAAAGAGAAATATATCTATTTGCCATTCCAAAGAAACATTTGTCAATAATAATTTCTTTGTAGAAATTTTTCAATTGTAGCCAGTTACATTGTACTCGGCAATGAGCTGAATCTTTTATTCTATACACCACCAAGGACAGCTGTACAGAGTGTCAAAGAAGTGATGCTTTTCCCTTGAAAACACAAGGGATGTAAAAATATTTTAAACAGTTATATATATATATATATATATATATATATATATATATATATATATATATATATATATATATATATATATATCTGTGTGTGTGTTGTAAAATTATAAAACTATAATTTTCTTCTTGTCTCTTCTCCATTTATTGTCCACGGTAGAAATCACTTAAAATCTAGACGTTGCTAATCTCTCTCCTTAATGAAGGCCAATAATGTAGCTTATTCATATGTATTTCTCACAATATGAAAGCAATTAAGAACACATGTTCAGGTTAGCCGACATTTAAAAAAGTATATTTCATTCGTCAGGACTAATACAATAAAACAGCTTATATTGACAGTGGTATTCACACATGCAGCATGTACCTCATGGACAGGAAACAAACTTACAGAAAATTAATATATAAGACATCGTCAACATTTTATCATAACACCTCATGAAAATCTGCATTTGTTGTCATAAGTACTTCCATATTTCGAGGAAGACGTGTGAAACTTCTGCATTCGGTACTTACGAGTATATTCATGTGCCTGAAGCATACTAGCACGTAGTAGATCAATAATCTCGATTTCGTCGAAAAAGTGAGCCATACGAACGACACATTTAAAAGTATAACGTTTACTCCACAAGTGGAAAGACGTCCTGGGCTAATTGTTCCGTCAAATGAAAAGGTTGAGTCTCTCCTTCCTCTTGCAGCTCGTCCGTGCGTGAAGGCTCTCGACCCAACGGGCGGCTTTTGTTTTCGCCAGTCAAAAACTGCGGCGAAACGAGGAGGCGAATTAAAACCTCTTTGTCACCACTAGAGGAGGCACCCGTGCTTTAATGGCGCTCAGAATTACAAAGGCATTGAGTGAGTATGATCTACATCAGCGATCTTTGCCGATGGTTCACTGGATATTTTTTTTTTTTTAATTTTATTTTACATTTTCTCATACAGCGAGGCAAGCGCTTTATAAGAGTGAATAGAACTATAACTAAACACACGTAGTACGCAAACACGTAATAGTTACAAACACATTTCGTTGAAATATCTAAACAACTGAATTTTTTGTTTTGTTAATAATAAAGACAAAATGTTAAGCAGGAAAGATAACGCTAAAAAATCATAACACTGAAATAAGTTTCAATGTTTCGTAATAAACTAAATTTAATCAACCTGTTGGAATTACGTAACCTTTATATATTTTAATACGTAATGCATAATAAAGATTTTGTTGTATAAAATAGACGCATTTTGTATTAATTAAAAATGTTTGATCATTATGTTGCAAACGTATTTAGCTGTTAAAAATTCGTATTAATTTTTAGTAATCATATTAGATTTAACATTACGGCAGATCCGAAATGTTGGTGACATGCGACTGTGGTACATTTTCCATCAAACTCCAGAACTTTCCGTAGGTGTGGGGTTGGGGGCAACGATTCCGGCTCTGGAGACCAATTGAAACAGCCACCAGACGCCTCAGTTTCTCGACGGTACTTTCGCCGTTAGTGATGAACTGGGCGCAGTGGGGAGAATTGAATTGAATTGAATTGATGTCTTATTTCACGTGTCGAGACTCAGGTCACGAGGCCTGCTCTTCCGTCTGACCACGCAAATTTCGCTACGCTCCTTTCGCCAACTAGGGGAGAAAGAAGGTATTACTTGGGTGACGAAACAGGTAATTTGAATTTATCTCAGAGGCTTCATTTAGGCTTGAGGATCATTTATATGCAGTAAATCTTCCAACACGGGACAACCAGCTTTACTTCCCCTGCGAAGGAAGGCTAACAAAAAAATTTTTCGCCCTCAAATCCACAGCTTCGATCTGGTTTGAACAAACGAACTTGAGTATAACAGTCCGATACTCTAACCGTTACACCACCGCACCACCACCGCACCGAGATGGGCGTGGACAGCGAATTCCCCGCAGTGGTTTAATTGACATGTTTCCAGGCGCGGCAGTTTGTTAAAGTCATTAGTCCCGTTGGTGTAGTTCATGTTATATCCCAGGAAGAGGCGTACTTCCTTCCTCGCTAGATGGTGAGGCGAGATCTGCTGCCGATCTATACATCAGTTTGCGTGGTTCTCCCTTCAGGTAACTCCTCCAGGGGGTCATCGCCCCCGACTGGACACGCTCTAAGCCCCCGACCGGTCTCCAGTGATATGTATTAGTGCAGTACCTGTAAGTGTGTGTGTGTGTGCGTGTGATGGAAGAGAAAAGGACAAGGAGCAGAAAGCAAAGATCGCGTATGGTCCGCTTGTTGGGATGCGCACTGCTTCGACATTCGCCTGGTATTGTTTGAAGAAACCACAGAAAACTACCGATCAATGTGGCCGAATGCTGGAATTCTTCTCCAGACAGCGGCAATACTTTATGCAGCCATTGTCCAAAATCCGCCTCCAGCAGGACTCGAATCCCAGGTCCTCCCGGTGAGAGGCACTGCAGAGCTCAGCCTATCCCAGATTCATGCGGATTTTCGATTGGGGAATAAATTACGGGGAAAATCAGGGAGGATTTTTCCCGAGCCCGGTAATGCAGTTCGTCTCACCTGATCTCAAAATTGGTAGTCTCTATGGTATGGCACCTTACCCAGATTTCCAAACATCTTCTCAGAGTGGAGTTGGTAGGTAAAGACGCCCACGGTCTGACATTAGCTCGGATTCCACCCTTGAAAGGCATGTAACCTGTGGCAAGATGCCAAGGACCGTAGGTGTCTTTCCAAAGAAATCTATTTTCGATTCGTAATACAAATTAAGAAATCATGAGAATTACCAATACTTTCACACTCTTAATTTAACGTAAATATGTTACTTTTTATCCCACTTTTCCATTTTCTTGCTCAATCGTTATGAGTGTAGTTTTTGAAAGGAAAAAGTAATAACAAAACTTAAAAACCCGGCCAAGAGTGCTAAATGAAACAAACGAGATATTCAAGAAAACGAGAGAACCGATAGGAGAAAGGCGCTTGAAAATTCATTTCGTGAAAGGAAACCCACAAAAAGCCATTGACTTCCAAGATCGCAAAGCACCAACGTGTGTCAAAGTACATAAAACTTTAATTTTTATATTGACACGCATAGAGAAACAAAGTTAACTGCAATCATATTTAAAGTACTATACCAACATGACCATTTAATTTGAAATCAGACGTCATACAATTTCTCTAATACGCGGAAAGATGTTCAATGTCTTTGTGTTCCCCTCTACACAGAAATTCATTGTGGTTACAACTTCACGAGTAGAACAAAAAAAGTGTTTCCTTTGTATATGTTCCGAATGTAATTAAGGACATACAAGCGTGGAATTGGGAGCGTAATTTTCCTTATGCCACCCTTTCCCAGCCAATGGAGCGAGCACGCCATCCGTTCCACAGGCATTCGCTTCCCGTGAGGGCAAAGTGGGTCTCCTAGCCCGAGCGGTTATGAAGAATAGATGGAGAAATTAAATCCATTTATGTGCCCAGAAAATTTGCCATAGCATATAGAGCGTGATTGACTTGCAGAAAGACAAAACGAATGTTTTGTACGAGAAGAAAGAAAAAACATTAACAGACTTACCTTCTTTCAGTATTTCGAGGCGTGAAAATATGTACTGCATACAGAGAGCACACCCAGGAACACAAGCGACATTTTGTTCTTTTTGTTTCTTGAGAACATTGGTTTTGTGCACTCAAAAATTCAATTTCTGGTAATAATAGTTGGAAATAATTAACATATTTGCTGGGTTATCAAGGCGCCGTTACGACAGTGATGAATGTAATTTGATTAGCGTATAAACTGGAATGTTTTGTTTTCCATGAATCTTAAATATTCAACTAATGTATGCGTCTAGTGCCTGGAGTATGTTTACCTCGAACATAGCACAGACTAGGCCAAACGACACGCAATTCACTCAAGACTTCAATTGACATAAGAATTGTGACATATAGCGACTAATGGCCTCTGCTTTGTTTTAATATTGATTTTCGTTTATTGTTTTAAAGCGTAGATATTTTTAATATTTAAAATTGTCCTCCAGCTCAGTTATGATTTATGTGTTCCGTTAACATATACAGAGGAGAAAGGATTGTGGAAAAATTAACGCCATATAATTTCTGCATGTAATTGCTTGGAATACCAATCCTTTAAAATATAATTTTACAGTCCATAAATACAGTTAAAAGCCTACCTTGTGCCACTATGACGCATTGTCATATTTGGCTAAGTTAATGACACGCTGCTCGGGAAAAGATGCGTAAGATTCTTAAGTAATTGCCGAGTAGACCTGAATCCCTGTAGTCACGACCTGAAACTTATTAGCAATGAATATGATTCTACCAAAAATCATGTTGTAAACCTCCTTTCAAGAAGGTCATTAGGAAATGTAGTATCCCTAGGTCCCGTTTCTTCATTTCTACGCCTCGTATTTGAAGAACTTTACTCTTTACATTCCCTTTGAGGGAAGCGAAAAAATTAATGTTGAGTACGTTGGCCAAAAAGTGATGGTTTTCGAACTTATCATCACCTTCTCCTCCCCTTCTAAGCCCTACACAATCCTCGTCTTTCCGAAAAAAATAATTTTCTGTGGTTCCACATAAATAAATTTATTCATCACATAAACTCAAGAAACATTGCAGAATTTCTAAATTTGAACGGTGTTTCTGAAAATCATGCGCCAACTCGTTGGAGCCAAAGATACCGCCTGCCAGGAAAAAAATGGTTTTATAGATAGGCCTTAGCAAAAGCGGTTACTTTTAAGGTGCGCAAAGCGTACTAAATACTCCAGTTTTCAGCACTAGTGCTTAAGTGAGACGATTTTCAGATAAAACTGTGAAGCTGCAAAGAAAATAAAATACTTTCGTCTGATCGCATAAGCTACTACATACCTTAATGTAACAGTGATTTGTATTCCTGAATGAAAGTAAAATATCTGTCTAAAAGTAGGTTGTCTAAAAAATAGTGCATGACACACGCGGTAAAAGCGATTTTATTTCACCTGTTGGCCTCGTGTTGCAACATTTTCTTCTCGCAAATTATAACGCCACTTACCACTCGCATCATAAATAACTATTAAATACACTTTCACTTTAATATGAAATGTATTAGCGTACCCGTGCGAGAACTCTTGCATGATAAACACTACCCTCTTCCCAATTTTGCCATTTCCATATTAAGCCTGTAATATATCTTCCTTTTTTCATGACCCTCTTATCCTCAGTTACTTGTTCTATATGTCTCCTTGTAACTGATAACAATACAATAAAATACACCCTTGTCAATACAAATTATTCTTATTTAATGTTATTACCGAGCAAAAAGGTACAATCGTGTAATCGCCCAGAATATCAAGTAATTAGTTTAATTTCACTTACACTTGCAGATTCTACAGGCTCTGAATAGGTGGAGTAGAATCGAGAAGAGTCGAATCAACAAAAAATTTAATTTTGTTTACAGAATGTTCAAGATCTCATCTAATAGATTACGATACGAGGAACGTTTATTTGACGCCTTCGTCCCCAAAATTTTAGTTTTTAAGGTCCTAAAACACTTCGTTTAGTTAACAATAGAGTTAACAGAGTTATTTAATACAGATTCTAAAATCCGGTTGAGTGTTGCGGGCTGCATTTGACATGAATATTTATACGCTTTTTTAAACCAATCCTTCATATTTTTAAAGTCAAAGTGCAATTCGTAACGTCTCCGTGAAATTCTCTTTCTTTAGACACCTCATTTATAAAGATTGGTTTTGCGTGAGAGCCGTAAAACGTATGTAAATTACTGAAATAATATAGGAAACCATATTACCAACATTTCAGAATATCTGGATCGATATCGAGTAATAATTATAAATAAATGGAAATATTTAAAAATCCCATACAATGGGAAACAACGGGAGCAAGGTTACCTTTCCTTTCTACGAAATTGTGTTCAAAAATTTCTTTGAAAGACCACCCAAAGGCCCACCGGCGCCGTGTAGAGAAAGCGAAGGAGTGCACGAGAGTGACTTCATGCGGAGTTTACGGAAGAAGCATGAATATGATCTACTATGAGATCTCGCGTGAAAACTCAGAGGGGATGTCTCGTGATTCACAATGGATCCTCAAGAGTTGAGATGTTCCTTTCTATTATTGCTATGGTACATCGGTTCATTAAAGAACTTAAGTTAAGATGTAGAGCAGAAACATATTATATGATTAATTACCGTTATATTATTATATTCTTAATTTATATATTGGTATATTGATTATAAATATAATAATATTAATAATAAAAAATTATAAATTTCCTTGGTGTAACGTTTGCAAAATTGTATTAATTTTTAATTTGTTGTTGGTTGTGTGAACCTTGTATCTTTGACACCTTTGAAAAACCAGATAACTTGTCAAAAACTAAACTCTGTGCGAGAGCAGTAAATCTTGAAATCGTGTGTTCGTTTGAATAGATCTTTTATCGTGAATAAACAAACAACTCAACTTATTTAATGTCAATAAATGTTCTCGAACTGGTCTCATTGCGTTTGTAATCACTAATCCTGCATCTCGATTTATCTGATAACGTTTTATCATTTTATGACATTTACATCAAGCTCGTATTACACTACTCAGCAACTAGAGCCAATTTATGTAATCTGATTACAAATGCAGAGAAGGGTTAAGAGCATTGATTATAGTACAATTCTCTTTCATTTTCAGCAAAAAATTGACTTTTTAGCTTGTCAACGGGGACCAAAGGAAAACCGCCTCTGGTGACCAGCAGTATTCGCATTCATTTTCATAAAAATTCAGATACACCTTTCTAACCCTCATCCCATCTTAGCAGGAGTTCCCCAAGGCTCCCCCTTTCCCCAACTCTCTTCAACATCTTCACCGCCGACATACCCACATCTCGATTTATAAACACAGCTCAATTTGCAGAAAACACTTAGCTATTTCTTCCTGGTCCAGAACTAAACACACTAGCTGTCCGACTTCAGAGAGAAACTGAATCGAACAATGGACTACGAAGTGAAGAATCATGCTCAATCCTTCAAAGTCAGTTGCAAATTTTTTCACTCTCCGACATCCTTACCATCCTCACCCATTACTGCTAAACAACTCTCCTATTCCTTGGCCCTCATTCACTTCATCAGTCAAATACCTATGTAGGAATTTAGATACAAAACTAATTTCGAAAGATCACATAGAAACCAACGTGAAGCAAGCCAATCAAAATCTCCATCAACGTCGTCTCATTATAAACCGCAAAAGTAGTCTCAACGCCAAAAATTCCTACATAAATGCATTCTCCGTCCGCTTCTCCTTCATGCATGCTCGTTTTGGTGACATTCAACAACATCTCACATACACAATATTCAAATTTTCCGAAACACAACAAATTTTCCGGATTTGCAATCAAATCCACGTGGTTTGTCAGGAAGGTAATGCTCCATTCCGATTTTAACCTAAAACTAATTAGAGATCAAATCATTCACACCTCGCACAATTTCTTCTTCCACATACTTAACATAACCGGACCATCCTACTACAACCTCCCTTCCTGAGAATAAAAAAACAGATACCTTTGATTAATAAGAAATAGCCTCAGCAATTTCTAACACCTTCCGGTGATTCTCTGACGGTGCTCGATGAGTTTCCCCACTCGTTACTTTTTAAGTTCAGAATAATTTATTGTTTATTGTATATAAGTTTAGAATAATTTAATCTGTAGAGCCGAAAGGCTGACCGATGTATATTCTAATAACAAAGATTTTTTTTTAAAAAAGCAGTGTTCGCTTGCTTACTGTGTGTGGCAATAGAGTGGGGCGGGGCCGGCATGCCACGCCAGGATCTCACGGCAGAGGCCCTGCGCTGGTACTTCCTCCCGCCGACAAGCAAGCACAGCATCCGCGTCACATCCTGTGAAAAGTGCGCATGGTAGGTATGACTGTTGTAAATAAGTGTAACTGGACATAAATAGGCAGCGGATTTTGCATATTTGCATGTTGTGTTTTTTTTCGTTAAACATAATGATATGCATAAAGAACACAAATTAATTTCTTGTTGTGATGTTTTCTCATTCTGAACACAAATTCATTTCCAGGAATCAGTATACAAATTCTTATAGTGCATATTTCTGCATATTTATTATGATTGAGTATATTTTCATTTTAAGGGCATATATTTGCATATTTTACATTTTTTGTTGTTTTTATTTATTAATTAAATTACATTTTAATTTTTTTTTCTTTCGTAAAATGAAAAATTGAGATAACTCGCGAGTTGTCATCATCTTTAGATGAAGAGAGCCGTGTAGTTCATCCGAATGTTTATATCCTGACGTGTCCGCGCGTCCGTGGGAAAGAAACAGCCTCGCGCAGTGGCCTGCCCCATCCCCGTCCCCTGCCCCTCCCTGCTTGCGTTCAACTGTTGCGTCGTCAGTATCACAACCTCATGCGAAGGCCACGACAGCACGAGTACCAGCAATGACGCGGGGGTTGGAGAGAGAAAATTCTCGTTGGCGGAAAAAAATGAAGAACATTTGAAGAATCCCGATTTGAGAACGGTGAAAAAGATAAGTGGTATTTTACAGGGTGAAACGCAGGGTTGAAAATTTCCCAGCTAAAAAAATTGCAGCTTTTAAGTATTGTCCCCTAACCTCGTACGAAGTTGAAATAACTTTTTCTTGGTGTAAGAATATTCTCACAGATAACAGAAAAAGATTTACAACAGAAAATTTAAAAAATATATATTATAATCTCGTGCAATAGAAATAAAATTTAGTGCGTAACACTCAACATGTAAATTAAATTATTTTGCGTACAATAGAACATGCACTTTTTCTGTGCATATTTTTCTTTTTAAGTGCACGATTTCCTATTTTTAATGCATATTAGCATACATATTTTCAGGATTTTTAGTGCATATGAATCCGCACCCTAGACACAAATATGAATGTGTGAATGCATGGGAAAAAGAAACAAAATGAAAAAAATAACACAAAAAGAATTATTTCCTGTGTATGTGAACCTTAGGTTCCCGGGAAAAACTACGTCTACTTCCATTAATTTAGTGTAATTTATTAAGAGCGCCCCCTTTGTTAACGGAAAAGTCAATGAACTGTGGCTCGCATGATAAAAAATGATCGCCAAGCCAGGGCCACTAGTGGGAGGAAAATCATCGGTACATCACACAAAAGAATGGAACAAGGCCACACCACGGTAACGCTCCTCTTCATCACGTTTACGTTCATTTGATGAAATTCTCAGCGTAGCACGAAATCTCGATAAGGATTTTCGTCCAGTTTCTGCCATCATTTGAGCAAATCCTGAAAAGGCTTGCTTTTGGACTGCCCGTGCTCGTTTTCTAAACTTCTAAGGGAATTATAGTAGTTCAAATAATCGTTCTCCCTGTTCTAGCGGCAATAAGTCTATTTCTTCACGAAGAGCGCAATGAGAGTCAATAACTAAAATTTGTAGCTGACTTGCCTTAGCAAATAGTTTTTATTACAAGGGAGCGAATATTTTTATACCAATTCTTACCAAAACCGCTCGTTTCCAATATAATCTTAAGACAACTGGTTTATGAGACACGGTAGGGTCCCTAGAACTCCAGAAAACATGCACAGAAAACAATTCTCTCCATGGTATGTTATATCCATCTTTTAACTATTTTTGACGTCAAGTAAATTTCTAAATAAGAAAATAAGGCACTTAGATTTATCAGAAAAATCTCTCTCCATTCTGACAAATCCCCTCTAAGCAAAACTACGTTCATTCAAAGGAATGTAAAAAAATTAAACTCATTATTTCTTTTTTGACATGCAAAAGGGCCCCTGTAAATTCTCGTACTTTCAAGTGGACATTACAGATCCCAACCCTGACACTTACAAGAAACTGTTACCCTATCTACTCATTTCTCACACGTTACCTAAATGTCTCATGAACTTTAATTCATTTGGAGGTGCTCAACTGAGTTTCATCCATCGTTACACAGTACTATTTTCAATGTCTGTAAATGTTTTGTTACGAACTTGCGCAAGCATTACCAGATTTGCGGAGTAATTGGTTTGAGATTTTTCAGCCAAAACAATTCTTTTGTAAAGAGCACCTATAGATTTAATTTCCCAATAAATAACTAAGCAGTGATTTAGCGACTATGCTTTTTAAATCATTTTATATTTTTAATAATTTTACAGCGGCAGTTCCTTTAAATGTGCATGGTTTAATTTTCATTTTGTAACGTACGAGCATTTCTGTAATAATATATTATTTGAAGTTTTCTTTTCGGAGTCAACATCCATTGTCCACTGTTTGGTGTAGTTCGGCATATTTTCTGCGCCTTTTGAGTACTATAATGATTTCCCTTCTGTAGGTTGACAACCATTCCGTAACCATAGCTAAGGAACCCAGGTAGCGAGACTGCCACCTCGTGCCTTCAGGAAAATGCTCTACAGGAAAAGGTGAATAGGTGTGAGAAAGGAAGTTCTTAGAATGCAACTTCCACTTCGAAATAATTATTACATAAACGAAGATAATATAAATTTTCTGTATTCAACCTGTTCCTGGATTACTGTAAAGCGTTTGATATCGTAGAAAGACCGAAATCGTGAAAGCATAGGATTTGAAAATTTCCAGAATTCTTGAATAATCCCGATATTCAGTAGAAAACTGGTTAATATTTAAGTGTTTCATATTCGTTCACCTTAATTCATATTTCAAAGTTTAAAGCAAGTACAATATATCTGAATGTCTTGTAAATATATGAAAATATGTAATGATTTATGAGGGTACGAGTGCAAATTAGAGAATAGAGCTACTCACTAAACAACAAATCACCATTATGTAGATGTTTTGACTATCCCGAAAGATAAAACGCAAAGAAAGAACGTGTCTCAACTGCGTTTTACAACGGAATACAAGTTGAATGAAGTTAGAAACAAAATTTTGAATTATGTATCACATTTTCGATTTTGACTGAAAAATGCAACTTTTTGATCGTGATATTGCACTTATTCTCATACCGTACCGTCTGAATAGTGTTTACGAAACTGTTTTTACTGCTAACGAAACAGTTGAAGATGTACGAGTATGCTGAACAGTCTGAATAGTGTTTACGAAATAGTGTTTACTGCTTACGAAACAGTTGACAGTTGAAGTTACGCGACAGCAAGGTTTCAAGCCGCCCGCTATTAAATATTGGATATTCATATGTTGCATTTTGGACCAGCAACTTTTTGAATATTTTTGGAATATAAAATTGAAAAAGAAACTCAAAACATATTTGTAAACAAAGGTAAGTGGCCTTTCGCCATTTTTGTTCAATGTTGCTTTCAACAAACTCTGAATATGAGGAATAAAAAGTAAGAAAATGGAAACGACAACTTCCACCCTCTCATGGACGCTGATGATCAAATCTGAATTCCTGACTATATAGAGGCCATTGGGTACAAGCTAAGGAAATTTAAAAATTAGTTCAAGGGATGGAGTTTGAAAATAAATTTCAGTAAAACCGAATTGGGCGAATTGGTTGGTCCAATTTTACCTGCAAATTTACTTGGTGCTTGTGCACTGGACGAATCTTAATAGTAGGAAAATGGATCACGGGATCGGTCAATTAATGGAAAACACTAGTTTGCCAACGTTTCGGAATATTTTATTCCATCATCAGGGCTTACTAATACATATAATGGCCCTGATGATATATAAGCCCTGATGATGGAATAAAATATTCCGAAACGTTGGCAAACTAGTGTTTTCCATTAATTGACCGATCCCGTGATCCATTTTCCTACTACTCATTAACGGTCGTGATTTCTACAATGGTCGAATCTTAATACTTTACAAACTACAATAATATGTGAAATGGACACAATGGTCGAATCTTAATACTTTACAAACTACAATAATATGTGAAATGGACACAAAATTGGAGAGTTGTGGTAAACCCTTCTAAAACTCAAGCCAAAATCTTTACACTTTGCAGATCAATAAATCCCCCTTCATTAATATTAAATAGCACAAATGTACCCTGGATGGAAAGTAACCTTCCAGTTAAATATTTAAGTTTATATATAGATAAAAGGTTGACATGGAAACACCATATTCAAATCATAACCAATTCGACTTACCACAAAATTTCTAAATTATATCCTTTTTTAAATCATCACTGTAAATTATGCGTTGACTGCGGCTTGTTACTATATAAATCAATAATTCGTCCATCCCTAACATATGCATGCCACATTTTGCGCAATGCCTCTACAACACACATTAATAAAATACAAAAATACAAAACATTTTTTTACGAAAATTACTAAAAGCTGAATGGTTTATTTCCAATAAACAAATACACCGTGAACTTCAAGTTAACAAAATTAAAAACTATGTCAATCTTCAAACCGATAAATCTTTTGAAACTTTGCCATCTGCTCCCGCTTCTGAACACTATGAACTAGGTTTACATTATAATTCTTTCCACATTAAATCACGTTTTTCGAAACATATATATAATCATATATTATAAACATATATATAAATATATATAAATGTCATATCTAATATATAAATCGCTGGTATTTTGCCGAAAAATTATGTAATGTATTTTTCATTGAAAAACCTGAAAAATCGTAAAAATTGAGCAGGTAGAAATAAAAATTTTAAAAAAGCGAACCTTAATGGATATAACAATAAATGGCGAAACAATTAAACCCTGCAAAAATTTTAAATACCTACGTTCAAAGTACATCAAAGAAGCCATGTAAGACAGAAGTTTAAGATCTAGAAATTGGGTAAACCGAGATTTGCGGAGGTCAAAAACGACAAACTCCTGTGGGGAAATAGCGAATAATAAGAATAAGATTAAGAATGTAAAAAAGTATTGTACTGAATATTTGTATATACTACCAGGGGCATTCAAAAATTAAAGAGACAAATCGGTCTGGAGAAATAAATATTTATTTTTACAAAACAGGACATTTCCTACTTTACAATATAATTCCCACCTATATTTACGCACTTGTCCCGATTTTCCGATATCTTAGCATTGCATATAAATATAATAAATAAAAGGTAAAAAAAGTCATATAAAAGGTATTTATGCAAAAAATTGGCATTTATGCTAAAATAAGCAAAAATAAACATTATAAAACTTCGTCATATGTCATCATTTGTCATGATTCATGGACATATATTATCAGCCTTTAAATAAGTTCTCTAGAAAAAATAGGCATTTCCCTAAAAATCCGATGTTTAGTTATCAGCTATTTTATACCGGCTCCAAAGAACTCTTTATATTGGTGTTTGAACCAATTTCGCACAATTTTTTTTGACATCTTCGTTATGGTAGAACTTCTTCCCACGTAATGCCTCCTTCAGTGAACCAAACAAATGGAAATCAGATGGTGCTAAATCGGGGCTGTAAGGGGGATGAATTCATATTGTCGATGGGTTCACAGCTTTGTTAAGCAGTGTGAGGACGTGCGTTTTCTGTTGCTGGAGAATATCTCTTCTCTGAGATCCACGACGCTTTTCTCTTACGGATGGCTTCATCTGGTTTAAAATAATTTCTGAGTAGTATTGGTTGTTTTATGTACGTTTTTCATCGAGATAATCACAAACAAACGCATCTTCAGCGACCCCAAACATCATCAACATGACTTTTCCTGGTGATGCAGCCAGAGCGGTGTTCGTCAGTCACTGAATCTCGACCACTTTTGAACTATGCTACCAACTTGTAAAAAATTTCCGCGGTTCATACAACTTTTACCATACACTTTAGTCATTCTACAGTGTATATTAGCTGTTTTTTTATTAAGCAAGTGAAAAACAAATGACAGAACGTTGTTCAACCAATGTGGAATTTTACAGTCGACTCACTATCGTTCAACTTAATTTTGAGGTTATGAACATTACAATGCTGAACATACAGATGATCAGGGCTCATCCCAGTAATACCAATTTAAAGTTCTAAAATTAGCAAACTAGTCCTACGAACTGTTTGTTTTTTTTTCAGGCCAATTTTCCTCTTAGTTATTGAATCACCTACGTGTACTCTATTATTGCAGTACTCGTAACGATGTTTTTGTTAAAATATTTAATTTGTGTATTAGTATTATATGAAAGTATTTTATTCGTTCTAGAGCAGAGTGCATGCTACGTTTTGGAAAACTTTTTATGTAGTTTTGTTCATCCGCATTTTTACTGCACCAGGTCACTAGAATTCCATTAATTATGATAAATGCATTGCAGTACATTTAAGTACAACATTTAAATGTGCACAAAGAAAGCAAAAAGAGTACAGAAAAACCTTACATAAATCAGCTGCAATATACATATACCAAAACTGACACTCGTGAAATACTAATTTTAATATCATACAACTGCAATTATCTTCAAAGTAGAAATTACAGAATTTGTTTAGACAGACAAGTACACATCAAGAGTGCAAAGCATTAAGTTAATAAAAAAACTTGTTTATCAAGTAATAATATAAGTTGTTAATTGTTCATACATGCAAAATTATATTTTAGCTATTAAAATACAGAAAAGATATGTGAAGTAGAACGGTGAACACTAATTAATGCAATTCATTCTATAACAGCACAACAGAATGAAAAGGTTGTTGAAGTCAAGAATTATATCAAAAATCAAATTCCTCGTAAATCGAATATTCAAAAGTAATGGATGATTTCAATAAAAAACTTCCTTCTGGAAACAGAAAGAAGAATGTAGCTAGTAAATTATAAGTCAGAAATTTGAGAAAAAATTCAACAAGAGAGGGATGAAAAAAGCAACAATATAAAACAAGAAATGGAATAAAAGTGTATAATATAGGCGAGATTTGGTTAATGGTAATCTAAAAAGTGGAATGTAGTTACTTTTAAGGTTCTTTCAAGATATTTATGTGCTTTCAACTTTCTACTACTTTTAATTCTTTGCTTACTGAATAATTAGAAACACTAACATAAGCGTAGACAAAATGGCGCATTAATTGCTGTTAAAAGAGCAGTAAACTGTTATATTTTATAAAATGAGCTTCTGGTGATGGAGACCATGCCATGAAGTGAATTCAGTATTTTTTAATGATGAATGGAACTTTAATCAATGAACGTGACTATTGCAAATCTAACAATTATTTTTCAAGTAAAAATATAGTCATTATAGGAAAGCGGTCCATTAAACGAATCGCTGTTCTCGAGTTCTTCCCGCAATGGAAAAGGAAACGTTGGCCACAGATTTACAAGCTGCGCAAGTCAGGATCGGTAGCCGCGCTTGCTGGTGAATGGGCCGATTAATATCACAGCCACACAAAATAAAGTTTTAGATCCAAAGACTTGACACGTGTTTCTCTACGCATGTCAATTCGGTGAAACCGAATTCGAAGTCAAAATTCCGCCACCATCCTCCATTCTTGTTTAGTTTTTTTTTAATCCCAATAACCCACCGTGAAGTTGTAAATTGTGAATTTCACTGTGGTTTTTCGCGATTTAAATAAAACTGGAAATTGTTGGCGCAATTCTGGCTTCGGATTCGGATTCAGCGCATCGAAATGCATAGAGAAACATGTGTCAAATCTTTGGGTCTGCCAACAACACCCGAAAACAAAAAAATACAATGTCACGGTGTTTTTTTCGCGATTAAAAAACTGTAGGGTGGTGGTTGCGTAATTCTGTCTTCAGAATGTATTTTGAAGACAGAATTACGCCACCACCACCAGGTAATTCTGTATTCAGCGCGTCGGCATACATAGAGAAACAATCAAGTTTGGGTACGACAACTTTTTCATTTTGTGTGCCTCTCTATTCTAAGCATTGTTGTCGAATATTAATCTGATGAATTGAATTTGGGCTGCACTGAAAATAAAATGTATATCCTAAATATACAAACTAAATGAAATAACAAGTTATAATATTTTTTTCTGAATGTAGAGCACAGTATCCACGACCCCACTACCCTCCGCTCATAAACAGATATGCACTCCTGTGTAAGCATACGGCGCTCTGTTCACAGAATACGGACAAGTCTAACGAACAGTTGCAAAAGCTTGTGGTGGCTAAAATTAGCAGATGAAAAAGAGTAAGTTTGAAAATTATGTTTGCTAAATATGGAATATATTGTCACACATATCACTTCAACGCATCCGAAGTAGAACCCATAAGCTTGAACCGTTTGAGGAAGATAAGATGAAAATTTGATATCGAAGGAATTTCGAAAGATGCAAATATACGGGTAATTAATGCAAATATTATTCATATTATTGAAACTAAGAATATTATACACTTGAATTTAATATAGGTTAGATATTGTTAAAGATATTGACAGGAAACATAAAATTCAAGGAAACAGAACAGTTATAATTTACGAAACAAAATCGTAGTTTATGAATTAACTCTTTACCTTTAATTCTGAAAATTAAACAATTAACAAAACATCATTGACATGAATGGTCTTGTGAGAAGTTTTTTTAAATACATCTTTGTTACTATGTATGAAACAAACTCAAATTATCTTTTCTTTGCTTCAAATGTATCTTTGAATAAGCATTTATCGCAGATTACGAAGCAAATTGTAGCCAAGCAATCTACTTGAGTGAGCTGAATAAGGAAGTGAGTTCTAAAATTGAAATATATCTACTTCAATTACGAAAGGTATGAGATCATCCTGACTAATCCGGAAATGTCATTCAATGACCGATTAAAATTTAAGAGTTTGAAACTGGTTCCAACTCTTCGAAGAGGCTCTGCATGGGTAGTTTTATTGCTCATAAATAAGATCCTTATGTGACTTATATGTTCTCATAAAATTGCAAGGTTGTCATATTACAACCATAAACTTATTATTGGAGTAGAGGCAAGTTCCTTTAATACAATTTGTTCAATAAATTATTTATGTAAATGATTCAGTCGTTTAGATTGCTTTTTATAAAGTATTCTCCATATTGTACGGTTACAAACATATTTACTAAATAATTATTATTCCAGAAAGGAAGGAAGGAGTGACACAAATATATCAAGAGTAGTTATATATTCATAAACTCTACAAGAAAGTTAAGGTGTCGCTTCAGTCCACCTACTCTTGAATGCTTATATTCAAAATCCATTTGTACAATTTTACAGATTTATTTTCTCCAAGTATAACGCATATGTTGCCTAAAGTCGACCATACAGATTAGTTAAAAATGAGAAAACGTATACGAAAAATAGAATAGTAAAATAGTGTACGTACACATTAAAATGTTTGTGTTGTCGACGGTGTTGCAATGTTGCATATTGATTTGTTGAAGTAGGTCAAATATATTGAACCAACATACAACATGATTGAAAAAAATAAACTCGGTTGTTAATTCAATAATTTGACTTTTTAAATCATGATGAATCACATGCATTATGGAAGATTTTTTCTCGAAGAAAAACAATAGATAATTTTTTTAAATTTTTGCTTCAAACTCTAAGGAAATATGCATAATTATCGTTAGAAACAAAACATGAAAAAATATTTTCAGGTCATACTATTGGTGCAAAATCATACAGAAACAAAAAATTAAAATACCTAGCCAAGAACTTGAACTCCTGAAGTATTGTTTAAATGTTGCCTCTAAGTTCCATATTGCTTGTAGAGTGCTTTACTGATGAACAAAATTTTTGTTACGGCGGAAAGCATCCAGTAAGCCCAACTCTGACCGAGTCCAACATGCAGCTTCCGGCACAATACCGAAGTAATTATGACAAAAACGTAGTGAGTAAATACACATTGACACTGCATTTAATACAATAGTCTAAACTTTTTTCACGGTAAGACCGAAAGTACCGAACTGCAAATAACGAAATTAGATACAAAAACAACTATTTAAAAATCTCGCGATTTAAATTCTTCTCGAAAGCACATGTGCAACTAGCGGCCTCCATTCCGCCCTGGGACAGCATGTTATTAAAAATAGATGACGACGAGAGCCAGAATATCTTAAAACACGTAATGAAGCGCAAAAAGCGTCGACGCCGCCCATAGGCCGCGCAGTCGTACCACGCACCCAATGATAATGGGCGCGCCGCGATAGGCGGGCGTCGGGCCAATGGCAGGCGTCGGCGGCGCGCTGGCCCCGCCCACCGGCGCGCGCTCGGGAAAGCGACTGGAAGGGCCGTATAGAGGGTGGCGTGGGGAGGCAGGGGTCAGTTGCCAGGCAACGCAGTCGGCGGCAGGACGTGGTCGCGCTGGAAGTGCTGCAGGTGCCTGCTTCGGTTCGAGTTCCTGGCGCACTACGGACTCCTCTTCGCCGCCCGCAGTGCATCTGTTCCGCGCGTGCGTCCGCAGCCGCGACGAGACCGTGTGCCGGCGCCGAAGGACTGTCTGGGTGGACGGACTGTGCCGGACGGAGCGGATCGCGAGCGGGTGCCGTGGTGCTTGGTGATTCGATTGGTGCGAGTGCGCCCCCGCGTGCCGGACACCGCCCTCGCCGCCGGCGCCGCCGCCCGCCGCCGCCCACCGCCCACCGCCCACCGCGCAGCTCCTCGTCCGTGGCTCGTGTGCGCCGCTCGCGTCCCCGCTGGAAGCTGTGGGCTTTCGCGTGTTCCCCGGCACGCAGCCTGACAGGGGGGAGATGACAGTGACCAACTTCGGAACGATGCGCCCCTGCTTCGCCGGTTACCCGTTCCAAGGTAAGTCCCACGCCCGCCCGCCGGCCGGCGATCCCGCCATACGAGTGCTCTTCTCCCCAGACGCGTCACTCTTTGCCCTACGATTCATGTGCATTCACGAAGCGAGTTCCATCTCAGACGAATTAGTTAGATTAGACCTTGCTTCCTCCATTTAGTTGGTGCTCACAATTCACCTACGTACTGGAATCATTTCAGTGCCGGCGATCCCGCCATACAAGTGCTCTTCTCCCCAGACACGTAACTCTTTGTCCTACGATTCATGTGCATTCACGAAGCGAGTTTCATCTCAGACGAATTAGTTACATTAGACCTTGCTTCCTCTATTTAGTTAGACTCACGATTTACCCACCTACTGGAAACAGTTCAGTGCCAGCGATCCCGCCATACAAGTGCTCTTCTCCCCAGACACGTAACTCTTATGTCCTGCGATTGATGTGCTTTCACGAAGCGAGTTCCATCTCAGACGAATTAGTTACATTAGACCTTGCTTCCTATATTTAGTTAGACTCACGATTTACCCACCTACTGGAAACAGTTCAGTGCCAGCGATCCCGCCATACAAGTGCTCTTCTCCCCAGACACGTAACTCTTATGTCCTGCGATTGATGTGCTTTCACGAAGCGAGTTCCATCTCAGACGAATTAGTTACATTAGACCTTGCTTCCTATATTTAGTTAGACTCACGATTTACCCACCTACTGGAAACAGTTCAGTGCTACTTCCAAGTGACAATTCCCATTACCTTAAAACTCGAAATTCGGCGCAAGACCGACCCCTTGATATTTCCCCCAGTGCTTCACCTTCGCCAACTAAATCAACGACAACTTCTATTGTTGCATCTCGTTTCAAATCAGCGTCTAAAATACTGCATTGTACCCAACCGATAACGCCCAAACGGCCTTCCACCGCGTGACCGATTCTGTTTGTAAAACTCGCACAGGAGAGCCGTGCGTCGCGAGGGCGGTTGCGGGCCAATTAGGCGGGCGGCGTGCGCGTGCATGGCGCACACGCCGCGCACGCGTGCGTCCGCGCTGGCCGGCCGCGCGCCGCTGGAGTTACGCCTACGCACGCGACTGGGTGCGGCGCCGCGCCTGCGCGTGGAGTTGCGGAGAGCAGCGCCGGAGCTACACAATCGGAGGGTTCAGTAGAACAAGGCGCTATCCCACACTGGCATAGTTCGCAGATAATGAGCGTTTTACCTGAAGTTTCGTCGTGGAACTCAATATATTTTTAAACTTTCAAACACACTACATTTGAATATATGTCTATACTGGATTTAAATAACATATTACACTAAATGAATAATATTTGAAGTTTTGTGTAATGCTAATAACTCAATTTTACAAAAATAATGTGAGATGGCCCCTCTTTCTACTGAGCCTTTCAATTTCGCGCTCGGGGCAAAGCTGAAACTTGCCCCCTCCCCACCCACCCACCCGAAAAAAATTGAAATTTGAAAGTTGTATCAAGACTACACGAGTTCTTTTATTTCAACGAATAACAAAAATTACAATGTTTATGTTAGAAAAAGGTTTTGCAAATGTATTTTAAATAATAGTTTTAAGTACAAGTATTTAGTGATCAAATAATACAATTTCCACGGTGAACGTAAAACATTAAAAAAATTGTCCTTTATTAGTGTTTAATAAAATGTGTATGACATATCAGACTACTGTACCACGACGCATAAAATTACGATAACGATTATCTCGAGTTCCAATTTATTTTCCAATCTTACTCATTTTTTTCCATCAGTCCCATTGTCGGGCCCCAAGACTTGCAGGTCCCCGACCTATCGCCCGATCTGTCCATGCCTAGCGCCGGCACTGCGCGGAGAGAATGGATGCGTTTCAAGTATTTGTATCTAGACATTTTAATGATCCTGCTCATGTAAAGAAGCTGAGCTTTGTAATATCCAGAAGAAATAAATGCGTTTCATTCACTTAACACCTGATCTCTTTCCTATTTATTATTTTCTAAACAACTCCGTCTCGCGGACAGCATGTCCTCCTGAACCATTCCAGTACAATGTTTGGGCGTAACAAATGACTTAACTGCGAAATAACTATTTGAAGATGACCACCTGGGAAAAACCTGCATTGTGCTGCTCTGTGCCTCTTTGATTTGTTCTCGCTCCGTCAATGGCATCGAGTGTTCTAACACTAAGCTTCTTTTAAAAATATATGTATATTCCTGATGTTTGTACCTACACATTTCAATGGTGTAGGATAGTCCTCTAAAGCGTAATTATTTGGCGATAACCAGTTGAAAAAATCTTCCTTTTTCTGCGGAGTACCCCTTTGATTTGCTCTCGCTCCACCTCTGGCGTCGAGGGGGTGTGGTGAGATCCGCTCTGCGTGGAGGAGACGGTTGTAATAGTTTGAGAGGCAGCGACACACAATTTGAAGTGATCTACGAACGGCTAACGTATAGTTTTTAATTAGTTTTGATCCAATTATCAAAAAGGTGTGAACATGGCAAAGGGATACCGTTTTTTTTAATGCTCAAATAGTAATGTTATAAAGAAAAAAAATCCAACGTAATCGAAATGTGTAGATACAAATACTCTAATTATGGATCATTTTTAAAAAGGTGCTTCGTGTTAGTCACTCAACGCCACTGGTGATGAGATATCAAATCAATGGGGTACACAGCAGCACAAGGCAGACTTTTTCCTGGAGGTCTCCTCAAACAGTTATACTGCAAATAAGTCGTTTGTTTCGTACTGGAATAATAATCGTTAGTTTCCAGTTTGTTTTGTACTGGAATTATGATCGTAGCAATGCTCTCCCCGTGTCAGATTTGTTAAAAATAAATAAATAGGAAAGAGTTGAGATCTGAAGTGAATGAAACGCATTTTATTTCTTCTGGAAATTGCAGTGCTCGGCTAAGTTACATAAATAGCGCAATAAAAATGTGTACGGACAAATACTGGAAATATACATCATTTAAAAAAATGCTTAGTATAAAAACACTCAAGCGCAATAATGAAACACAGCGTTCGATAACGCTCCCGAGCGATATAGACCCGTCTACCCGAGCAGTTCAAATGATTTGCTTTCCGCCCTCAAGAAGTTCCCGTACAATGCATATGCGGAATGCTCTTGCGGAAAATTAAGCCTGAGAAGACACGTGATCGAGATCAGTCTTTCCTGACACACCCATTTCCCCGATCCTTGCTGACAAGGAGCTGAGCGGCGCATTTCTGCCTTCAGATCTTGAAACAGATTCAAGTGAAGAATATGTTCTTTAGAAATATAGTATATTCTATATTCTGCCTTGTTTCAATAGTTAGACACCGTCCCATCTCACTCTGCGCTCGTCTGTGATGCGCCTATAGTCAGATCGGTCAACGGGTTCACATTTTGCGCCAATAAGATAAAACTGCTGATTTACTTTGCACAAACGGCTAAGTCGGGTTCGTTGTTCTTGGAATGATAGTTTGTGAATTTGATGTTCACGTAAGATGGACGTTTTTGCATGGTGAAGACTTGAACAGCACGTGTTCCATAATAACTTTCATTTCATCATTCATCTACTCGTAACTGCTTAGTTGCCTAAGACCTCAAAACAGTAAACAGATTGAAAACTAAATAAGATAAAATATGTGAAATATCATACATAATAGAGAAACTTATGTTCAATTACAACTGAAATATCGGTTGCAAGATCGTTAGAATTTTTTGTTACAATATTTTTTTAAATCTAATACCGTGGAAGTGTCGAAAAGGGTTATTATCTTAGGATAAGAAATGATACAGCAGTTTCTTTCAATTTGTTTCGTTACAAACTGTGTAGGTCTAAATATACTCCTGCTAAGGTTTGTGTCGCAACTTCCCTTATAATTTCTTAATCCTCTTTCTTCTTCTCTCCAATTATTCTTCTGAAATTATCAAATTAGCTTTCCTCGTCTCCCCCACTAATTTTATCTTCCCTGCCCCTTCTTTATCTTCCCCATTCTTTAATTAATGTTAGTTTCATATTCTCTGACTTATAGTTTTCATGATATAGGAAGCGTCGGAGCTTCTCCAGATAGGCCTATTGAAGTTAAACCTGCTATGAAGATGATGTACTATTCCTTTTGGTTGGGTTTTAATCCCGTAAATAATGGTAAATAATAATTCAAATTTGGTATACGCTACCAAAATAAAATGTTGCATCTTTATTTGGATCGTTCTTGAGTTATGTCCAGTTTCACAAATACAATTAATTCACAAGTCATAGACAGTCAATGTTTCTCCCTTTTTTTAATCTTCTTAATTTCCAAAAAGTACTACAACGTTTTCTCGCCATCTGCAATCCACAAATCAATTTCATTTCTGTAACACGACTTCACTTCAGGAATGAATCAAATCAACGATTAGGTGGAGAAACAGTACAGAGCTTCGCCTGCCGTCCCCATCCAACCCAAACGGTCCGAAAGGGCACGTGCTCGGCCGAGCTCAGCCAGGGGCGCCGCGGGCCGGCAGCAGTAGCTCCGAGGGTGTGGTGCGGGTGGTGGCTGCGTAAGGCACCAAACCGGTCGCGGCCGCGGGCGTGCGGCAAAAAGGCACAGCCGTGGGCAAGGCGATTCGAAATGAGATCGTTTTAGAGGTCTTATAGGACTCGTGTGACCGGTTGCGCGCGAGATGTGACTCTTTTTTGCAGGCGATCGCAGCGCTCGTCGGTGGGAATCACGTTCGAGTCGTAACCTCATCGCCGAGGGAATGTGGCTGCGTCGTTATTTGCGCCGCTGCTATTGTTTACATGCGCTTAGTCAGACTGGTGTATCGGCTGCGACGGATTGGAGGAGATGGTGGGTGATGGAAGTTCTCATATGTAGCGCTTATGGTTGGAGGAACATGGGGGCGTTTCCCGGTTGGTAAAAGGGGGATTAAAATTTGTAGGGTCCCTGATCATGGCCAAGTTATGGACCCCCCAACAATAATGTAATACTGAACGTATGTGACTAAAACCAATATGAAAATAACATTATAAACACTCAATTTACAAATTTAATGTTTAAGTAATAAATACAATATATCCATATACATGTATTTTAAAATAACTTTCATCTAAAGTTGTAGCTGCAATTTTTTTAAAGCTATGATTCACTTTATGAAAGTCTTATATATTTATTATTTTTGTGTATCGAAAAAACATAATTGACAATTATATTTAAGTATTTATGAACTCTTATTTTCAACTGAACACAATTATTCAAATAATTGCCTTCATTAGTCTGCTTATTTATTAATTCACTCCTGCCCTCGGTCCTTGAAGTGTTTCAGTACGATCTTGAAATCGATAATTAAAAATTTACTTTAAATGAACGGTTTAAAACATTATATAAATATATTTTCTTAAAGGATGATTTTTAAACATTCTGTACTCCAAGAAGTAAATTATGATAATCGTAAGTCAATATTTTTAATGCGTTTATTTAGAACTTTTTTTCGACGTTCTCTTATGCACTGACTCGACCTGCGCCTGATATTACGCAATTGAACCTTTGCTGACATGCTGTTGACTTGCGAAAGAAATCTTTACAACCAAGCCGTATATACTATTCCTTTTAAAACAAGTTATTTTTATGTGTGTCTTGATCCACGAGCAAAAACGCGTTAGAAAAAGCATAGAACCCTCCAGCCCTTCTTATATCAAAAACACGAATTACCAACTTGTCACAGAATTTAATATCCTGATAAATATTTTTATCTTATCACAAAAAAAGCATAGAGAACTATACAGAGCAGAACAAAACAAAATGTCTCGTGTAACTGCTGATACGCCTTAGGTGATCATGCATGAACTAATAATATTTTTATTTCGGTATAAATAATGATTTTTTCGATTAATGGACATGTTTGTTGCTTTACGCAAGTGTATTACTTAGGCACAAATTTTCCCCAAAATTATGCATAAAATTGCGAAATGATATTAGTATCTTTCCAGGAATTCGATACACTTCTCCCAAATGCCAAAGAATAGAGAAAGAACAGGTTAAGAACCAATGAAATACATAAAAGTGTAGGCATGTGGTTTTTCTCCTAGTCAGATAAAATAATAAAATATCGGAACATTGCATTTCGAAAAAAAATTACCTCTTCATTACAATCTACTCGTCTGTTAAATTTTGTGTCTCAATTTTCTTATGACTTCTAATTTCCAAAAAAATTCTCCGTAATTTTTTTAATGTTCGCTGATCATATTGCAAGCGTGGAACGACACCCTACTTTAATTTTTTTAAATTGTCAAATATGAAGAGTTAATTTAATATTGGATTACCTTATATTAAGTAATATTATACATTATGTCTAATGTAATATTACCTTGTTGAAAGCAATTCGCCCATCATCCAAGTAACAAATTTCTTTGGGTCTTAGAAGCATACTAAAAAAATTTGGTCCTGTAGCTAGAAAGTAATATATATTTATCAGAAACTCAACAAAATTTGACGGTTTATAATAGACTTACAGGTTTTTGTATTTAAAAAAAAAACCTTCGCTTCCCTCACTACAACCTAACGCTCTCACGCTTGATAGCGCCAAACAACGAAACGAAGTCTGCTTTCGATAGTTTGATAGTAACTCACGCAACAAAATGAAGAGATGAATGAATGAAAACATAAACATTATTTTAATTTGAAGACATTATTAATATTTAGTATGCATGATATAAAACTGATTAATCAGAGCCAGTGATAACACATCAAGAACTCATTTTCTTTCATTAAAAAATCACGAAAATTTTTGAGTAAAACGAACGAATGACTTTACAAACAAAAACCCTTAGTATATTAAAAACTGAACAAATAATTGATACACGTACGCAAATTTATTTGCAAATAAAATATCAATTGCATTTGGTCAATATTTAATCACATTAAATCAATGCAGCAGACGTAAATCACAACGAAAACTCTTCGGTTTCAAATATACAGATATGTTTACAATGGGACTGTAAAATGCGGGCAGCGAAAAGGCGAAGGCGGTGGCGGAGGCCTCTTTGAGCGGCCGGCGCTTCGTTGGAGGTCTCCCCGCCGCCCCCGCCGCCCGGGGCTTTCCTTCCGCTCGATGGAGTCGAGTCGTGGCTAACCGAGCGCGGGCGGGGCAGAGACCGCACCCCTGCGAAACGCCCCTTTTCAGCTACCGGGCCTCTTGTGTTCAAACACTGCCCCGGATTAACCCCTCGAGAGACCCTTCACAACAGGAGAGTGCAGTCAATTTGTTGCTGCATCTTACAGTTAATGTCTTCATTTTTGTTCAAATAACTGCCTTGTCTCGTCTTTACAGTCATGAAGGTAACTGTGCGGCTGTGCCGCGGGGTATTCTGGAAAATCCGAAAGATTTTTCATTCAAGGAGAGCAAAATTGTTGTTGGATCTATAATTCATTTTCTTAATTTTAAACGGATATCGACTGTTCAGTGCTTATCTCTAGAAGATGGTTTGAACCCAGAGTTGCGTTCAAACCGTCTTCTATGAATGAAGATCTTCCAAGCGATCTTCCAATTATCGATTATTCCAAAAATTGCTGCAACTGATTCCTGAAATTTGCTCTTAGCCCGATCGTTGCAATCTTATTTCGGAGCGTTCGTTCTGCTCCAGATGCGCATTAAATACGTATTCTCCAGCAATGAATCCCAGGAAATAGGCATACATCCGACAGCGCCCTGTAAACCATAATTCTTGACAATTGAAAACAGGATTCCGTAGCCAGAGCCAATAGAATATGGCTGTTCGCATGACGCCGCGTCCCATTCAGGGATGCCAACGCTCGTTATAGCGCGCTGTTCTGATGCTTCAAAAGTGGGCAACGTAAAACACGACGATTTAGCCCTGAAGAAGGTAGCTACGTCACAACTCGAACGCAGGCACCTTCGCCTAGGACGCGGCGTCTCACGGGCAGGCAAGATTTGATTTAATGCCGTAACTAGTCTCGTAGCATAGAGTAGACTAGCTCTGGCACTGCCCACTGGGATCTATTGGACCCCATCAATATTTCAAATTCACACCGAGTGGAAATTTCAGACGACAGCCGCATAGCGCTTTATGTACTACGTTTGAATTACATCGCTGGCTTACCTTTATGCTACTGACTGTCTTAGTTGGTGCCAATACTTCGTCAAGAACAAAAGCTAATTCGTCAGTGGTGCAATTAGGATCTATTGGAACCTAGTGTGTAGTTCTGATTGTTCCGCACACATAATAAAAAAGAAGTACTATTCTTTTTTTCAATGCTCTTCCGATGTGACAATGGGAATTCACAACATTTTTGTTCCATCCATAATGTTGTATGATAATTTCAAAGTGTATTTGTAATCATACTGTTAAATTCTGAAGAAAGATTAGAAGCTAAAATATGGTAAATTTTACTTTTTAATTTTCCAATTTTTTTGTGTTTTTTTTGTTTTCAAGCATTCCTCAAATGAAAATAAAATTCAATAACACACTTTTGAATCATACATAATTTTCTGACTCTTTTGTAGCAAATTTTTTTCGGGTCCGTGGGACCCCAGTGTGCAGTTTGTGTAGCAAAAACTGAGTATGCAGTTGCGGGGCTACATACCACGTACCGCATAATTGCAATTTCAATTACAAATCAACAAAGAGAAAATCTGACTCATTTCCCGATGTGTCAGTGCGTTCTGGGAGGCACATCGGAAGATGAATGGGAGGCCGCCTCTGAGAAGATCGGTTGTAAAGCTCCCGAGAGCCTGATTCCGCTTGCAGTCATTTTCCGGTCCACCAGCGTGCGCGGGAAGTCCTAGCAATAACGCTCTGTTTGTGGCACCTGAGATACCGTGGGGCACGCGGATAAGCGATAAGGTGCGCCGAAGAGCTGGCTTTGAAGCACGGGCGTCGACCTGCAGCCAACGGGTGCGCAAGAAACACAAGTACTGACAAAGCCTTACATAGAATGTTTTTAATTATTTTAATTTTCAAGTAAGCGCATTGTGTGCTTCTAAGAAATTACACTTTAAGTTTTCACGTGGCTCAACGTTCTTCTTTATGAAGTCGTAAAGATAATATTTTAGTCGACAATACTTTGTTCACCTTTGGAAGAGATCAGTATATTTACTGATTGAGAATCTTACCTTGAAATAGTATAACTTGTTCCAATATAATTATTTGTAAAGTGCATCGCATCTCTCATCAGAGTCGTTTCCGGGTTTTTGTTCTGAGAGCAGTCTATTGATAATTATTTCTGTGGAGAGCCTCAAATATTACTTTAAAGTTTTGAAACATTATTTGCCAAAAAAAGTTCTAAAAAATTCATATCCGACCCATGAATGAATTCATAATTTCAACTGCATTCACTATGATCGAGATACTTGGATCCTACATTTTTGAGAAATATTTCGTTATTAAAATCCTAAATTCCACGATTCTTCTTCATTAAAATTTTTCTTTTGTAGTATTCAGCAAAAATTAACATAATTCATTCCATGCAAATGCCAGCTGCGCTACATTCCTCAATTTGTAAATGATGGAAAATTGATGGAATGAGAGGTAGGGGAAACAGAAGAACCTTGCGGAAACCTCATTCAACTACTTAGGGTTAAAAGGTGGAAAAGGGATTTCAGAGCTCAAGAAAACGTACGTAGATTGTACTTCTTCCCCATACGTCACATGTAGTTTTTACTGTTCATTCACAAAATCACAAAAACCAAACCTTCCACGAGAGAACCCTCATTGCCCGCCACAAACTTCAAACAGTTCGACCAGGATGTGAGTCCCGATAATCAGAGGTGGAGGTGAGCGGCGTAGTCAAAGCGACACGGGACGGCTCGGGGTCGGTGCAATCGCGAGGGCGTTGGCTGCGGCGGAGGTGGCGGCGCAGTGCGCTGCAGAAGGCCTTGGCAGCCCGCGTCGCCCGCTGCCGCGCGGCCGCTGGCAAGAGAGAGACGGGCCGTCGCCGACCGCGATGGAAGTGGCTTATGCGACCCCTCATTTCGCATTTGCCGCTGTACTGCGCGCGGGACGGCTAGCAATCGGATTGATTGATTGATTATTAGTGATTCCGGGCACGTCAACGGCTGACGTCATTAGTCCCGTAAATGTAGTACATCGGGGTGGTGGCGGTGATCTTTCCCCGCTGGATGGTGAAATCCGGCGCCGACCTTCCCGTCGACTGACTTGCAAACGGGGTTTCGTCGGATACATGCAAAGAACCAGTAATACGAAGGAGCGCTTTCAAACAGATGGAGTAGGGATATGAAGGATTGGGTGAGAGATAATCTTGCAATGGAATTGAAATCGTAGGATTCCGCAACCCTTGTCTTTCGAATGCTGTAGGCTGTCCGAGTGACCCTGCGCCGAAGGCTGTGATGCCAATGTTCCGACCATCTTGTGGTCTTCCTCAGAGCCAGACAGCCAAGAGCGTTCACACTCTTGCAGTTTTGAAATCCAGCTTGTCCAATGTCTGGCGACCATACGCAGAAAAACGGAGGGACAAAACAATCGGTTCGATGTTACCCTGTCGTGGCTATGAAATTGAAATTTAAAGTTAATATTACTAATTAGGATTCTATAATTAAATTTATAGAAAATTAATGTTACTAAATGGGAAGAGGATTGCTTAGAGAGGAACGTGGTAAAGCCAACTCGAAAAACTCAAAATTGTGGTTACATGACTATCTTCCACTGACCCATACATAAATGCTATGTTCAAACACTTATTACAAGATATTTCGTAGATTCGCTATGCAATGAAGTAGATTAAGTTATATTAGAGTGAATACTAAAATAAATATTACTTGTTGAGCAAAAGTATTGTTTTTATGAACATTTATTTGTGTAGATCTTTGTATAAGAATTAAGAAAAAGAAAAGAGTTTCATCAACGTATATTTTCGTCCTCGCTGAATAATTCGTTTTGCTTTTATTTTGGTTTTCAATATTTCATGAACATAATTCGGTTCGGTTTATTATGTACACATATATAATATTCCCTTTAAAAAAATCGAAAACATTTTTGAAACTATGAATTGGTCTCCAAATTCCGGGGATCAATATGTATTTAAAAATAACTATGAGGTTAGTCAATTAAGTGTGTTGTAAAAGAATCACTGTAAATTGTTCAATAGTATCTCGCTAACTCAGGAATGGAACTTCTTTTCGTGCTCTTGTCTTTGCACAACGATATTACCAAGTGTGCTTTCTCTCTCATGGAAAACCGATCGTTCACAGTAAATAATTCAGTAAAAATCAATACTGTGATGGTGCTAGTTTTGGAGTGACCGAGAAAAAGGATTCTGAATAAATTATTCAATGAATAGCGTGTCCAACCGTCTTCGAAAATAACAGGGGAATTCCACGAAAAAATTGGATCTTTTCTACGGAATATAGAACAATTTTTTGTTCGTATCAATTTAATCGGTATTAATCTAATAAATGTTTATACGCTTAAAATACAATCTAGCAAAGTTAGATACAGTAAAATTTGTAAAAACTTTTCAATTAATTATCAGTTTTCAACGTGGATTCACAATGTAGACCCTGTTAACTTGTTTCTCAAGATATACCGGAGGAAACGATACGATCTTTCTCATTTTGCCTCCCTACCAGCTAATGTCGTTGTCGTAGCTGTCGCATTTGTTTTCCCAGCCTGAGAATCCTTCCGTCCATTACTTTGAATTATCACCCGCGTTATCATTGCAGCCATCTGCTCTGCTAACCCGACCACCGTCCTAATAACTACACAACCACTCTCCCCCTCTGCTCATCCCCCATTGTCTCCTCCGACAGGGAGTTTCCCCGACAAGCGGCAAAATTCCGTGATGGAACGAATCCACGTCATGGTATCTGATTCAGTGAGTGTATTCGAATATCATTTACCTCGTTTTAATCATCCTGCTAATATCTCCTCCTCGTTCCATACCGCTACCATTGCCTTTACCTCTGGAACGTTGGCTATTGCTTCAGAGATTGCATCACTACTTCAGTGATTTTCTCCTCGCTCTTGTTCTTTTCCACATCAATAGTTTCCTTCTTGGAGGGTTATCTATAGCCATCACGCTCGTAGAATTTTCTTCCTTTATAATTTTCAGCGGCCCTTTTTCGTTTTGAACAAAGTCTTTACACTATTTACAAATATTATTCTATTTGTGCTTCCGTTCTCTTTTAATGGAGACGAGTTTTTCGCGTATGTTGTACAGATCCAAAGTGTAGTATATTTTTCACAAAACTTGGATTTACAAGTGTATCCAGATTCATCCTTATAGTCCTCTCATGTTCTCGAGGGTTAATGCGCCTACGAGCTTTAGCACTTGTGCAATATTACAATTTTCTCATAACATTCTTGATTACGTATGTAATTTAATTTATATTATTCTTGTATATCAAAACTAATGTAATAACACGATTTTCTTCGAAACAAACAAAGGTATTCTTCCGCATATTTTCTCCTGAAAATAAAGAAACAATTTTCGAATATTTTTCATTTGAACACAACTCGAAAGATTTTTCAAATCGTATTTCATCTTAACAATCACAACCATCATCAGCTTTGAGGACTAGACTTTCCACTCTGTTGCGACATCTAGAAATGTTCATTCCATCTTCTTAGTTGTTTTTCAGCGTTTATTTTCCCTCTTGGCTTATAATTAAAAAGCTATTCTCGTTATCCAGTCTTCAAACATTCTTAATACCCTTTTTCATTTTATTCTAAACTGTTTAATAATTTCATTCACATTTAAATTGTTTAATTTTTCTGTAATATTTTTCATTTTTATTGTGGTAAAATGTTCAACCATATTTCTATGAATTTGTATTTCTCTTCAACCTATTCGTCTCATTTTATCTTTAGTTGGTGTCCCAACATTCACATCTGTATAGCAGGGAGTGTAAGACCATTGTTTCAAATTGTTTATTTATTGTGTCTTTCCTATTTAATTTTTTAAATGTATGTGCTATTGTACCACAAAATCTTCAGAATCAATATAATTTTACTTCCAGGTAAGTATTTTTGTGTGTATGATTTTTAGCCTAGGTAATCAAAAGATCTCAATAATACAGTAAAAATTTATCGGAAAGGTTTGTAGTCTGGAAATAATGTCAGGAGCTATCACATGGCTCAGCTTCCAAGAAATCAAAACCAAGACCATTCAAATTTACGAGCCTCGGTTGCTGAGATAATATTCCCATTCATTAAAAGGGTCTGTTCATTAGAAATCATTATCACCTCTGTTATCTTCAGTTTAGCCGCCTTAGGCGTCTTCATACGTGCATTAGTGTATCTTTTCCTTCCACGAAAATTCTCCCTAAAACATAAGACTAAATGGCACGTCAGCTGTATGGCCATTAGTTAGTGTAGAGAATATTTTATCACGGAAGGTGGCGGTGTTCCTTCCTCCTGGGTGGTGAGATCCGGCGCCAACGCACACTTCGGCTTGCGGGAGTTTACCGCTTCGGGTATCTCCCCCAATGGGACACTGTTCCAAACAGGAGAAGTTCTAAGCTCCGAACTAGTCTCCCGACGTGAGTGGTAGGTAGTGCGTTTAGGTGTAAGTGTATGTAAGTGAGGAATGAGGATAGGACAAGGAAGAAAAAGGGTGCGCGGTCCGTGGCCCGTTTGGTAGAATACTGCTCCTGCATTCGCCTGTTATTCATCGGAGAAACCCACTGATGAGAGCAGCTGATTGCTAGAATTTTCCTCTAGTCAGTGGCTGCGTTCGGCCTAGCTGGTCGAAAATGCGTCATCTTCGGGACTCAAACCTCTCCCGGTCAGAGTTGCTGCAGAGTGAATGGGAATGACGAAGTTCAGCAAGCAAAGATGAGGAACTGAAAATCATATTTTAGAATGATTTCTCTTTATTGAACGAACGATGAGCTTGCCTGAAAAAACATAATTTAAAAGATCGTTTCTTCATCAGCAAAAGTTGGAGTACACATCGAAAACTAAAAGAAATCCATAATTTTTTCTATTTCTTCCATTTCTGATGTTAATCAATGATGTTTATAAATCAATATTCCACATTATGAATAATATGTTAGCGTTTCATGACATAATGTTTGATGACCATATTGAAAATTAGACCGAAATTTCAGATTCAAAACCATGTTTACTACATTTCGGTGTATCTGTTTTTTCGGCCCACAAACTTGCTAAAATGTATAAAAATTTTAATATATAATAATAAGAGGAAAAATTGTTAATTTTAATTTTTAATTAAAAATTATTTATATAATATTAAACAAACCTAATGGTTAAGTGAACGCAAAAACTTGCAGCGATTTGATTGAACCATTCCGAACGGGGAACGAAAACGTTCCAATGAACATGAATACAATAGATAACAGGGCAAGTTCATAAGTTGTGGCTTTCATGCCTACGATAACGTGGTTTCAGAACAACACTAATATGTACTCACACAACACCTAGAGAATGTCTTTCTACATAAATTGCTACCCCGCATCGTCATTTCTCATTAAAAGCCAGAAATCATCGTCACCGTAGACATGATCGTGCACCTTTTACTTCCTGTCGTTAGTTTGTATACAGAATTTCTGTGCGATTATACCTAGAATGTTCCTTATCGTTCGTTGTTATACCGGTGAGTGGCTGTCTTCACGTTTTACGTTCGCGGTCATTGTGAATGGGACGGGCATTATTTGTTAAAATCGCAAGTTTACGTGGTGACGTTTACGTCAACGTCTTCATTGTGAATGAGCCTTCGCTGCCCACCGAGGTCTGCCTGTCGCCGCCCGGCATCTCCGTGCCGTGCGGTGTCCACGGCGCGGCGCCGGCGCGTCGGCAGAGGTGGGTGCCGGTGTAGAAGCGGCGGTGGCCGGGGTGCTGGGTCGCGGCAACTGCCCACCCGCTGTAAGGACCCCGCGTTGGGCTTCGCCTCTCCCTCCCATGGAAGCGAAAGACGCCACCATGAAGTCTGTAAAGGCGGCTCCACGCATTCGTTATTCGGCGTGTAACGTAGAAATGGCAAATTTTACCAAAACGTCGATACATCGATGTTTCGATACATCGCTAAAGGATATTCGATGTCGATGAAAATATCGACGAGAAGACATCGATGTTTAAAACATTTATGTTTTAATTATAGACTAATAAACATGATATTTTCCTATACATTATTAATTACGTTACGTCAAAGGGATATATTTTATTATTTGGTTAACAACATGTTAGAAGTATGTAAAAATTCTTATCGAATGTAAAGAATAAAATTAACAGCAAAGAACACCGTGTATGGATATCAATTTCGTGTTTCACTGTCGATTCAGGCAATGACACTCCTGCCGATAACGTACATTCATAACACGAGCAGCACCCAAACTTCCTCAGAATGCACAGGCGAAATGTGCAGCGTGATAAAGAGGATGACGCAAAACAACGATATTGCTGTGGATTGCTGCTACTCTACAACGTGCTTAAACCCATTTATTTAAAAAAAATAAAAAAATATAGAAATGTTTGCAACAAAATATCGATGTGAAGAAAACATCGAAAGCAAAATATCGATGTTAATTATTGATGTTTCTGGTGGAAAACATCCATGTTTTAAAAACACCAATTTTTTTGCCATCTCTAGTGTAGCGAGCAACCGCTCACCGAGTCGAAGTAGTGTGGTGAGTTTCTTACTTTTTGTCATGTGACGAACATTCCACGCTCGCCCTATCCACCGTGTGTCGGTCTTTTGGACACATCAAAGGAGGCGAACATTCGCCGAACACTTCAGCAAAACAGCTGAAGTGTTCGGCGAATGTTCGCTTCTCAGTGACTGTAGCTCGCTGCTCACCGAATGCGGAATGTACGGATCTGGTGTGAGAAATATGTTGAGGAAATATACGAAAAATATCGTCAATTAAATCGCTCAACTTCAGGGACATCAAGCGATGAATGAACGAACTTATTTCAACTTTTTTCGGCCAATAACGACGCACATACGTGTCCAACCATCTACACTTTAGTGTAAGTGTAGATGGCGTTGACTTGGCACACGAGCTTCGTGGCCTTAGGCAGAAAATGCATTAAGGTAGTTTGTTCGTTCGATTGACCACGATACAGCCCTAAAGTACACTAAGCCCGGTACACACGGTACAGATTCTCATACAGTTTCTGTACAAAAACTTCAAAATCCCAGTCTGGAAGTATAAAAGCCGAAAGTCGCGCATACACGGTCTGTACGTTTTCTGCATGAATCGCCACAAGACGCCTCCAGGGGGTCTACTGGGTAACAACTGAATTGCGCCGTCCGAGTACTTTCGCTGGCGGTATTTCCGTGCGTGCGTTAGACTGTGATCTTTATTAAGTATTAATTAACCATGAGAAGCATAGAGAAGAAAAATAGGAAGACAAGAATAGGGAAGGAGGTAGTTTTATCACAATTTCACGTCATACAAACGTATCTTGACACAACTAAACCACAAAATCGAAATGGCCCATTACCATGGTGTCGGGTTACGGAACGATTCTGCCGCTAGAGGCGCCTGAGTCAAACTGTAAGCTTTCTGTATGAGAAAAAATATGACCATGCTCAAACGTTTTCATGCACAAATCGTGCCGTCTGGCCGGTACATTTTCTGAACATCCAATCTGCACAAAAACTATATCCTGTATACCGGGCTTTATATGAGAGTAAAATCTCTGTTCTTCAAGATGGCAGGAAAACAATTGGCCCTTACCGATCTATTTTTTTAATAAAAGAAAATTAATTTAGTAAGACTCTTATGGAATAACTTTTGCAGGAGTAGGTTCTTTTAAAGTTATTGAAAAAATTATTCGGTGAAAGTACCTGTGTCTTTTATTAAATATTCAGTAAGTTTTTTGAGGAATCAGATATTAAAAGTAATATACTTCACTGGGCATTCTGAGAAGTATTTTATAAACCACTGCTGCGAAATTCATCGCAACCGCAAGTACTGGCTCTCGATCTAAGAGTTATGCTGTACAAATCATGCTATTGTCAGTACTGTTTCCCTTGGGGGCACGAAATAAACCGTACCACAAATTTTTTGACGACAATTCACTTTCAATGTAAACAACATGAACTAATATTCAACGCTGAAACAAAGAAAAGTACGGGCGCCGAAGAAATCTAACTTGCATTAGGTACTGCCAACGTATGAAAACGAAAAATCATGCGAGAGACCAAATTTATTAGTAATCGCTGTTTTCCCTGCAACGTAAATTTTTTATATTTCTAAGTTACCTTGAAACCGCGTATATCATGAAACAAAACCCGCGATAATGTCTTATTTGAGTGTTGCAACTTGCATTCAGACATTGCAAAACATTTAGTTAAAAATTTCCAAAGTTATGACATCTTTTAGTAATATTGATGAAACTTGGAAGACTATAATTTCCATGACAAATCGTGGCTGTGTTGATAATGACGAGTGTTCCACGCACCATCATGGAGATGAAGTTAAACAGCTTTTAAAAAAATTAAAATTCTTGCATTAAAATGAATCATAATAGCTTAGAGGGCAAAAAACTGATTTTGTGGTGCCATCCTCCCACAGAAATGAGAAAAAATTGTTAAATCTATTTTTCAAAACGTATTAGTTGCAATTATTCCTGAAACCGCCATACTGCATCGTCATGTCCTTCCGAACAGCCTCTTCAAGTGGCTTGCCGACGGAGCGGGTTTTAACCCCAAAAACGGGACGAGGGCGGATGTGGAGGCGGAGGAGGGATTCGTGAGGGCCAAATGACAACTTCCGGTGGCTCGTTTCCCGTTGCAAGAGCCGGTGCTTCCCGGGCGGAGAAGGATATTTGAGCGTCTTGCAGAGATTCATGCTGGAAGTGCCAGCTTCGTAACCTGATCTTTTGTATCATTAACCAAATTTAGTCTTCGGGGAGTTAATCTTTGAAATCACTAGCATTGCTCTAGGTAATCATAAGTTCAAAATGGTACCAGTGACAGGCAAAACCTTTCATTAAATTATATAATATTGATGAAATAAATTAGAACAATATGTTATGTCTAATACAATAAAAGAGTATCAGTACTTCAGAGATAGTCATTAAAAGTATCGAAATGCGCTAAAACAGCATTAGAGTGCATAGCACCAAGAACAGAGTTCAGAAAAGTCTAGTGCCCTTTTATTTATTTTTTCTTTCAGACATATATAAAACTAACTTCTTTTTTGTCTACAGAAGACAAACATTTAGCACTGAAACCCTTCTTCTCAGTATATCTCTCAGCCAGAAAACTTTCGTCTCTGAACTCTGTTAAGAATGTTAAGTTCTCTGTGAAGATCTGACTTCAATAATACGTGGAGTGCAGAACCGTATCTTCACGTCTTCCATAATGGTCTGAGGACATATACTGGGGACTCCTAGCTTTGAGTAGAAAGAAGGGTATCCGATGGAGAAACAGGTTTACTCCATCGATCGGTCAAACTTATTTCTAAATATACTTCCTCACAGGAAATAAGCAATGCACGCAAGAGGCAAATGGTCAAACCATGAACGGGTGACAGGTCAACAGAAACATAACGTTAGAACCTAAAAATGATTTTTCATCTCAATAGGCATAATTAACCATTTCCTTGCGTTAAAATCAAACAATAAACAAACGTTTGACTTCGTACGCATTCATAGTTAGAATATTTTTAATTTTAAGATGGAAATTGAGTCTGAGTTTTCCATTTTCATCTTCAATTTGCTCCAATTGTGCTTCATTTTTTTCTTCTCTTAATGCAAACAAATGACACCACTTCGAAAGCCAATTTATCTTCGCCTTCCTGCAATAGCGCGCCGAAACAGCGAAATACACATTAGGAAAATCTAGTAATGCTATTTTCAAATTCTTCCCGAAAAATTGTCTTACGGGCGTAACAGATAGACGCTTAGGTGCCCCAGGAACCAAGTAGTTTTCTGGCTGAGAAAATAGTCATTAAAGGGAATTCATTAGGTAAGATTAGAATCCTTAACATGTGATTCGGTTCTAGAAATAAAATTCCTTCAAAATGTAATATAAGTAAGTTAGATAGGAGTTTTATTATGAACACTTTACATAAATGTATGTAAAAGCATTTGCATGAGAGGTGTATGGGACACACCTCCAAAAACGACATGATTGTTCATTGTCATCAAACAAATCATAAAAAGCTTTCAACATTTTTAAGTCTAATTTAGAAGTATAGAAAACATTTTATATCACAAGAATACACGTAAACCGTGCAACATACTACATACATACATAGGGTTAAAGCTATTGCAAAATTAAAGGGATTTAAATCCTGTTTTCGTTTTCATTATATGAGAAGAGTATCAATGTTTGAGTGATAGGTAAACCAGCAAGTCCACATAATAATACTGTTTAAGAAGAGTTAATATCGGTTATCTGTTCTTCTTCCGTTTTATCCTTTCGATAGTTGCGGACTCGTTTTATCCTGGGAAAAAAAATCATAGACGCTCAACGTATTGTTGGACTTCGACGACGACCTGGAGCAAACCATGATTTGGAGAGAGTCTGGCAGAACGCTTGCGACTTGAAAGAAATGATTATTTTGAAGAACGATAAAGGACCTTGAGCTCTATTTTGGAAAAGGTCGGCATTGTGGTCTTACAGACACAATTTCAGAATTTGAACTTACATAACACTGCAATGAACACCATATTTCTTTTAAATAATGTCTATTTCACTTGCTATATTTTAAAATGTGAGAGTATTCATTTTGTTTAAATATTAATTTTGAAATATGTATATATTTTTACATTGGCAAATGCTTTATGTCTTGGCCATGTATACATAACACATTATTTCACAAAATAAATTATTTGATGACTGTATTTTTATACTAAACTTTTAGTTTCAGCAAATCAACAGCTCATGAAATCCAGAAGTTTAGCTTCCAACCTCCTTGCATACGCATGTGCAGTTCTGGAATTCTATAAGAATTTTGATCGGAAAGTATCCTTTCACAAATCCCGGAGAAAACTATCATGCTCTGGATATTAGCGGAAAATCTTCTTTACTGGAGTACAAACATAACTCGGTGTAACAGATGATCGGGCAATCGCGATTATTCGAGTGCTTAAAGCTGATCGCGATTATTTAAACAAGATTAGCGATAAACGTAAAAGCTTTTCGCAAAACCGCTGTACTTTCGACTTGAATTATGGTTTCTCCGATTATCACAGACGAATGCCGGAGCAGTACACCAACAAACGTGCCACGGACCGCGCGCGATCTTTCCTTCCTTTTCCTTGTCCTATCCTCTCCTCTTACACGCACTTACACTAACATACACTACACTACCACACAAGCCGGGAGACCGGTCGGGAGCTTAGAGCTTGTCCCGGCTACAACGGTGCCCCACTGGTGGGAGATACCTAGTTGAGGGAAACCCCGCAAGTCGACGGTAGGTCGGCACCGGGTCTCACCATCTAGCGGGAGAAGAACACTGCCAGCTCCTGGGGAAAACGTGAACTACACTTACGGAACTAATGACCCTAGTAGTTGACGTGCCCGGAATCACAATCAATCAACTTGCATCACTTTTGATGGCTTGATTGATTACTGTTTCTGGGCCCGTCCACTGCTGAGGTCATTAGGCTTGTAGGTCGTTATGCATGATTTTAACGCGGGATGTGGCGGTGATCTTCCTCCGCTAGATGGCGATACCCGGCGACAGACTACACGTCGACTTGCGCGGTTTTCCACAACCAGGTATCTCCCACAAGTCGGGACAAGCTCTGCTCTTTCGACATGCGTGGAAGTGTAGTGCATGTTAGTGAAAGCGTGTGTAAGTAAGGGGAGAGGATAGGACAAGGAAGAGGTACGAAAGATCGCGCGCTGTCCATGTCTGTTTGTTAGGTTACTGTTCCAGCATTCTCCCGGTTTTGATCGGAGATACCACGGAAAACTTCCGATCAGAGCAGCCAGCGGCTAGTATTCTCGCTCAGTCAGCGACTGGATTCGACCAGCTGTGTTGAAAATACACCTGTGCTGTGTCGAAAATACTGCCTCCAAGGGGACTCAAACCCTAGGACCAGAGACACTGCAGTGACATCAATCGATGCCCCCAGTGTGGGTCAGCTGCCCAGGGCGAAGACAAATTTCCCTTTTTTTATAGAATATTAGTCATAAACAATCCAAGCAAAAAATAAAATCCCTGCAGCTCTGTACAGACGGTGTTGCCAGTCGCTGCAATTAGCAAGATGTCATTATTACACATTTATTTAATGAAGTCGTCGCAGAGTAAGTAATGAAAGATTCCGTGCTCATTTACATCGGTTCGAATCGTAGGTGCGACAAAAAAATGAAATGAAATGGTTCAAATTTTTACAAGACATTATTTATTGTGAAATTTTGCAGTCCCCTAAAAATGCCGGTGGGGGCGGTCCGACCCTACCGCCACAACAACTAGGAATGACAAAAAAACATTGATGTTTTTGAATTGACAAAGAAACAGTGATGCATTAATATCAATTTTTGCTTTAGATAGTTTCCTTACATCGATATTTTCTTGCAAAAACATCGATGTTTTTGAATTCTTTTAAATAAAGGAGATTACGCACGTTGTCGAGTAGCAGCAATCCACCGCAATATCGTTGTTTTGCGTCATCCTCTTTATCACGCTGCACATTTCGCCTCTGCAATCTGAGGAAGTTTGGGAGCTGCTCGTGTTATGAATGTACGTTATCGACAGGAGTGTCATTGCCTGAATCGACAGTGAAGCAAGAAATTGATATCCATACGCGATGTTCTTTGTTGTTAATTTTATTCTTTACATTCGATAAGAATTTTTACATACTTCTAACATGCTGTTAACCAAATAATAAAATATATCCCTTTTACTTACCGTAATTAATAACGTACAGGAAAATTGCATTCTTATATATATATGCATATTATATATATATATATATATATATATATATATATATATATATATATATATATATATATGCCTATAATTAAAACATCGATGTTTGAAACCGATGTTTTCATCGACATCGAAAACCCCTTAGCGATGTATCGAGACATCGACGTTTCGATGTTTTGGTCAAATTTACCACCACTGCTCGACTGATGCCCTCGAGCGATCTAAGCTGGTAAGTAGCATTGCGTTACTGCAAGTGGAGCTCTGTCGGAACAGCACGCGGCCGGAGCATTCTCTCCAGGCGTCGCCTCGCGTCGTCGTCATCGTCGACGTCGGGCGGGCGGGCGGGCGGGCGGAGTTACGGCCGCCGTGGCGATCGTTTCCTGCGTCTAATTAATAGCCTTCCGCGCTCAAACCACCGGCTGCGGCGGTCGCCGCCGCCGCCGCCGCCGCCACAGGGACATTAAAAGCGCGCGGCCCTACGCTCGCTGCGAAGTAGAGCCCCCGACTCGGCGACGCCGGTTTTTACTTCGCCGTCGCAGCCGTCCCTGCCGCCCGCCCGCCCGCCCGCCGCGGAGAAATGAGAAAAAATAATCGACTACGTGTGTCGTAAAAGATTCAGCTTTGCCGGACTTTCGGAAAGAACACCCCAGACGAGGCACGTGGTTGATATCTCGACGAACTCTGAGTGAGTCACTCTCTTGCCAGGAAGCATTCATTCAGTTGGTACGTTTCACGTTATTTCTGAGCCACGTCTAGCCAACTACATCTTTATCAGATCCTTTTTTTAAGCCTAGTTCTGGGATGAAGGGGTTGATTGATCGGTAATGTGTTGCGGTTATTTGAATGAAGATGAAATAATAGTGAAACGAGAGAAAGGAGAACTGAAACTTTGAGAAAAAGCTTTAGTTGTCCAGCGGTGTCCAACAAAAATTCACATGGATCGATCTTGATTAAAACCCCGATGGAAGATAAGCGATCTCAGCACCATTTCATAGGTTGCCCCGGTGCAGTCAATTGTGCTTTTTACTGAGCTGAAAGTAGAGATCATTTCATTGCAGCCGTTTTTATTTCGCCGTCGCAGCCGTCCTCGCCGCCGCCCCCCCCTGCCCGTTTCCCGCCACGGAAAATGAAAAAATAACCGACTGCGTGTGTCGTAAAAGATTCAGCTTTGCCGGACTTTCGAAAAGAACACCTGAGACGAGGCACGTGGTTGATATCTCGACGAACTCTGAGTGAGTCATCCTACTGCGAGTAAGCATTCATTCAGTCGGTACATTTCACGTCATTTCTGAACAAGTCTGGCCAACTACATCTTTATTAGATCCTTTTTTAAGCCTAGTTCTGGGATGAAGGATTTGATGGATCGGTAATGGGTTTCGGCTATTTGAATGAAGATGAAACAATAGTGGAACGAGAGGCAGGAGAACTGAAACTTTGAGAAAAAGCTTTAGCTATTCAGCTTTGTCCAACAAAAATTCTCATGGATCGATCTTGATTACAACCCCGATGGAAGATAAGCGATCTCAGCACCATTCCATAGGTTGCCCCGGTGCAGTCAATTGTGATTTTTACTGAGCTGAAAGTAGAGACCATTTCACTGCAGCCGTTTTTCGTCGCGGTGCAGCCTTTGAGGCCATTCGCCCGCACGCGGAAACGGAAAAATAAAAAGAAAAAAAGCGGGCGTGTTAGTCGTAAAAGATTCGGCTTTGTTGAACTTTCGCAAAGCACACGGAAGAAGTGTGCTTGATGAAATACGACTGTTCGACGTATCGCGCTGATTCCTATGCAGTTACAGAGCAACAAAAAGTGTAATTAGTAATATTTCACTAATTCTGTTAGTTTGTATAAGTGAAGGATCATGTTTGGTTCTACTAAATTGATGGTGACCTACAGAGTTGATCTCATTGGAGATTATAAAGGGCTGACAGTGTCGACATCTTTTAAGAAGGTAAATTCCGCTTTCATTGAAGTATCTGCCAGAGTGGTGGAAAATAGTTCACAGTCTGCAACACTGACACAATTCGAAAAACTGAATTTTTTGTTATGAGAGTTATTTTATAAACTTTTATAATAAGTAATAACAGAACTCCTAGGAAGCCTTGAATTAATCTTAACACACAATGCCTCAATTATAAAGCGTGTAATAGTTTCTGCATTTCAACGGATAGCGATAAATTTAAACTTTAAACACGTTTATCTGCAAACTTCATTTGTCGAGTTTTTTCAGTACTTCTCCTCGTGAACGATATGAAAACGCTACGTGATCGCGTATGGCACGTTAGGTAGGCCTAGTAATCTTATTATGTTAGTGGCTAACAAAACCTTTTATCACATCAAACCTTTTATTACACCTATAAATTAACACTAGTTGCTTTTAAATGTGAATTAGCAATTAAATAATCATTTGTAAATACTCAAAAGTATTTACAAATATGGAAAGTATGGAATTATTGCTTTATAAAAACAATGTTTAATATTAAATTTAGTCTCTCGTATGGTTTTTCGTAATTTTGCGATACCTAATAGGTTAGGTTGACATCATCTCCCTCACGTTTCTTGCTTACTGCGTTGAACATCTGTCAACATTGTTTACAATGAAAGTGAATTATTGTGAGTTTGTGGCTGTGTATGATACAAAATTGTAAGTTTGTGAGGTTTTCAATCTTGCCCAAAGAGAAACAGTGCTGGTTATAGCATGGTTTGCTCTGCAGCAAAACTCCTAGGCAGAGAACCAGCATTTCCGGTCACCACGAATTTCGCAGCAATTTTTTATCAATTACCTCTCAGAATGCTCGTTAAGGTTGCATTTAAAATCATTTGGTTCTTCAAATATGTACAATGAATCGAATGAAATTAAAAGGTACTTCAACCGTGTAAATCTTTCCATAAGTTAAAAAAACTATGCCCGCGAAAGATTTTCCGTAAGAGATTGTACTAATTTAAACTTATTTTATTAAAAAATTAGGCCGATAAGGGCTAACTTTGATTTAAAGTATTTTTTAGTCAGCCACTAGAAAAAGCTTTCAGCTACTTTGAGAGCATGCAGAGTTTACTAAAATTTCAGTTTTTAGCATCAGTGCTAAATGTGAGATGATACTCAAATGATGCCCGTTAATGCAGCAAAAAACAAAATAATTTCGTCTGATCAGCTACAATTCTACAGCTACCTACAACTACAACTACAATCTTACAGCTACCTTCATGTAACATGATACATAATTGATTTGTATACTTGAATTAAAATAAAAGATACGTCAGCAATGTTGTGTAAATTATAGTGTATGGCACGCGTGATAAAAGAGATTTTAGTTTGATAAGTTAGATTTTACTTTGTAGGATTGTGCCAAGGGCCTATCAGTCTCTTGTCATAACAATTTCTGCTCGCAAAATAAAATGACACTTTCACCAGACATGTCAAAAATAACTATTTTGGGGGTACCTCAGCGTGGTCGATCAAACGAACGTATTACCTTTAGACGGCGGCCGTTCGGAGGCGGCAGCGGTGACTGCCAGCACGCCCACCCGCAGAGGTAAAAAATGCATGAAAAAAACTGCCGTGAATGTCGTAAAAGTTTCAGACCTGCCAGACTTGAGAAAAGCGCGCGTGCTTGAGACGCCTAAGAGTTCTATGTTCTACATTCTTTCATAAAAGTTGTGATAAACCAACGAAATGTGACGAGCCAGTCGCAATGGGATGTTTTATTAATGCGTTCAGAATGCGTAGTCATTACGTAGTCACAGCATACACGGTTACCTGACGTTTTTTTGCGATATGTAATCAGACCTATTAATGCCCAACGAAGTTTTATTTCTATCAACCAGACTCTGATAACAGCTTGGCTGTACAGAACGCTAAGCTTCCCTTGCCTTCCCATGGAAGGTACCCCATACAGGTGATGATACTGATTGTTTCCTTGCATTCATTCTAGTCGCAGCTTACGGATAAATAAAGAAAAGGGTGCGTAAAATGTCGCAAAAAATCACATTCGAGACGTCACTTGCACGCATTCTTTTGATGAAACGATTTCGGCGATTTAGCAAACGTGCGCATACTCAAGATTCCGCAACATTAGAACAGAAGCCACTGTGCGCATGCGCGAGTTGACCAAAGCGCCGGAATCGTTCGTCAAAAGGAAGCGTGTAATAGGAAACTATTTGGGTATGGTGTGCAGCCTGGAAACAAATTACAGTTGACTAGTTTTCCGTCCACTTTGCTGGTGTGATGGGGAAAACTAGTTTTTATGTATGTGTATTTGGACGTTGTATTATGTTGACAAAGGCATATTTTAGCCCAAAGTGGTGTTTCTTTACTTATATTTATTTTTTCAATCATTGATATGTAATTACCATGGTTTGCCTGAAGAAGAAATCAAAGGATGATTTCGAAACGTCGCGCATTTAAGTCCATTAATAAAACAAAAATGTGATATGTTGTCTATAAAAAATTGAAGCTGTTTTTGTTTATAAATCATATATAAAAGACAACCTTTACAAAATATTAACATTAAAACGTTTTACATTTTATTTATTTTATAACAAAAAATAAACAATTTCGCGTAAGATTACCTAGAAGAAACAAAATATTTAGTGCCCATCCCAAAGCAAAGGAGCATTTTAACACTTGATTCATGTGTACTGTTTTGCTATCATTTATAAAATAATAATTTAATTTTATTCATTCCAAAGGTCTCTTTGAAACTAGCTGATTGTAAGGGAGGCTTTCAGATTATCAATAATTTAATGCAGCATAGAACACGTATCGTAAGTGTTCTTATACAAAACGAAAAACAACATATAATGAAATTTTCCACACTTAAACAAATATTTTTCGCTCTTAAAAATAATTTGTTCCATGTGCGTACTTCCATTTCTTGGATAGTGTCTTTGTGTGCACTTGCCGCTGTTCCTCCTCATGTTATTTACAGAAAACACACAAAACCGGGGTTATGTTTCATTGTTTCGCTTTTTACACAAGTAAATTGCTACATTGGCGAAGAAACCGAATACTGTCTGTTTAAGTGTTCACGCAGCTCGCAGCATTTTGTTACGCAGGCTAGCAGTACAACTCACAGCAAAAAGCCCTTAGAATATTTCGTTCCACATCCGTTGAGCACAATGCCCTTGATATTTCACTGTAAAATATGTATCCTTCATGAATTAAATTTAATGATGTACAATTTTTGAAAGAAAGCGATATTGTCTTCATATGTACAACGTGACGTAAACTAAAAAGTATTCTTTTTCAGATACAACTAAAAGTCGATTCCAAAAAGCAAAAATATTCTTTCAATACTAAAAAATGCATTTTTAAATAACATAATAAATAATGTAAAGTAACAATATCATTTTGAAGAGCGCTACCCACTGAACACAAGAATTAAAGCGAACTGGATTTTCCAAGAGAAGCCTTAATTTGAAACAGGCAAGACATGAACTGAAATAAAGAAGCATTTCCAGTAACGTATACGTCAATACTGAGCAAATGTTATAGTTTGAATAAGATGATAGTTGCAATAGCGAAGTTCATAGCTGTCCGAAACAATAAGAATTGCTATGTCCGAAACTAAAATAAATCGTAACAAAAATAAATTGAACATTTTATCTATTTTTATAATACATAGATTAAAATGAAACGCAACCGTCAGAATGAATTGTTTTAAGTATGGTTCTTCAATTATTTGAATTAATTTTGAAATGCGATAGTAGTACATCATCCTCAGTGTCTTTCTGCATCTACAAGCGATTTCAAACAGGGCTCATCATTCCATCCCCGGATTCATTGGAATGTAATCTTTTAGGTATGTTGCCTGCAAACTCGTAGACTAAAAGAAAAAGCTTGATGTTCTAAATGGCTTCCAGTGTATGAAAATGCTTTCATCTGTCTTTGTGTGGCGAAGATAGTAAAATCCCGAATGGCACCTTAACATTATGAATGATAGTAGTCTTCCAGAGGGTAGAGAAACAAGATCCCGAGAAGGCTGTGCGGATTAGAGGAAGATGAACACTTGTGACGCAACGGCGGAAGATGTATCGCGTGTGGGATGCGGAGAGTATGCGTAATGCTTTTCCTGCTTCGATTTATGCTTAGTCTTTAGTTATTTTTGCTTGCTTATTCAGCGGTATTACAATAATAAACACTACTGTCAATCACACTAACTGCACTGCAATCTGATTTCAAATTTTTATTCGTTCATAATGTCAAGATGATTTAATATTTTATTAAATTAAATTTTGGCGCCAATTTATGTTTCTACAGCATGAATGTAAATGATCGCACAGAGTTAAAATATCACGTCCGTACACCCATTCACTCGTATTCCTCGTCAACTAAAGATTAAAATTCTATTATATATTGATATCGCAGACGTTAAGATTGTGAGCATTTTAACGATTTGCATTTGTGTAGCGCTATTTATGCCACTGTTAGGACAATTATCTACGAAAAAGTAAATAAAATCTACGAAAAAGTCTCTAGTCGCGTAGCTCGAACGCTGTCTATTTAGGACTGTCAGGGAAGTTCTCCGTTATATATGTTTATATGGTTTCCTCTATATATCTTTTATCTATTGATATATGAATTTGAAACCTGACAAAATAAGTTTTAATTTGAATGGAACTTCATTGTTTTCTGTTGTTTCATTATTTCAACATAATGATTTCAATGGTATTTTTCACATAAGTTAATAGAGTTCTTTCAAATTGGTTTAATATTCAACGAGTTTATGTACAAGATTCTTAATTGTGAAGACGTGCTATTAGACATCAATTCAAATAATATCTACCATGATACAAATATCAATAATGAAATAATCGTAAATACAGCCTGTATTAAAGTTAAAACTACTCACCTCGTTCGTTGAACTGTCGCTCATTCAAACCAAGAAACGAAGAAGAAGTGGCCAGTTAGCAATATGATATTAATGTCAGTGCAGTGGGTAAATTTTAAGCTTTGGGGAAAGCTTTAAGTCATGACACCGTGTAACAAACAAAAATAATTTTTTAGAAAAAACATTACCTCATGAGTAGTCATTCAGGGGTTTGTAAAAATCACAAAGATATCAAATATTTCTTCTTGTAATATTATTATTATTAATAATAAAATATCTTCTCAATTACTTTTTTATGGTTCCGTAATGTTTATGAACGTGCTCTTTTAGCTCTGACTCCTCGGATAGTACAAAAATCTAAATGAAATGGCACCCTTTTTTAAACTTTCTTATCTAAAATAAATATATAAAAATGTCGCTTTTTTTCAAAAGCCTAGTTAGTACTCGTATTCAAAATAAAGAAATATACGTCAAGGTTTGATCAATAAATCATTCAATATCATATTAGTTTCTTGTTGTCCAGTATTTGCTGGATATACCACCGTGATCACTCGCTCCTTCAATTTAGACGCGCCCGTGGGTTAATTTAATCTATTTCCTAGCATTTCTCCCAATTATCTTGGCTGTTTGTCTTGAGCCTTTCCCACTGTTTTGTCTCCTTCCGCAGAATAACATTCACAGGCCAGATCTTAGCGCCTGAAGCACAGCGAACAAGCGATATTAGCTATTAGTAGTGTCCACCCACGGTGTACCTTGTGGTAATATTTAGCACCAGCATTTTTTAAAAGTGGATTTGATTCTTTGAAATTAATATCAATAAAGTGAAATATTAACAAATATCTGTCTCGTAATAAACAATTTGGAGGTGCCTAGAGGCCAGAAATCAGAAAATATTCATTATTGATGGAAACTGTGAACAATACCGTCTCATGAACGCGCCAGTTCTTTGACAAAAGGCACTTCCGTCAAATAGTTTGATCCACAGTGCTCTTACGTTATTTTCATTGTGATAGCATTGCTCTTCCTCTCTATTTTACCAGACACATTGTCTTTATGCGATTTTCCCATCCACCCACGACTTCACTGCTTAGTTGCGATATTGGATTACTACATCGCCAGCGATCTCAATGAGCCCTTTGTGGAGGATGTGAACGTAAAATAGAGCAAATTAGGTTGGCGATGTTTCAAGAGCTCGAGAGACTGTTTTTACTAGTATGAATCGACCCATTCAGTTTCTTCTATGCAGACACTACTTCAATGCCACTGGCATGTCTTTTCCATATGATCTTTTAACACTGTTTCCTAATGTGAAAAAGAGGTAAAAGGACGTTTTGTATCCTTTAAATCAAATATCTGTTACATCAGTAATATTTCAATATCTTTTTGACTATTCGAAATTATTGTATTTTCATTTCTTTTAAAATTTGGTTATCAAACTTTGTGCGGTAGAAAGCAATCAAAATCAATCAAATTCTATCGCAATTTCAATTATTACAGTTTTGTAAGGTGTTCGATCAAATATTCTATAATTTTGGTAAGATAACAGAACAACAAAACTTTTATTTTTTAAGATATGTTAAGGCAATAAAAATTGGCAATGACTTTTTAACATAAGGAATGACTGTCACCTACTGCAATTCATGCGAAGAAAAAAATAATAATTCTTTTGAAGGAAGGACCATAAGAACTGAACTTTTGACCGGCGCAAAGGGGGTTCACAAATATTTCAACACACCCCTATTCTGCGGGTTGCATACCCAACAAGTTCTAAGAGAATTCTTCGGCAGCGGAGTAAACAAGTGTAGGAATTAAGCATAATTGAAGTGGGTCAGTTCTCCATCACTATTAATTCGCATTATTTTACTCACCAATGACACAATCAGAAGTAAGGCAAAAAATGCCGACTAGAAGGGAATTCCATTGAGACTCCTCGCTACACTATCAGAATGTGTGGAATTGTCTTTAATTTTGGAAGTTTTACATGAAAATGAACGGTTCATCCTGTACGAGGAGCGATAGTTTACGAAATGTGAGAATATTAAGTAGGAAATTATTAATTTTACAATACGGGAGCTATATTTCATAACGCGTTCCAACATGTAATCGGTGAAAAATTTGGAATACTATATGAATCGTGTTAATTTCACTATTGTCTTAAAGAAAAAATCAATGACAACGTTGCATTAAGGATGTTTCTGTAACAATTAATAAAATTTGTATCTTATAAAAATTGAAAACTGACGTACTTTCCGTATCATTTTCACCACGTCAAAGGTTTTGGGTGAGTAGCAGGTTCTTGCTGGATTTATTCACAATCAGTACAAGGGTCAATTGCGTTGCCTACAAAAGTCGCGTTCACATGAGGAAACTGCAGATATCGCAATAGAGAGATAAAACAAGATAAGGGTTTGATTTATTATCACTCAGATTATTGTCGAACATTCACCGTTCGACACACCTCCTTCTACAGCCAATAGAATACTGTGATTCGAAGCTATCGTGAAAACAATTGTAGAATTATATCCATTGAGAAAGGCATTTCGGAACTTGGGCCACAACGCATCACATGAAAAAATACTTTTCTAACATGTCATAACAATATTCTTATTACCCATACAGAAATAATTATTCAGTCTTGTCCATGTCGGCATTTAGTTCTCGTGTTAAAAGTTTTTATTGCATGTGTTCTCTTCTAATATACTACATACTCATCTTGCTGAAGCAAGCAAGTAAATAATTAAGTGGTGTGACGAATACTCGTAAGAGCAACTCTTGACGGGGATTATGAAAGGCTGTACGAAACACTGGTTAGTTAGTTAGTTTATGCCTTATTTTACGTGGCGAGACTTGGGCCACCAGGCCCGCTCTTCCGTCTAACCATGCAAATTTCGCTACGCTCCCTTCACCGCCTAGCGGAGAAAGGAGGTATTATCTTGGGCGACGAAACAGGTGGATCTCAATTTCGCTCAGAGGCTTCTTTCAGGCTTGTGGATCTTTTACATGCAGTGAATCTACTACATGGGACAGCCGGCTTTACTTCCCCTCCGAAGGCAGGCGTATGAAGGATTTTTTCGCCCTTAAAAACCCACGGCGTCGATCGGGTTTGAACCAGCAAACTCGGGTTTAACTGTCCGGTACGCTGACCGTTATACCACTGAATGCGCTACCACCGAATCCGCCAACTGGTGGTAACCAATATTACCATGTCACTTGTATATAAATATAAATAACTCAAATATAACATTATCTTCTGAGTAAAGTGACACACTAGACTTTACATTAGATTTTAGAAGAACATTATACTTAAAAAGATAAATAGGCAAGAGATAATAAATAGAGAATTATACAAGATAATTTAAAAGAAATTGAAGAAAAAGTTACAATTTTTTATGAGACTAGCAGAATGTAGAACTGGGCACTATGTACGTCATGCAATACATTATGGACTGAAATTGGACAACCTACATTGTTACATTAGTGAGTTGAAATTATTACAAATCACTTCATCTATGCCACATCACCATGTACAGGTACATTTAAAATTCATCAAAATTTGTCGTCGTTAAACGTACGCGAAGCGTGAGATGACCGTGACTATCAGGCAAATTGAAACCGTTGTTCGTCTCACTAGAAGGTACGTGAACAGAGAAGTGACCAAATGGCAGTTGCAGAGGAGCTCGTTAACGGGGGCTGGAGGAAGATGATTTGCTCGCGTTCGGGTGCGCTGTAGTTCTTGTGGCACATCCAGATGAAGAAATAGATCGGAAGGAAATAAACTACTTAAACGCCAAAAGAAGAAAAGAGAAAGACTTTGAAACGTAAATACTTGGGCAGATTAGATGTATGTGAGTTATGGACAACTTTATATAGATTCGATAACTAAGAGATCTCAACATTCCATTTTATAGATCAAAGGACAGAAGCCGAAAGCCTTTGGAGGAAGGGGAATATGATCCTGCGGGAAATTTAATCCCATATTTTACAATATTTATCAGAAACTACTTGGACTTTGTTACTTAGAAGTTTAGGGTGCAATAAAACGAAAGTAAGTAGAGGTGGCAAAGATCAAGAATAGTCATAAAGAGTTAAATAATATAAACAAGTTTCCATTAAAAATACTAATATAATTGTTTATTTTGAATCATCATATTCACAAGAACCAGTGTATGATTGGAAACAATTTTTTTTTTTTAAGATTTACAACTGGGAAGTTCCAGTATTTTGAAGTTCATAACACTATCATGTAATCAATTGAAACGAAGTGTGCACTAGTTGTATAAAAACTATTGCATTGACCAATGTACTTCATATCTGCCATAACGAAGAATTTTGCCCTATTGGATCGGGATGCGGGCAACTGCGCCTAGGAGCGGTCCCGGCGTCGGAAAAACACAGGCACGTGGCTCCGAGACGCAAAAGCAGGGCGAGCGGAGAAACGCGGGTCGGGCGGGGGAGTTGAGGCGGGGCGGAACGGAGACGAAGTCAGAGGCGGGGGTGGGGGCAGTGACGGCGCGGCAACTAAGGAGGGAGGCGTGCTCAGCGACGCAGCGGGCGTGCAAAATGGAGCTGTGGGAAGGAGGAGCTGGGGAGTGGGGAATCTAGAATCGCGAGACTGGGCGCAACAGGTTTATCGGCTTTAATCTCACGGAGGAGGCGTGGAGTTGTAGGTGAGGGACATTGTGGGTTTGAGATGGAAGGGGTGGAAATGTCACATCCGAAGACTTCGATTTCGTACCCTGCCTCCGCACGCTCAAAATGTTCTGATCTCTACTCCTCCACATTCGTAAGTGGAATTTCGCTTTTTCGTACGTGGCACGTAACCATTGTTCAGTCAACCATTCAGTGTTTGTTATTACATGTTACTTTATTTTATACATGCTATAGAAAAGTTTGTATTATTGCAGGAAAAGGTTTCCACATTTTGACAGAAAATCGCGTTTTGTGTGTCCCTGTTACAGAAAAATTGTTTTTTCCTGATATTACCAGTATAGTTAAAATCCACGATTTGGGTGTCCTTGTTACCGTAAAAGTAGTTTTTGTCAGAACATCTGTCTGCCACCGATCTGTCTGAAAACAAACAAGAGAACCGTATATATTACGCTGAAATCGCCTCCTTGGTATTTGAATTGTTTTTTTAATATTTAGGCATACTTTACTTAACACCTTTCGGATAGTATCAAAATTTCAATACTTAAATATCAATCAAAATATCGATAAAGTATGTACACGCATCCTATGCTACGCTGTGGCAGGTCAATGTTTTAAAATTAAATTTTTTGGATAATGCATAAAAAAAGTATTATTATTATCAAGGGGACTTTACAAATTGAAGGTCAAAAACCTCTCAACTTGTAGGGTAAATTTTAAAATAAGTAAATATTTTTTCATGTTATTCTATTCAAATATTTTTTTTTAATATTGACGTTTAATAACGCCCACATTAAAACTTGATACATACACACGGATGTGTAAATTAAAAATAATATTAATATAATCTTTTGAAAATCTTACATTTCCATAATTATCGAGAAAAACGTCAAATCCTCTCGTGAACAGCCATATGAGTTGCAGACCCAGGGTACCTCCAGCGCCAAGCGGAAAACTTTCTAGTTGTGGCCGAAGCGAAAGTGCTTATCGGGGTTCCCCGCGCACGGCGTGATGCAAAACGAGCAACAACCGGGAGTTGTTCAAGGACTCTTAAGTAGGACGAAAATTGTGCACTTCAACCGTAATAATGTTCACTTGAGTATGTATGGGAAAAGAAACTTCCCTGGTGAACTGACAGTGTGAGATTAATAATATCGCCGAAAAACGAAGTTAATTGAAAAGATTGCACAATAAAACACACGACAATCACACAACGTATTCTGATGGATAATAACTAAATAATACATATTATACAAAACGTGATTCATTGATAAATTTAAATGATACGGTACATAATAAAAATATGTATAATTACTATTTAAACATAAACCTAAGACATACTTATCTCTCTCATCAGACAGTTTTATTGCCGTTTTACGATAAATTACATTAAATAAAATTAATGGTTTGATTTTCAGTCAAATACTATATCGATCACATACACACATGTTGACATGTATGGATGAACACATTGGGACATATGTAGAGTGAGATAATTGATCTTATTGTATAGATCGAGTAGAATGTCATACATGTCATAGTATTTCATTACTATTATTTTCATTTACGGTCTTTCTGTTGTCAGAACAGGCTTATATACATGGCGTTTAATTACAATTAAAACATGTATGTATATTATATTTACAAGCTTTTACCTTATACATGAATCGTAATAAAAAACAATGATAACGTCGTGATGACAGTTTGTCAGAAATTTCATAATCATCACCACAGCATTCAGAACCAAAGTTCACCTCTACCGTCCACAACGCTGATACCTGTTATATGAATGAACCGATTTTTAAGAAGAGGTGTTTCCAATGGGGTTAGGCAATCCTTCAGAGTAGACGAACTTTTTAAAAAGAGGGTGTCAATAAATATTAACAGGTGAACTGGAGGTCAACAAACTAATAGTACGATCGATATAATGAAGATAAGTATCCAAAGATTATAAAAACCAAAAAATGCTGATTCTTACTTATTTATTTTTTTATTTTATTTTTTAGTTTATTTTTGGTCGCATCAACTACAAGGTCATTAGCGACCGATTTTGTTATATACTATAAAACAACAAATAACCTAAGAATAAAAAAAATTCGTTCCTCTTCTTTCGTATTCATCTTCCGTTGTTTCGAAAACTGAACACATTATTGCCATATTTTTACAATGCTATGCTATCACGTAAGCAAATATTGTCCGCAATACGCACTGCAGAAATGAAATGGCCTGTTCTTAAATAATCCACAATGTAGTCTTATTTTATTAAAAATACTTACACACTGCACAATAATAAGGATCAGAAACTCATCAACTCCTGCTTAGATGCGAAAGCATATATCAGAGTATTCGAAATCAAGATATTTACGAAAGTAGTGATATGAGTAATATATTATAGTAATTTATGTGCAATTCTTTTTAGTATGATTATGTATGCCGTATATTGTCAAGAAAATGTAAGGGGGTCCATGTAGCAAACACTTTTTACTATCTCGCTTTACTACGTATGTAGTAAAGAGAATATTGAAATGATGCGGCAGAAATCGGCTTTTTTTAAGAAAAACTCATATTGTGCATCCCTGGTATCGGAAAACTGTATAAATTTTGTACCTGTAACCGTCGCTGTAAATTACATCCACTAGCACGTTGTGTAGTCATAATCTATTGTTTGTGGGTCCTTGGTACCGAAAAATTGATTGTCGGGCGTGGTGAACACCAGCGCCTAATCCGTTCTGACGATTTCCTCCCAAATAGATATTCCCAGATCGATCTGAACGATCTCAAGGCCCTGTGAGTTTAAAACGGATCTTGTGATTTTCAAAGGGTACTTTACTTGACGCCTCAAACAAATTTTCAAAATTTTCTCAAAAATGGCTTCAAAGAGTACACCCAGATAAGATAGAAAAAGTTTCCCTAAACCAAATGACCTATGAATACTACAACTCGAACATCAAAATAAGATTTTCGAAAGGTTTCTCAGCCTCCATCCCACACCCAAAATCAGCAAAAAACGCATTTTTATTTTATTTTAAAGTCAAATTAACACTATTTTGTCTGATTAAAAAATTATGTAAGCTAAGAAAATAAAATATTCTATCACAAAAAATATTTCTATATTTTCTTAGCGCCAAATTCAATCGCAAAAAGAAATAACAAAATTTACTCTCTTAGAACCCTCGAACAGGCTCGAAAAACTTTGAAAAGTTTCTCTCAAAACACAAATTGTTGTGAATTTTTCAGATTTTTTGAGTGTTGGGCTGTAGTTAAAAAATAAAAACAATTTTTACCATTTCCCGACCTTTAAATTGTCTTTACTGAATACACTCAAAATGACTGCATCAGTTCTGTGCATTTGTTTTAGAGTTTATTTTGCCCTTGTATACAGTCGAATCCGGTTATAGTGAACTTCTGGGGACTAACATTTTTGGTTCACTATATTCGATGACAAAATTAATCAGAATTTCTCCATAACAATTGATTTTATTTATATAGAGATACAGCAAAATATATTAACAGCATGAACGGAAAATTTCAATATTTCTATTTGTCCTTAAAAAATCAATTTCTTTTCAATTGTTTGATTCGCACTTTTTCATAGTCAATTTCTCTAGATCCTTCTCTTCAGTTCGTGCTCTCTCCATAATTAATTCTGATTGTCCTCTGATGTTAAGTATCGTAATACAGTTTTGACTCCCTTCAGAAATCGCGAGGCTGCGACAGTCGCGTGCGTCCTGTCATCTACGAACAAATCAACGCGTCTTGTCCCGCAGAATATCAAGTAACACCGAGATTAAAACTGAAGAAAGCAATCGCGCGTCGCCGCCGTCAGTTGTAGCCCACGCAGGACACGGCCATTGTTTCCGCAGTGAAATTGAGTGGCATAGTGTCATCAGAAAGGCGCCCATTGCCGGTTCCCTACCTTCACCTCAGGGGAGACTTCTATTTTGGCCTTTGGCCGACGACAGTTTTTTTCAAGCTGCTTAGTGTTGGAATTTGTGGCACTGAGGCGATATATTATTTTCCAGGAGGGAATTAATTTCCAGGACGTTGTATTTCCTACGTTCACTATAGTCGAGGTTCAGGTTCACATGAATCAAGTCTTCTTATGCTTATTTGTAATGGAAGTGAAACGGGACAAGTGACTTAAGTTCACTATAACAGAGGGTTTACTATATCTGAGTTCAGTGTAACCGGAGTCGACTGTACATTGTTGTAGCTCGCAGTAATATTTTGACTTCACAAAAAAATTTTATGTTTGAGTTATTAATACAGCTAGAAATGAGCATTTCTGACAAGATTTGTCAAGAAAATATCCGCTCCCATGTAATAAAACTAATTTCAACGGCAAATGAGCAAGAGGACGATGGCTATGGATCTTAAGTTAAGGTTTCACAGCCGGTTACGGAGATTTTGTCCTTTATGCCTCATCACAATATTGATTTATGAGCACATGTGCACCGACGGATCATCCGCTGTGCTCGAAACTCGGCACACATTTAGATCCTAATTGTTCTGTATGTACCCAACACAGAACAGTGATGAATTCGTCGATAGATTTCACTATTAGGAATAACTTCTTTGCACAGAAATATAATTACATCAGATTGCTATCACTTGGACGAATGAATTACACACCGCACTTGCTTCAAAGAGTTCCTTTCTCAGCGGACGTGTGGCTCCCGTCAGTCAACGTTTCATGCTACGTGTTACTACACCCAATGCAATCTGTGATAGACCTCTTTTCTCCGACTACTCAGAAATGTTGCCAACTCTGTTTAGATTTAAAAAAACACACAATATTCATTGTTTAATATTTAAACCAAGGTTTCCCATTATCTTATTTTAAATGCAATCTTCTTGAGGCATAATAAATTGAGTTCTATATTAATTATATTATCTATATTATTTAAACATAAAGTAAATATTTAAAAGCAACAACGAGTGCTTTTGTCACTCAGTACAATTTGTGACTGGCAGTAGAAGACACTTATTGCACCCTGGAGATACTGAGGAGGATGATATGTTTGTCAAGAGAAATACGTGATATTGTGGATTTTGTTCCATTCATATTTCTTTATCCCTCTAAAGATTCAGTTGATATACGGCTCGATGCATTAGAAGTCTCACTTCCTCTCAAATAAACAAAGTCCAGTGGCACTCTGACCAATTAGAAATTTGAAGGACAATGATAAGATAAACTAGCTAGAATAAAATGACTGACATTATTTTAGTTACTTCCTTTACTACTTAATTTTTCATTTAGTGATGTAAATATATTCAAGATATAGATGTTCTGGTAGGATTACGCTCACTATAAGTCTCAGGGCTGTATTGACTAGCAAAATGTTAACGAAAGAGATTTCAATATCAGTAATGTGTCTTTCTGTAGTATACTTCACATGTTTTGAAGAGAAAATTTACGAGATTACGGGATTTTTCTTTAAAAAAAGGGGTACGATATTTTAAACTTTTTTGACATTGCGTTATTTAAGTTGCCGGACTAGGTAGCCGAAATTGTTACAGCGGGTCCGCCTTGACTGTCCCGGCTGGAAGGACCGAGTGTTCATCTCCCGCGTATGCTCTGTATGCTAGCATGTTGTGGCATTGTTGTGCACTCCCAACTAGCACGAATCACGTTCCAGCCCTCACCATTCCCTTCCAGCGCAGGGGCGCAGGGGCTTGCAGCACATTCGCTCAAGTACGCGATACTTCCCGGCTGTGAGTTCGCATCTCTCCTATGCCATGGACGCAGCATGTTGTGGTATGATGGAGCTCTCCCAACCATGTGTCACGTTTCAAATCCCCTTCTTTCCCTTTCCAGAAATAGGTACTCTTTCCCAGAATTGGCATTCGCAGCCGAAAATGACCTAGCACTGCTGTAAAAAAAATTAATATTTGAATTTATTTAATTGATTTAGCCAAAGGACAGTAAACATCACTAAACAAATGGTTTGTGACGAATGAGAGAAGTTCCATGTGGGACGTTTTATTGAGCTACGGAATCCCTTCCCAACATTTTAATTATAAATAGTTGATAGAAGAAAAAAATGTTGAAAAATAAAATAAACAAAAAATAAAGAATATAATTATACACTATAAACATTTGAAAAACTATTGACATTTTCGCTAAAGAGTTATTACTGCAGATTTGATTTTTTTGCATTGCTGGCAAAATAGAAACACACATCGGCTCTACTCCTACCACAAAAGTAACGAGGAATTTTGGGAAGGGCGACGGGGCGGAATGAAACAGAAACCCGCGAAGAACCGGATGTTACGGAAGCTGACATCCGGCCGACGAAGCGATCGCAACGTCAAAAAGCGACTGAACAAAAAATTCAAAAACTTACAACTATTAACTTTTCACTTAGGAACAGGAGACCGGACAAAATAGAAAATTAACAAAAAGAGCCAATAAGCGCTGTAATGAAGTATTCTTTTCCTATAATAATTTCCCATCAAATCTAATCTAATAATTAAAACACATGTAATTTTATATTGTTACATTATTTAATGTAAATTAATTGTAGCCAACACTCGACAAAAATATCTCGTGTGGCTGAAATCACATTTCAAGTATTTTTGCTGAACCGTATTAACTCTTGAGTAATTTTTTACTTTGAGGGTTTTACGGAATTAATTGTGATTTCTCTGTGAGATGAATATTTCAGACATGAATATTTATCTGTGAAATATGAGCCAGGTTTCGCCGCATACAATGCAAGATAATAAAAACAAATTATCTGATGAAAATTTAAAAAATCTCATTTGTATGTTCATTAAGAATATCTTTCTAATTTTTTACGTCATTAAGGATTAGAGAATGTCAGTACTACCATCATATGGATTTCCTATTCCTTTTACTTTTCTCCGTTTATTTCAAGATTTTCCTTGACCTCTATCGCGGGATTAATGTTTTGTGAGGCTGGTATTGTAAAAAATGTTTAAAAAGTAAAAAAATCCTGAGTATGTGATAAATATGAGGTTGGATTGTATTTGCTTGATACAATGAATATATTCTCGCTCTGGCGCACCAGTATTGTAACTCATTACACAAAATAATACTTTCATAATTAAATATTATAATTTTATCAAACCCATTATTAATGACTATTACGGAGCCGTGGAGTGCTGAAGGCAGTTGCAGATGCCACTTTCGTAAACTGTACACAGCAGGAAATACGTTTGAACATATTTTCTGAGAATAGGAATAACATAACATGAGTTATAACCAAAACGTAAATGACAGTGAATTAAGCCACTCGGAAATCGTAATAATGGATGACAAATAGAATTTTAAAATGAAAATTCAATTTCGAGGAAAATTCACGATATTTGAAATTTGGTACTCTAATTGTGTAACTTAAGGCAATAATACTGATTTCTTTTCCTGAAATACGGATCAGGAATCTTCAGGTACCCAAGACGCGAGCAATAATAATGAAATGACATTTGGTTGACACTGATTACACGACAGGTTTTCACTAATGAAATATTCCAGCAATACTTAAGAAAAGATAAACAGACGACCTTTATCTTCACGTTCACATAATTCTGCAATGTTCTGAAAGTACGTGCAATGAACGTCTTACGAAATATTGAGGATGATATGTAGAGGCAAACGTAAGTGATAACTTGCGCACTGTTATTTTCTATCTATGTATTTAGATAAGGCAGTTATTCTCATAATATTAATTTCTATATACGTGTTTGCTACGGATTTGCAAAAATTAACACACACCTGCAGTTTGTAAACATAGGCACTTGACAGTTAGTAGCCATCAATGAAGTTGTAATAGTGGACAATCTGATTAGATTATACTTCTCAAAAGTATTTCATCACTGTTTTCCACAGATAGAAAACAATGAACCACAAAAGTGCCTTCAATGTGTTTTCCTTGAGCGATTGGGTTATCTTCAAAACGGGAAGTAAGGTTGGCGAAAGAAATGGAAATTCTTGAGAAATTGAAAATATGTTTTCCCTTTATTGCCCTCAACATTAATATTAATAACAACAACAATAATAAATTATTATTATTATTATTATTATTATTATTATTATTATTATTATTATTATTATTTGCAACATGAATAACCACGTTGTTGATGCGACTAAAAATAAACTAAAAAACCTTTCTCGATCGAAAAATCCATTTCTCTTTTCTCTTGAAGACCCTTAACAAGTGAGTCAAATTTAATTAGAAACACATCAGAGAATCGTTAAAGACAAACATGGCTTTAGAAGTAAAGAGAACTCGGTCTGAGACGCGGCAGTGCCAACCGTTGATATGCTGAACTATCTCGGCCGGTAGAGGATTCGTAGCAATTGTTTGGTTTGTAAGAGAGGAAACGTCTACATCTGACGCAAAATCATTTCCCAAACGTGCGGCGCGACCGCGTCGCCGGAGCGAGAACGGCTGAAAGGCAATGCCTGCCGACTGGGAATGGCGGAAGTGGCTTCCCAAGGACGAGGAGACGGCGGAAAGGGAGGCGTCTGCCGCGGTACGACGTAGCAGGAGCCGACCTGTGGCCAGCGATGACGTGAACGCAAGGATGCTCTAGTGCTGAACACGCCGGAATGCTGACGTTACTCTTTCCGGCCCAACTCTTGAATTTCCACTTTTCCGGTACTAGTTTTGTAGCTGTTCCGTCTTTCCTGTGGGGTTTCAGTTATTTCGGGTAGTTTCAAGGTTCCACTATTCTGGTACTGCTTTTGGGTTCGCTCTATTCCGGTACTGATTTAGGGTTTCTTCTATTCCGGTACTTTCGGTTTTCTTCTGTTCCGGAACTGCTTTTTGGTTTCCTCTATTCTACCACTGTTTTTGGGTTGCCATTTTTCCGGCACTATTCTTGGATTTCCGGCTGTCCTAGCACTGCTTTCGGGATTCTGCTGTCTCGGAACTTAGTCCGGATAACCCCGCTTGGGTTGGATGCTTACGGTTAGAGGATCTTCTCCTCTGAGGAAATTAAGTCCGAGTTTCGTCTCGCCCTCGGGGGTGAGGATAATATATTTTCACTCGATCAACCTCAGAGTTGGAAGCTCGTACCTGGGAAAGTGCCCTACTCGTTTTTGGGAAGACGTATTTATTATTAACGATCAAAATTTTCGTCTAACTGGATTATAACATAAAGTTACATGTGAAAATTACATTAAAATATCACAAGTTGACAATCAGTTTTTGTGTTCTTCTGGTGGTAAGCATTAAAAATGAAAAAATATTTTTATAAAACAAATTATCATTGTAGAAACCTGATGTTTTAATGTTTAATATGTTAAATTTAACATGCAACACTAAGTTATAATAGAATCATAAATTATTTATCTTTAATAAAATAATATCGTAACTCTTGCAGAAGTTATCATGAAATAAATAAGACCTCTGTATACCGCGTTCTGGGCTTAGATACCAGTCTGAGGCACGACAGTTCCAATTGAGAATGAGAGTGGGCAATGCTTGTTTTACACTTCCTGGACTCCAAAAATCCCTAAAAACTTTATGACATTGGGACAATTTTTATTTTACCTTAAAATTTAACATAATGCGGTACAAAATCAAACTTTGTGGTATTGACAAATTATGAGTGCACCCCTGCGTATTCATGGCTTACCTCTTTACGAGAGACCTTGCAAATGAGGCTGCGCGAAAGAAGTTTAACCAATTTACAAAGTTATTACAGCATTTATATAATTACAAATTATAATAAGAATGTTAACTTTCAATCTTCGTCTCCCTTCCTTCTCTGCTGCCGTAACCCTAATGGGTTTGGGTCAAACATCCGCGTAGGAGTCGTTCTTAGAACGTATGAATGGGGTATCATCCCTTGGCTCAGCCGTAAGAATGGGAGAGGAGTATGATAGAGACCTTGCGCGGTCCGTTGATTGATTAATGTTTCACGGCACGTCAGCTGCTCTGGTCATTATTTCCGTTAGTGCAGTGATTGTTTATCGCGAGAGGCGAAGGTTTTCTCCCACCTGAACGGTGAGATCCAGCTCTTACCAACGATGTGTAGGCCGACGTGGCTTGTGAGATATTTCCTTCTCCAGGTATCACCCTTCAGCAGGGCACCATCCCAGTCGGGAAAGTCCTAGAGCCCGATTGGAGGTGCGTCAAGCTGGAACAGCCAATCCAGCACACCACAATGAAATATGGCAAATCATTTATTGCTAATTAATTGCCAATTAATTTCCACGTATTTTCTAGCATTTTGATTCGTAGCTTTGAATTGCTACCAATTAATTGCTACATTTTGGAATTAATTGCCATGTACTTTCGGGCCGAAAACGTGTATGAGCTGGCATTACGCAACACCGACAATAGAGAAAATATTCGAAAATATTCGAACATAGAGAGAACCAACGAGCACAATCAAATAAAATTTAGATCATAATTTAACAGACAATAGATACTAATTTATTGCTCTAAAGAGAAATGAATTGCCCTTGTCATTTATGAAATAAATTTTAAAACTTTATAGTTATACAACCACGTACGACATTCGAGTAGAAAATTGGAGAGTACTAACAGATACAAACGACTAAAATCTATTAAATAATTAAATACACATTCAGTACTAATTGATTACACCAAAGATAAATGTATACGCGTTGCCGTATATTAAATAGATATTGTTAAAATCTGAATCATAGTTGACAACAATGCCTGATATTCATTTTCGAAAATAATGAGAACCAACGAGCACAATCAAATAAAGCCAAGATCATAATTTAACAGACATTTGATACTAATTCATTACTATAAACAGAAATTATTTGCTCCTGCCATTTATGAAATAAACTATTTTACAAAATTCATAATTATGCAACCACGTACGACGTTCGAGTAGGAAATTGGCGAGTACAAACGGGCACAAACAACAAAAATCTATTAAATAATTAAATATACATTCAATACCAATTTATTACGTCAAATATAAATTTATAAACGTTGCCGTGTATTAAATAAATATTGTTAAAAACTGAATGATAGTTGTCCAAACAAGTCAGATATGCATATTAACAAATTTAGAGAACTGAGTTACTGGATTGAGCTCGTTGGTTCTCTCTATTTCCAACTGTGATTCAGTCTCGCATGGATGGCCAACTGTTATTCAGTTTTAACAATATTTATTTAATACACAGTAACGTTTATAATTTTTTGGTGTAATTAATTAGTATTGAATGTGTATTTAGTTAGTGAAAATATTTTAGATGTTTGTACCCGTTGGTATTCTCCAATTTCTTATTCAAATGTCGTACGTGGTTGTATAACTATGAAGTTTTTAAAAGTATTTATTTCATAATTGGGAAGAGCAATTAATTGCTGTTTAGAGTAATAAATGAGTATCAAATATCTGGTAAACTTTGTTCTTGATTTTATTCGATTGTGCTCTTTGGTTCTCTCAATTTTCGAATTTGAATGTATGGTCTGTTTGGATAACTCTGATTCAATTTATCTTTGGTGTAATACATTTGTATGGAATGTGTATTTAATTATTTATTAGGTTTTAGTTGTTTGTAACAATTGGTATTCTCCAATTTCCTATTCAAATATCGAACGTGATTGCATAACTATGAAGTTTTAAAAATTATTCATTGTACAAATGGCAAGAGCAATTAATTTCTCTTTAGAGTAATAAATTAGTATCAAATGTCTTAAATTATGATCTTGGTTTTATTTGATTGTGCTCGTTGGTTCTCTCTATGTTCGAGTATTTTCGAATATTTCCTCTATTTTCGGTGTTGCGTCATGCCCGCTCACCCCCGTTTTCGCCCCGAAAATACGTGGCGATTAATTCCTAATGATGGTAATTAATTGGCAATTAATTAGCAATAAATGATATGACATGTTTCGTTGTAGTGTGCTGACTTGGCTGTTCCAGCTCGACGCGCCTCCCGGCTGGTGCCCCGGTATGAGTGGAAGGATAGGGCATGTAAGTTGTGTGTGTCATGGGAGAGCAAATAACAAGAAAGAGGAAGGGAACATCGCGCGAAAGAGGGAGGTTCGTTGTTCACTTGTTAGCGCTCCGGCATTCGCCTGTAATTGATCGGAGAAAACATGAAAACTACCGATCAAAGCAGCCGGCCGCTATAATTTTCCTTCAGATAGCATGAAAATCCTTCCATCGTCGGGGCACGCACCCAAGGTCCTCCCGGTCACAGCTACCACACCCAGTGACAATGCAATCTCGGAGGTGCTCCGGACTAGGTCGGTGCGTTGTCCTTGACCTGTTATCTATACTGAGGTGAACAAATTCATGGGATATCTCCTAATGTCGTGTCGTAGTTATTTTTTAATTTCTGATTTCTAAAGCTTGCTATGGAATTTGTCGACACTTGATCTTAAGTTCTTTAACCAAATTATTTATATCAGGAATGTTGATCACGAAAATGGGAAGAATTTTATTTGTGTTGTTGGTTTGTTCACTTCTGTTTTCCTTTGGGTAGGTAAAACTGTTGTTTTCTATGCTTACGTTTACTAGACTTAAAGAACCGAATTCGCTTTGCACTGGTACGTTTTTTTAATTGGTTATTTAAGGTCGCATCAACATCTAGGTCATTAGCGACCAACTGGTACGTTGTACTTTAAATTTGATGGATCTGGGTGTTCACTACCATGTCCAGAACCCGCACTTTTTTTCAGTGAAGTGTCTAACGAGTGAGAGAAATGCGAATACCCCGCGTGCGACAGCGGGCAGTCTGGAGTCAGTTCTTGCTTTTAAGCAGTTCTGCACTAATGAACTACTCCAATATTCTTCTGGAACGAATCCGAGAAAACCATGGAAATCAACGATCAAAGCAGCTAACTTCTAGAATTTTCATTTCTTTCCAGCGGCAGAATTAAGATAGTTACAGATTTAGAAAATCCTACAACGTATTGATGAATCGAATTAGTTCATCCCTCTCTACGAACTTTTTGTGGCGAACTCGCAAAACAATTGCCACTGCATCCACGTCCAATGTTCACCTTCGTTCACCATCTACACAAAAACACTTCTAAAAGGTGCTTATCTACTATTGTACTCTTGAGTTGGATTAGTGGATTCATGCGGGTATTTTGAAACGCTTCATGAGGCACACAATATTTTACTAGTCTTTTTATGAAAAGCCCCAAAAAAAACTAGATCAAAATTGATTAAAAATGTTTATTCATCATAATTTATACACAGAAAATAAAAGTTTGATATTTCTACCATCAAAAACCATTTATTGGATTACGGAGTTACGGATGGGAAGAAACTCCGAAAATCTACGGTGAAAAATTTAAACTGCTTCCTCTGGCAGACATGCAAATCAATCAGCTACATAAAAAAGGCTTCATATATGTTTAACAATTCACTGCAATATTGTTATATTACTCTAAAAAACACAATTAGTTATACACTTTTGGATACTGGGAGGAAATGAAAAATACTCATACACAAAATACTCATAAAATACTCAAACTAGAAGGTTTAGTTGACTGTTTTTAATTTCTTGTAGAATAGCGTTTTCCCAGTGCACGCATAGATCAAGATAAAGTGTTTCATTATTCGTTTTTTTTTTGTATTTTCATGGTATTTATTTATTTAAAATAATCATTTTGCATTACCCAGGGATCATTTTGTATTGCCCCTTGGTCCTGAAATAATACACATTTCTAACAGACTTAGGCCCTGCCATCTTCACGCGCTGCTACGACCTGATTAGTGGTTAGGCGGAAGAGCAGGCCTTAAGGCCTGAGCCTCGCCACAAATAAAGACAATATTATTATTATTATTATTATTATTATTATTATTATTATTATTATTATTATTATTGATCTAGAGCCGCAATCGCCCCACCCCGCTGCCCTCTCCTAGCTCATTAGTTTTGTCCCGTCTATATCCCGCGCCACCCGCTCGACCTGTCCTGCTCGATCCCGACCCGGTATCCTGTACTGCAGCGTCACCTAGTGGAGAGTTACAATACTGGGAACAACATAAAAACCTCCTTCATGGAAAAACCAATAACATACGACAAGTTTCATGCAAATCGATAAAACGATGTTGGAAATTATCAATATCGGACAAACCAACATCCATTTATACATCTCCAACATTTATGTATCTCTCCAACAAATTAATTACAATTAGTTTTTTTTCTAATTTTCTGTAACTATTAATTTTACGAATATCAACTGCGTATATCTCAAAGAACGTTACATTTTACACAATACTATAATTAATAATTAACAGACTTGAACATTAATGTTATCAAATATTTACATTTTAGTCAACATTTAAACTGTCTCGTTGTTGTTTTTTAGTCTTCCTGGGTATCTAAGGAAACCATCGATACCTCTCACATGGCCAGAGGCTGCTTAGTTTTCTGTCAATTTATTATACATCCGAAATTAGTAACAGTGTTGTGGTCTGAAGCAGCAAACGTTCTACTCAACGAAACCACCCAAAATGGTTTTACATGAAAACATCACGCACGCCGATAAACAACAAACAAAACACTCACGTACACCACAGCAATTAAGTAATTATTTCAACAATAAAAATCTTCACGAATATTGCAATAACATAGTACAGTATATATACAGTTCAACAGGTCTTTAAAAATCAAGAATATCAACAAAATTTGCCGTCTCAAATCGCAATTATTTAATGTCCAGGATCTTCTTTTTCTTAGAGATTTGCTGTCGCATGATCTCATATATGAGCTACGCAGTGACGTACTGAGTATAAGAATTAAGTTGGTACGCGGAGCAAGATAATAGGCGGAATATGACAATCGAGTATTTGCATTTTATGTGGTATTGTATAAATGTAAAAATATCCCCAACTATACTGTGTGTAAATAATCAATACGTATTTCCCTTTCTGTTAAAATTCAACTTCCCCAGGATGTGGAAAGTATTTATAAGATTATTTTCTCTTGCGAGGAAAAACATTTGGAATTAAGACATAATCTTCACAGTTACAGGAAGTTAGAATTCAGGTTGAGGGAAGGAAATTAAAACAATAAAAGAGCACCGAAATAGTAAAAGAAGGTGAGGGAGCGTGGAAGGAAAACTGATGGGTAAGACGTCAAGTGCCCGGAAGCGGAAAACGCCCCATGACGTAAGAGGGTCCGCCGGTATCCCTAAACGTAAGACTAGAGAATGGCGACAGGAATTTTCAAATTGGCAACAGTGTGACGCGTGAAGCACAACCTATTCACTTCCGGGGTATGGAGGAGGGAAGGAGTTCCAGTAGAACGCACGTTATAACGACTTCTACTGTTCCCTCCCCCTGTAATACCTCTCCAGTAACTCATGGATGGTCTATTGAATTCATTTATTCTAATCTTTCCTTTTCTTTCCTTCTTTCCTTTTCTTTCTTTCTTTCCTTTTGTTTCTTTCTTCCCTTTTTCTTTTTTCTATCTTTTCTTTTCTCTCTCGCCTACACGCGTACGTAGAAAAAAGTATGGTAATGCTGCAGCGGACCATTTTTGTCAGAAAAACTTGTATTCTGGGGCTCTGATATCGAAAAAGTGGATAATGCCTGGCCCTCTATGCAGTACATTAGTTCATCAAACACGTTGTATAGACAGAAAACCTCGTTTTGTAGGTCCTTGACCTCGAAACTGTGTTTACGGCAAAACGTCTGACTGTTCGTGTTCCGACTGACTGTCCTTTTCTGTATGACTGCCAATGTGTGTCTGTCTGTGGTCAACACTAGCGTCAAAAAAGTTCAGCCGATTTTTTTCCAAAATAGATATTCCCAGACTAAATGAAGGGAACGCGAGGCCCTTTGAATTTGAAACGTACTTTGAGTTTTTTGGTATACTTTACCTGAAAACGCAATATTTTTAAAATTTTCTCAAAAATGACTCTAAATTGTTTGATTAAATTTGTTCCTCGGTTACTATAAAGGACGTTTCAGAGAACAGTGCAGGTCTCATTTTCCTTAAAATCCTTGGTTTTTCGAAAATTGCAAAAGTTCAAATTTTCTCGGTGACTTTCTACAAGAAAAAGGTGTCTTTCTTAAAGAACAAGACTTTTCCTAATAAAATCTGTTCTTTAAAGGTCATATACAACATTTCGAAAGTATTAAAAAGTTTCCACAAATTTTCGAAAATATTAAAAGTGGTCAAATATAGGCAATTCTTAAACTTTTTTCTCAAAAACACGGTTTCATATTTTTCCATTAAATTTTCTCCGCGTAAGGACGGTAAAAATGACGCTTGTCTAATTTCTGGTAAATTCTCTGTATTTTCGAAAATTGGAAAAAAAAATAACATTACAAACCTATAAAACTGAAGATAGAAAATTGTACTCTAAGCAAAACTGTTCGAAAAAAATAGCTCTATAAAAAAAGGTCTATTTTTTTGAAAAAGGAGTTCTTTCGTGTAATTTGCGCTTGAACTAAATGCATTTTATAAATACATTTTCTCAAAAAACCGTCCAATTTTTGAAAATTTTTGCACGGATTAAAGAAATGAATGATGCAGGTCGCATTTGCAGGTTGAACTTTCTGAATTTTGGCATATTGCGTGTTATAAATAACGGGAGAGACTGTTACGAGTTATTAGCATACACAAAAATTACGGAGAGCGACAGCGGGGTGTAGCGGTAAAGTGCACAGCTAGTTAACTCGATGAACCTGTGTTTGAAGCACGGTGCGGGATTTTTTTTCTGGTTGGAGACACTTTTGCAGGTTACTGATGTAGTACCTATAATATTGCGAAGCCGTTAGAAATAATGCGAAAAAGTGTGTGCTCTTGTGGCGCTGCTAGATATTACAGAGATGCAAATATTTTCGTATCAGTTCTATTCAAAAATGCACATTGCTCAACGTTCATTACACATGTATTCGCAATTTAACTTAAAATGTACGAATATATGTGTATTGGGAGGGATCCCAGAACTCAAGAAACCGTGCAGAAATTGCACTTCTCCTCATAGTACGTCACTCAGTTTTTTACTTTTTTTTACGTTAGATAAATGGCTACTTAATTAAATTGACTAATGAATAAAAGACAGTAACGAACGTGTTTGGCAAGACTGATTGAATAAATATTGATTCCCATGTAATAAAAAATAATTTGCCATGGCATATGATCTCCAGATTTTGACTCATTTCTTTCCATAACCCGCTTGAAGGAATAAACCACTACATGGAGATGGTACTGTTCACAAAATGACAATTATCCTCATAGAGATCAGAAAAACTTTTTCCCGTTGTGAAACTAACTTTATGTCCAGAAGCAAACGAAGGGTCATCTCAGTATTGGCTCATTAGATCAAGGGAAATTGGACAAAAAAACAATCGAGAGAGGGTTGATTGTCCCAGAAACCAAAAGGTTCACGACAAACACAGCCAAAAATCAAATATTAAAGCAACGAAGATACCGGACTTCGGAACTTCCACCTGTTGCTATACTCAGTGTGCAGGCATCGCACAAATGCACCTGTTGCTTTCTCGAGTCTTGAGTTCCTCCCTACCCTGTTTCCTTGCGCCTCTCTCTCTCCTGTTTCCACTAACTCCCTCGCCCGCCTCTACCCCTCCCTTCCTCTCTCTCTTTTTCTCTCTTTCACTTCCTCTCTCTCTTTCACTTCCTCTCTCTCTCTTTCTCTCTCTTTCTCTCTCTTTCTCTCTCTTTCTCTCTCTTTCTCTCTCTTTCTCTCTCTTTCTCTCTCTTTCTCTCTCTTTCTCTCTCTTTCTCTCTCTTTCTCTCCCTTTCTCTCCCTTTCTCTCTCTTTCTCTCTCTTTCTCTCTCTCTTTCTTTCTTTTCTTGTTCCTTCTCTCTGCTCCTCGCGAAATGAGGTAAAATTTGAATTAAGATCCGCTGTGTATTCATCGCAATAATAATTGACATACGTAATATGCCAATTAAAATTATTATTGTTAATGCATCTGCTTTGCCTTATCAGGAATGTTTTTCCTCGATATTTTCCCAATATATTACCAAGAATACTATACCAGATAACTCCCGCAAAATATTCGTGTCATCTACAGCAGTGTTCATCCAAAAACTTTTCCTTCTATGAGGTCAGATATTAATCAATCAAACGCTTTCAAAACAAATAACATCCATTCACTATCTGGAGGAAAGTATGGATGGAGGTCTGGAATTTGCCACTTGCTCCTCGCGAATTTTCAATTTGTATCAATAGACTGCAATCGTTGAAATCAATACTGCAATTCTCATAATTGGGGTAATCCTTAATAATATTGCTTTTGAGGAGTTTTCTCACTGCATTAAGTCACGTAAACATTATTAGATTTATGAGTACATGCGTTATAAATAATGCCGAATAACGTTTCTCGAAAACTCAACACTTTTCTGTAAAAATTAGCTCAAAATTCCGCATTTTCAGAAACCTTCAAACGCTATTTTCTCAAAAATGGCTGCAAATTTTTTCTTCAATTTTTTTCCAATGGATAGTGCTAATTGCACTGTTTAATACGCCGTAAAGTTCATTTTGGTGTACTCTTTTGTTGTTTCAAATATTACATAAATGTATTTTTTTATAAATGTAACAAAATGTGAAAAGTTATGTAAAAAATTAAATGTAATTTTAATTACATAAATGTAATTTTGAAATATCTCTCACGTCGTTAGTATGCATATTTCCATCGATTTGTATACATTATTACATTTGTGAGTGAAAGTGCTTCAAATGACTTCAAATGAAAATTTTCAAAAACTCAATAGATTCCTGTGAAAAAGAGCTTGAAATTTCGCATTTACGCATAATGCTTAATCGCCATTTTCTTAAAAACAGTTCCAAAATTTTCAAGGAAATTTCTATTTTGGACGAGATTTTACTCTTCTTTAATATTCTTGAAGTCATATTTCAGTTCTACTCTTAGGATACCGAAAACTTGAGAAAATGTCAAGAAAATGTACTTTCGGTGACGATAAATGGCAGCTGGCCAGAAAATAGAGCAAGACTTTAAGTCAGTCCACACCCAGTAAATTAGAAAAATTTGTTACGAGAATGTTTGTGCCATACAGTAGCACCTCTAGTTTTATAATAAATTCCTGTGGCAAACGCGGATAAACAAAAATGGGTGTCTAAATGAGTGGTGCAGAATATAAAACAGGCACACTTAGTCATTTTCTCTATTATAAATAGTTACACCTGTTGTTATTCTCTGATTTAGAATTTGAGATCATCAACAACAGATGAACTCAGATTGAAGTTTTGAAATAATATCAAATCGTGCTCGTATTCAAACCATTAGTACATCAATTCTTAGGCCATTTTGCTATATTACTTCGCGTATTTCTAACAAAACGCATCGAAATAATTTGGATTTCGTAGGATTTGATCTGCAGAACACAGGTTTCTGCGTTCCACAAACTAGCGATTATGCCGCAGGGTCGTATACAATTCAGATGTCTAGGCACATCCATCCATTCAAAAAGTTTATGTAAAATATTAGTTTTAAAGCCTAGTTTATAATAAAATCTTATTCACATATTTGTGAAAAGTTGCCGTATTTGAACTCAAAATCACGTGAAAATACTTATATTTTGAAAAAAAATTTAATGACATCTTTTAAAGATCCTCTTTTGAAGAATAAATTTCATTTGAAAAATCTGTAGCTTCAATTATTCCATACATTATTCTGTTACGGAGATGGGAAAAAACTTCAATATTTGCAATTTTCAAAAAAAGTCAAAGATTTAATGAAAATCACGTCTATACCATATTTATATGTGCACTTTGTTTTATTTGATAAGAAACGTTAATAAAATATTTGCATCCATTTTAGATAAAGATTTGAATACGCCCCGGAGACATCGTGTCAAGTACCTCCAAAAATGAAAAATATTTATTCCAAATCGGAAAGCTTCACGTTCTCCTAGTTCTAGAGTTAATGAAACTATTTCTATGAATAATTTTACGTAACTGCCTATGACCGCGCATCGACAAGCAAGTCTACTTTTTATTTTTAAAATTAATTTTTATTGTAAACTTGCAATAAATATTTTTTTCGTGAAAATAGACGCCGATGGCGCCAGGCAAATCGGGCCCTAAGTAATTGTGATAGTGAGAATGGCCTATTAATAGTCTATATAATGGTCAGGTTAACCATAATCCAGTTCAATTGATACTATTAGAAATAATTCATAGAACAATTATTCTAAGAATACATTTCGTCCACCTTCACTGAAAACAAATAAAAAAATAAATTTGTCCGAGCAAAAATTAACAGTTTACGAAATTATTATTATTATTATTATTATTATTATTATTATTATTATTATTATTATTATTATTATTATTTTGTTAAGTGTGGGGAGTAGTATGAGAAAGAGTCACAATTGATTAATATAAACAGAATTTGTGCTAGAAAAACCTGCGTAATCGATATTGTACTTTTGCAATGTAATTTGTTTGCAATTTTTGAAATTATCGAGAGTTCGTCGAAGAAGTAGCGTAAGCTTTTTACCGTCCTACATACGAGGGAAAAGTAAAGAAAAAACTCGCGCAGTTTGTGAGGAAATAATTGTTTGCTATTTACCATCACTTCACTCAGAATTACTCGAAAAGCAGTCGCATTTTTTGAAAAATTGCTTCCGACCATATTTTAAAATGTTTTTGAACAACATATTTTATTCAGGAAAAAAACCTATCTTCAATATTGTAGTTCTAGAAGGACAACGAAAAAGAACTTTTGCAAATGTTTGCGAAAAATCAATGATTTATCAACTTTTTCGTTTCCTGGGCCAGACAATAAATTATTCAATCGAAAAATCGTCGATTTCCGCCGCACCATTACAATACTTTATCTTTAATACGTACGTAGTTAGGACAGAAAGTAAATAAATTAACTAATTTACACAAGGGCAAAAATATGTTCCTTACTTCTGCGCCAAAATAACTTTACACACGTTAATTTCTACGGCAACATGTTATCCTCTTCAGAGCACAATTTGTTTGCGGGCCGTAATTTGAGTGGAGCTATTCCGAAGAGCTGATGCATTACCGACGAACATTTCGGACTCCGTCCATGGGGGTGTTGTTTAATATACTGATCAAACACCAAGTTGTACGAAAGTGTGAAAGTGTACAAATATAAAGAACAATATTTTTTAATTGCATGTTAACTAATTAAATATTTAGAGTAAATAAGAATAGGGTGATACAGGACAATAAATAAATTAAATAAATAAAATGTGTCTTTTACACGTCACTACTACTTATGTATTACACCTACCTTATGTATTACCTGGCATGTGCGGAATTATTCTGTTCCTCTTTGCTACGATTGACTTCTGAACTGGAAATTCGTTTATTTCTTTTAAGCTTCGAACAGCGGTTTGTCAAATCAGTTTCGAACAGCATTTTGTCAAATCGAAAGAGAGACACTGTGAATCTCTTAAGGCAAATCTCTTAAGGCGATGTCCGTAATTCGGTTCAATTTTTCATGAGTGTGTACAATAGAAAATATATTATAAAAATATACTCTTCGCTAAGGAAACTGGAGTGTTTTGAACAATTTATAAGACATCATTTTCATTATATTCCATTTGTAATTCCTCTGCATTTAAGTCGAAAAATGTAAAATTTCTTGAAGACTTTGTAGAAGGGGGCACATTGTATTCTTAGGTCGCAATCTAGCTAGTGAGAATTTTTGGATTCTTCTATTACTTTTTTGAAGTAGCAGCTTTTGCGCGCATCGTCACTTCGCAGTAACGCTGGCCACAAAGGAATAGAATCTCGAAATTTATGGCGAATAAAATTGACTCTTCGAAATTCTGTGCAATTTCATTGTGCGATTCTAAGTTTCTATGTTTGTTAATAAACACTTGGCAACATTCAAATGTTTCCCCAAACACAGTACCCTACATAATGTAACTCATTTCTGCTTCGAGCCTGGCCATTTGAGATTGGGTTTCAGTGCAAAGCTATTTTCACTTTTACAACAACGATTTACAAAGTGCGGAAGGTTCGCATGGGTAAAAGCTAAATAAAGAATGTGAATATTTCAAAATATATAAGACTTTATCAACTAACATGTCATTATTTTGTACATTCCAATGTCCTTTTAATTTATCGAAATAACTTCACAGGAAAGACCGAATACGTTCTCCACCGAAATGGAAATTCATGTGGTGAGTTTTTCGAAGATCGCAATACCTAGTAAATTCACTTGGAATGCTGACATGATCGCTAGCAAAAACTCGACCTCCTTCCCCGTTTTTTACGTTTACGAAAGGGTATGGTTGGGCTCATCAACTTACCCCATCTATCATCTAACCATCTTCTAAGAACCAAAGATTATTTCTGCAGAATTCGTGGAACATCACAACGATTCTGGTGCAGGCATAACGTACGCAATGTGATGAACACTTCGCTAGAAATAGGTTACTCCAGTTGTTGGTAGTACCATTTGGCATGAACCATGAAACGGGGGGACCCCCTCCCCCTGTCAAGGAGCCCCGACGGGTCCAAGGACACCGGTCGCGTGCTGCCGCGATCCTCAACACCCACTGCGCTGGCGCTGAGTTGGCGCCATCCACCTGCTGCCCTTCGCCGTTCGCGCTCATTGACGGCCGCGTAGTGCAGCCGGGGGGGGGGGAGATGCAGGAAGGCCATTGTCCGGCCGCTGTCCGTCGGGCCGTGGGCGAATGCGGGGCAGAGGGCGGCGTGACAGCAGCGGTGGCGGGGGCGGGGCGGGGCGGGGCAGGAGGAAGGGGCCGCTGGCGGGTGGTGGCAGTGGCGTGGGCTCGCGACTCGCGGCTACGGCAGCGGTGAACGGGTGGGGGGAGAAAGCACGACGTAACGACAGCGGTGGCGGTGGCGGTGGCGGTGGCGGCGACGCGCCAGCGGCAGCGGCGTCGGCGGCAGGCAGCCAGCGGGCGAGCGAGCAGAACGCAAGTACGAGCGCGAGCGGGCGGGCGGTCGACCAGCGGGCGAGCGAGCGAGCTACTCGAGCGAGCACGGGGCCGCGCGGCGTGTGATTTTGCTGCATCCCGTACAAGAGGCGGCGCCACCCGGCGCGACCACACAGTTGCTCGCAGCGCGTCAGCTCGACAGCACGCGCCGACGCCTGTTTCTGCGAGGCCCGCCCCCCTGCCGTCCCCGCCGACGCCGTTGACGCTTCCACCACCCGTAGGCGCTGTCACGTTCACCGTCGACGCCACTTCCGTAGGTAAGCGGCCCTGACAGTCGCGGCCACGGCTGCCGCCACCGCCGCCGCGCAGCACCGCTTCGGCACCTCGGTAGCCTGGCTGGCGCCACGTGCGGAACGCTGCGCTAAGCAGCCGCGCAGCCCGCCCGCCACACGCGCCGCACGCCCCGGTACCCCTGCTCACCCACTCACCCACTCACTCATCCACTCATCCACTCATCCACTCACTCACCCACTCATCCACTCACTCACCCACTCACTCACCCACTCATCCACTCACTCACCCACTTAGCCACTCACTCACCCACTCATCCACTCACTCACATACCCTTTGAGCCACTCACTCACACACTCACCCACCCACCCACCCACCCACCCACCCACTCACGCACTCAGTCACCCACCCACTCACTCACCCACCCACTCACTCACACTCTCCCACTCACTCACTCACTCACACTCTCCCATTCACTCACACTCTCCCACTCACTTAGTCACTCACTCACTCACTACCCCAGTCATCCACTCGTTCCGCAAATTTGGAGAGGGTTTGCGAATTTCCAAATGTTGAACGGGCGTTGGTGCGACGGCAACATGACATTTGGAAAAATCGCAATAATGTTTCTGAAGATCACAAATCCACGAACGCGACAAATTAAAAAAACGCCAAATTATTTTGTTCGATAAGACCGATTGCGGAGCGTCCATCGCGAACAAGCGCAGCTACAGATCGCAAATCTTACATTTCTACCGCTATCTCTGCCCGCTATCTCTTCTTCCCAAGACGGACCAGCAGATTCCAAACGATTTCTAATTGATGCATACACCGGTATGGGGATGCATGTGGGCACAGATTGCTGAAGATTATTTTGAGACGTGTTGCGAATTTTCAAATGCTGAACAAGTGTTGCGAAGGGGATTGAATGACGTTTTCAACATTATATTGATCGCTTAGAGCACAAACTTTGTATGACAATACATGGTTATTTTTAAGTTAATATAATTTTGGAAATCACTTCTTATCTCTCTAGTAAACAAAGATTTTATGTTCATAAAAGAGGTATCAGAATTTTTTTTCAAAAGGCATTGTCGCTCACTAAGTAGCTGTAGCTTTTACAAACATTCAGGCTTGATTTTCTCAAAAGTAGGAATTGTGGACATACAATATGTGTGAACGAAACTATCAACTAGATTTTTATTATGAACCTGTCCCCTAATCTTATGTTCATACTTGGAATAGACAAATGATTTTGATGGCTAGTAAGCGATTACGAAAAATGCTGGTGATGGAATAGTGGAATGGAATAGTGCTTGCTGGGCCTGTGCCACAAATAAGCAGGGGATCCGGTGGCAATACTTACAACTTCTCCAGTGCAGTCTCTGCGCGAACATCCCGCCATCCAGGATAGGCCGACGAGATTCAATCGATTCTCAATCCATCGATTAAGATAAGGAAGATGTATTCGTCAGTTTAAGAAACGGCTAATGTTTCGGATGACAGACAACATTAATCATTAAAAACAATGTTGATATTTTCTGTCATTATTACATTTTATCAAATATGGGCAGGAAAAGAGCACAAAAATATAAATAAGCGCTGTCAATGCGATCAGTTATTGTATAAGTTGTTCCAGGAATATATGTGCATAGTGTTTCTCGATTTTTAAAAGATATAATTGTCTCTACCAATATTTAACCACATTGGTGTGTTTTAGAAAGAAAGCATTCCTTTTTCTCGATTCGTGGGTTTTAAAAAGTAGTTTTAAAAATACTGAATCGAATATACGATGTTCAATGGGCTGGGCCTCTGTGCCTTGCATTCATAAATGGGTGGCTAGTTTTGGCCTCTTATGATGGATTAAGAAAGAACGCGCACCTCTGTGCTGGTGGGGTTCTTTCGTTACACACGTTCGGTGAAAAATCTTTATGAGCTATTGTCTCGTTGTTTATTGATTAAAATTGAAGTTTCGCATTTTGTAAGAATGGGGTTTTTACTTTAGAATTAAAAATTAGCTTACGAAATGCGATCATACTCAGATAAACTTGCTTTCTCCCATGAGTACATTATTTTGTCATTTAACTCTGTCCTCTTTGATCTTAAGGTACGTACCAATTAAAATCGAAACAAATTGAAACTCACAATTGACGGCATGTTTGTTCAAAAGAAATCTTGACATAATTTAAATGAAACTATTTTAATAAAACATTACTAAAATATTTGACTTGAACATTATTGTTCTCCTAGAAACTGTTGTAAACACTAAACGAGAATCATTACACCCGGACAGTAATAACTAAAACTTTTTCTATTAATAATATCTTGTAAATTTCATTTTTGAGAACATTATGAATTTAGTTACAGGCCAACTTAATTTCGAATAATAAACTGGTTGTCAAGAGAACATATCTATTTCGGTGCATTCGTGCTTATTTGATAAACTTCTGCACGAGGAATTTAAAAAGTTGGTACCTCTGTGCATTTCAAAGAACATTCCGAAAATGATACAATAGAGATGTCTCGAGACTACGAAATCTGCATTAATATTAAGATGATGGTTTGATTGTGTCGTTCGGATGTGAAGTCACGTTTAGGCACGATTCCATGCATACGCGATGCGGTCGGCGTATCAAGTGAACGTGGTGAATTTTACTCGTTTCTACAGAAGCTCCCATTTATTGCTTGGGACGCACAGTCTGGCTTCTTGATTTGCTCCTCCCATTACCATTAAAGGAAAAGGGAAACCCGTCATAAACCTGTGTAGAGTTTAAGAAGCCTCGCTTTCATTTGCAATTGTAACACCAACGGTCGAATACCAAAGGTGACCTGGAAAGGAACATTAAATTCGAGCCACTTTGCGATTCTGAACGTGAAGATTAATTATATAACTACTCTTTCCTGTTTTGTCAAACTGCCAATCTTCGTTGAAATAACTTGAGAATTTCGACTCTTTCAGATGACAGGGAATGGATTTGTGTTATTCGAGTCTCGGCGCTCAAGTTCTTAAAACCAATGATTCTGTCTGAACAAGTTTCCGTTTCTAATCATCTCACAGAAAGAATATTCTGCAAGTGTTTAGCGAATTTTCATCTGGGAATTCCCTTATCTTGTTTTGCAATAAGGTGACATCCTGTTGCACAATTTGCTTGTTTGGGTCTTTTGTGAAGTGTACAGCGTGTGAGAATGCCTCACAGTCTCCACAACTCTTTTGAAATTTGTATTACAGAAGGTTGATAAACATTGATTCAAAAAAAGGACATTTGGTACTTGAACATGTTCCAAAAGTTAGCATATTTGTAATTTCAAAATGAATATTTCTTAGAAAACTTCTCTAAGGCTCGGAATGGTTGTTGGAATAGAAGTTTTGTTGTTCCTTAAAATACACTATTTAGTGTTGTAATTGGTGCCCTTCAGTGAATTTCTATGATCATTGACGAACTCAAGTTTTCAAGAGTTCATTTAATTTCTTAACAACGAACTCTGAAAATCTTTTTATTGCATATGAATTCCACATAGTTATATTTTATTTCTTTTATTGAAATTCCATTTGTTTGTTTTTATATTTATGTGTATGGTTTTAACTTTAATATTTGCATTTTTTATTGTTTATATTTCTATTTATTTTTGTTCTTAATTGCTATCAAACGTACACTCATTTGCAACAATAATATATTATTATTATTATTATTATTATTATTATTATTATTATTATTATTATTATTATTATTATTGGCGGCCATTACTGGCCATGCTACTAGTTCCCTTCCGAGGCCCAATCGTATTTTATCCTGGAGAGAGATTAACGTGTGTAATTATAAGCTCTTCGGCTGTATCCCTTGGACATTATGGTCTCGCATATAAATTTTCATGAGCCCGAGACCAAAGATACTTTTTATCCATGAGAATTATCAAAACACGATACACGTGATAGTATCTTTGAGGAGTAGAATCATATCATGTGTATGTTTTTCTCCATAAAATATTAGTTCTATTTTTTTCCTTAAAAGTGACATCCTCGACAGATGATGTATTTAATATATCAACAAGTTGATGCATATGGCGCAACCTTTTTAGTAATACAGAATTCAGGATTATATATTACATAATTCTAGTTCGAAACATTGATAGATAAAAATGAATGGCGCATTCAGAAATAATAAAAACTACGCTTAATAATACCAGGTTGTTTCTACAAAAAAGGGCTAATCGTGGATGGCACTGCACAGGAAGCGAAAGTTTCATAGAGAAATAGAAAAATAATTTTTGTAAAGCAATAATTGTGGTCCTCGTTTTTTAGTTTCTAACTTTGTGATGTTACATTGTCTCCTTCATACAGAAAAATATTTATTAATCAGTTTTATACACTCAGTTTCCTAATCACTGCACACCACTCCAACATTTTTAGTTAGTAGGATCTTCCACTGACATCCAATCATTCACTCGGGTTATACCAACCAGAATTTCGCAAATAATTAGATTCCTGAATTTCTCATTTTGTGAAACTTATTTCCTAAGGTTTCAATAAAAGTATTGAAACTCTCGTATTCGCATTTTCCAGAACAATTTACTTTCACTGTATATAAAGATTTCCAAACAAACAGTAATGACACCAAAGTACGTGAATTTCAAGTGACGTATTTTGTGACAGGTTAATTTCGTTGTTTTAGTACTGATTATTATTCTTTGATTTTACGTCAGGAAACATCATCCAATTCGACTTCTTGTTTAGATCTTGATTCGGCGCTACATCACGTTGTAAAGATGACGCAGGTAGTTTCCATTTCCGTCCGCTAGTGACCCATATAATTACTTTGGTAGTTTAACGTTTGTCAGTTGCTACAATCAAATCGTAATAAATGAAATTAAATCAACGCTGCATAAGAGGAAGACCATGCAACAAATTTAACCACGCATCTGGCAACCATCTTGGCGCCTATACGCTTACTATGTAATCAGTATTGTTCAAGCGTTTAAATACCACTTCCGTTCCTCTGCACGCCAAACCGGTTTGAGGAAAAGTTGAGTTAAAATTACCACGGGATTATGACACAAGAGAACTCGGGGGTTCCCACGTTGTGACACATCGCAAATGTAGAAGTATATATCACTTACAATTAATTAACTAATTATTTAATTAATGTTTCGTGGTTCGTTGGTAAAAACTAGCTTGCTAAAGTAGGCGGCCCATTTGGAGTGCCCTGGCCTAGTCCTCGTCTGGCGGCAAACGGTGCTGGCCGCTGCTTGTTTACACAGCCCGAGGGAAGGAAGGAAAATGGCACTCGGGGGCGATCGGCTCTAATCTAGTGAAAGGTGAGTGGCACGCGGGCCACTGAATCGGGCCACCGCGACCAACTTGGCCCGAATTCTTCAATTTGAAGAGCCCTTGTTTAACGTAGTACTGCGGTAGCCGCCTAGAGTCGGCAGCAGGAGAGCATGGAAATGAATGATGAGCGCAACTGGTGTCCAGGTTGCTCATCCGAGCGATGTCGCCGCCCGAGCCAGCTGCTTAGGCAACGTGAGTGTGGATCCAAATTCGTCCGAATTTGCGTTCTCGGCGTCACGAACGTTTTCAACCGAATATTTAAGACAAACTCTACATCTCCGGCATAGTATAACTGCAGCCAACGCGTTCGGGTGACCATGGCATACGTCCCAAGGTCACAGAACGGTATCAAATGAACCTGAATTATTTGGTCAGACTAAGACATTGAACATGGACATGTATAAAATTTGTTTTGTTGGTTTACGAACAATAGATCTGAGTAAGATCCTCCTCGATTCAATTTTCTAAAATTATGGCAGAGCGTATTAAAAAAACGTTGATGAAATGGATTGTTGATAGGGTCTACCAAGAGTGCATCTGTAATGCCAAAGGCATGTGTTGTTTCTTTCACAAACGCATTCTTTATATCATACAAAACATTAAATACACTACGCAGCAGGAAGTTGTAATCTTTTCGGTTCCATCTCGTGTTGAAGTAATGATTTAAATTCGAATGTTTGGAGCAGACGAACGCAATGTGACCACTACATTTTGTCAGAACAAGTTAACCGTTCGCGTCTTAAATTTCCTTGGACAGACCACGGGCGCCCTCTAATCGTATCCTTAGCAGATGCCGAAGATTCACTTTGGACCTCTTAGAACCTTTTGATGTTTGAAACATTTCTAACAGTCACGAAATTCCGCGCTAACGAATCCCGTATCGAATACGAATACGACTAGCGAATACGAATCCCGTAACGAAACCCGTACACAACGATGCTCCGCTTTATCATGCGGAGCGTGCGGAGGCCGGGTCGGGCCCTGCATCGCGGGAAGACGTCCCGAGGGTCCAGTACATCTGCGGAGAGGCCGCAGATGTAGGACTTAAATTTCGTCGTTGGATAATGTGAAGGACGTTTAAGAGAATGGTGCAGGTCTCATGTTCGTTGAAACCCCTCATTTTTTTAAAATTGCGAAGGTTCAATTTTTTGGGAGTCTTCCTACAACTACAGTTATGAAGATAGAGATTTTTCCCTTAATGAAATCTATTCCTTAAAGATAGATTTTGAAATAAAGTCATGTACAATTTTTCAAAAAATTTAATACTTTTTGCGTAATTTAGCGCGAAAATTCGGGCGAGAAAGTACGCGCTGTTTTAGCACCACTAGTTATTAGTAGATAAATTGACTGACTAATGTTTCTGAGACGTAAACTGCTATTGTCATTAGTCCCATTCGCATAGTAAATGTTTTTTCCTGGAGGTGGCGGTGTCCATCTCCCGCTGGATAGTGAGGTTCGGGGTCGACGCTGGCTTACGGAGGATCTTCTCCTCAAGGTCCCCCTCCAACGGGGCATCTCCCCTGCCGAGACGAGCTCTGGTCTCGCATCATTTGTAATAGTCTGTGGCTAAGTAAGGACAGGGAAGTTGAAGGAAGAAGGAATCGCGCATGGTTCATGGCCCGTTTGTTAGGGTACTGCTCTAGCATTCATCTGGTATTGATCGGGGAAACCGCAGTAAATTACCTATCAGAGCAGTCGAACGATAGAATTCTTCTCCAAACAGCGGCTGAATTCGATATAGCCGTATCGTTAGTTTCAAAAAAACTGTTGGGACTCGAACCGTAGGAATTTCTGGTCAGGATCTTCTGAAGAGACGGTTACAACACTGAAGTTGTGCTAATTCTGCCGATAGCATTGGTAGAATTACGTGTCATTTGAATGTAAGTGATTATCATTCCTTAACAAGCCCCACTCTGTTTGTGGATACATTAAAGGTGGTATTTGTTGATATCGCATCATTACTTATCACGAAAACTTGTAAGAAAATGTTTTATTTATATAAGACTATTGACTGTATTGCTAGCTTCCGTAGACAAAACTTCTCCGTTGATAGTTTCTAATTGCCAGGATAATATATCAACATTGCAGCTTAGTCGATTACATGATATAAACGAAGGAAATACGGATAGCAAGTTTAAAATATTTTTAAACATAAACTAATACACATATTTAAATGAAAGTGTAATGGAAAACAGTATAAGTAGCACGTCATTTTTAACATCATTACCACTTACGTCAATACATTTTGTCAGCCATGGGACGAGTTTTGTCATTAATTAAAAACAGAGATATCTGGCCAACTCAAGCGACATCCCAGATTCGATTTGCACCTCACCGTCCTCAGAAAAGTTTTCCACCCATATGTTCCTTTCATTTTGAGAACAGATAAGTCGCAACATGCGAGATCAGGGCTGAGAGAGGTGGTTTAAAACATTGCAATCAAATGAGCCAACAACGTTTGCCTTGCCCGAGCGGAGTGCGGACGAGCTTCGTCATCAAGCAGACTTCATTCGTCAGCATCTTGCGACGTTTGTTTTGTATGGCTCTGCGGAGTGTCTCACAGTATCGAGAAGAGTTGATTGTTTCATCTCTGCGCAAGAATTCCACCACTAGAACCCCTTGTCTGTTCCAGAAAACGATTGCCAGGAATTTTTTAGCAAATTGGTGGAGTCTACATTTTTTGGAGAAGAATAATCATGATGGTACTTCACTGATTGTCGCATGCTCTCTAGGATATGGTAATAAATCCAAGTTTTAACTCGTGTCACTGTACACAAGAGAAGTTTCATCGTAACTCGCAAAACGATCAATTGATTGATTTTTTCGTGTTTCCGGGCGCGTCAACTGCTTTTGTCATTAGTCCCGTTAGTCATGTTCTTTTCTCGGGAGATGGCGATGATCTTCCCCCCGTGGATGGCGAGATCCGGCGCCGACAAACCGTCGGCTAGTGGGGTTTCCCCCTAACCAGGACTCTCCCTCCAGCAGGGCACCGCCCCAGCCGGGACAAGCTCTTAGCTCCGGACCGGTCTCCCGGAATATGTGGTAGTGTAGTGCATGTTAGTGTAAGTGTGTGAGTATAAGGGGAGAGTGTGTGAGTGTAAGGGGACAAGGAAGAGGAAGGACAGATCGCGCACGGTCCGTGGCCCCTTTGGTAGGGTACTGCTCCGGCATTCGCCTGGTGTTGATCGGAGAAACCACGGAAAACTACCGATCAGAGCAGCCGGCCGCTAGAATTCTCCTCCAGACAGCGACTGAATTCAACCTAGCTGAAAAGCTAGTGTCGAAAATCCTGCCGCCGTCAGGACTCGAACGTAGGACCTCCCGGTCAGAGGCACTGCAGTGACATCAGTTGCACTGAGCTACCGCTCCCGGTGCAAAACGATCAAGATACTCGTGCCCTTGACCCTGTTGATTTTGTATTCTTCAGTAAGCATCTTCGGAGTCCACCTTGCGAAATTCTATTGGATCTCTCACGATTTTATGAACAAGTCATCAATGGTCACACGCAGATAAGAATGAATATGCTCTTGACGTTTTTGCACAATTTTATCGGTCATCATCGACCCGTCCACCTCTTTCTTCATCGCGAATTGCCTTTCTTCCAAATTTGAAATTCCGAAGCTACTTAGTTGATGTTGCCCTGATACAAGGTCCCATAAACTGAAATGATTTCGCAATGCGTGGCGGCGACGCACATGCCTTTGCCATTAAGGTAGCTTATCATAACGCGCACTTCGCACTCGGCGGGAGGCGAAATGACAGCGCTCATCTTATATTGTCCCCACACGGAGAGCCAGAATGATACTGATTTTCCTTACCACTCTTTCACTTCAACTAGCTCTTCCCTACACAGCAGTGGTAACAACTATGAAAAAACCATTTCCCTTCGAGAGATATGCACCTTGTAATCTTACATTCTGGCTATCTCTCGTAGAATGTATAATTTCAACACGCTAATCAAATTATGAATTTCAATTTCTAGGGATTCATTGAGAAGAATTTCGGAATACTTGCTATTTCTTGTATGCATTATTGACAAAGAAATACTTCTAATTTTGATAAAGAAACTAAAAATAAAATACTATTTTCTAATTAAACAATGTGTAGCCTAGATAGTATCTCAATATTCCTTTATTTTGAACACGATTTCTAGTATCGTACGTTATTAACCAAATTTAATGTCAGATTAATGTGAGACAATCGCACATTCTTTCTATCAGAACAGACATATCTTCTTCATTACGATGCACCTAATTCTCTAGCTGCAATGTAACACAACTCTTTTTCCACCAAATTCATCTACTTGAGAAACATTGATAAAATCTCCCCATTCATACATATATTGAATTCTTCAAAAGTAAACAATTTTAGCACAATAAAACGTCATTGACTATTAAGAGATTCATAATAAATGTAAACAAAACATCGAAAAAGTACTTTTGTGTTTATCATTTTGTCTATATTTTTTATTATAGTATGTTTAAAGGAAGTTATAGTGTCATAACTAAATTGTCAAGGGATTCTGCAGTCTTTTCAGTTTCAGCTTGGAGCATGTTTGACATCAATTTCTAAAAAACTGCAGATGCAAATTCTTATCTTACATGTTTTATGAACAACCTTTTTATGAACACAGGTAAATTTAAATGACAGAAGAAAGAAAACTGCCTTCTGTCTGATTTCTTGTCACTCTGTCATTTAAAGGTTTGTAAATATTTAAATTAATGCAAATTTTATAGTTCGTTAACGTGATTACTTTTCTAATTATTTAGATATTTATAAATTTATCCCCTTTTTGCCTCTCAGTGTTCAGTATCCTGCCACAAAGACCCCTACGTACCTAACGATCTCCTAGAAGCCTCGCGTGATGCCTCGCCTGTCTAATCGAGAGCGTAAAGTCTCGCGTTGCAGGAGCTTATGTTTTATGGTTGCGCGGAGTTCAGAGATTCCGTTATCGCAAGGCGGGTGTTTGGCAGATCGCAAGCAAGGGCAGAATCTAAATCAGACTTCCCAGCTGGAGTCTGCCAGACGCAACAGGTGGCGGTGTCTTGCGTCTCTCGCCACGCATGAATTTACATAGCGCAAATGTTGACAGATGAGAGGTCGGTTGAGTAGCATACGATTTGTGTTTGAAATTGTAGTGGTCAAAAGATAGCACTCGACGTTTTCACCTGATTTTCTTGGTTTCATTGCGTCACTTTGGACGTCCTTTTGTTCATAATATCCAATTATTTCATCATTGATTTCTATCACGAATAGGAAAAAGAATAATAGTGGATAATGAGAATAGTTACCGTGTTTAGATTGATATTTAAGTTCACTTAATCGATATATTCATTTCTTTCTATCATTTTCATCTTCCTCGGATTCGGGGTAGACTTTGATTATTTAGAAAGAGTAACCTTAAGGCATCCTTGTACACGAATGAAAAAAACGTTTCCATTGACGTGTTTCCAATTACACAACAATGGCTAAATGCTGTGTGATTTTCAATAATTTATTGCTCTGATGTAACAGTTTATAAAACATTTTATGAAAATTTCATAATTTATCATATTTTAGAAATGCAATCCTCAAGAGTTCACCCGAAATGAAAATAAGAATAGAGACCAAAGAAAGCATAAGACCGGCTGATTTGGCTCAGGATAAATTTACAGATGTCACTACAGTGCCTCTAACCGGGAAGCCCTACAGTTAGAGTCCAGACAATGGTAGGATTTTCGATACTAGCTAGTAAGCCTATCAACATCAGGCGAATGTTGGAGCATTACCTTAACAAACGGGCCAAGGACCGCAATCGATTTTTCCTTCATCTTCCCTGCACTATCCTCACCTCTTACTTACACACAAACATACATATATACATACATACACACACATACATACTCACACATAGATACACATGCACACATACATACATGCATGCATATATACATACACACACATACATACACACACACCCTAACACATGTGATAGGAAACCAGTCGGGAGCTTAGAGCCGGTCCCTGCTAGTGCGGTGCCCCGCTGGTGGAAGATACCTGGAAGCGGAAATCGTCGTAAGCTGACATGAATGTCAGTGTCGGTTTTCACTATCCAATGAGAGAGAACATCGTCCCCTTCCATAGTAAAAACATGCACTACACATACGGGGCTAATAACCATATCTGTTGACGTATCGGAAAACGTCGAAATAGTCAATCAACAAGAACCTATGTAGAACAAATAGATATAAATAGAACACAGCTGCACATTTATATTAAAATAACTTAGAGATAGAACACGATTATTAACATTTCCGAGGAAACGAATGCAGCTTAACTTTTGCTTCAGATGAACCGAATGAAACTAATTTTAACCGAAATGTCACATTGCCACAGAACAATTTACCTAACTTTTGTATCTTTTTATGCATTCATTTTGACAATTACAGAATGTGCCTATATTTCAGGTTTATTTTTCGGACGGAGCGGCTTTCCAGATAATTTGTTCTCAGATCTGCCTTAACTTCAGTTAGGGATCCATAAGCTCTACTGATAGTTATATCTAATACAATTGAGGCGTTGTATAAGTGTTTATGGCATTGCATCACAACTCATCTTTGGTTTTGACCTACTAAAGCGAAAGAACTAGAACGCATGATGATGTCACGGGGATCTCGAGGTTATTCCAAGAAATAAAACAGTTGGATCATGTTACTTTTACCACACATGATATCTCATAAAGCATGATGTGTTTGCATTTATACAAATTTGTTTATCTTTTCTAACGAGCTTGTATTGATTACATTTAATTTATAAATATGTGCATACGCAAGGTCAAAATTATTGCACCTCTTTTTTTGCAAGGTCAAAATTGTTATTCATGGGATAGAATAATTCTCTCCTGAAAAAATACTCTAATTTATTGGGTTTAAATCTTGTCTCACAGTGAGAATAGGAACGAACATAATGAAAAACCTTAATGTGTTTTATCGTTCGTGTACATATTCACTACATAGCACACATAAAGAACTGTTCTTCACATATTTGCGAATTAATGATTATATGTTCAGCTCTTTCAACTTTTCACGCATGGGGGAATACGTTTCATATAGAAAAAAATAATTTAATATGATATCGGTACCAAACATTTGGGGCAATTTTAAATTCGAAGTTGTGTTAGCCTCGAGATCCCATTGATTGGGAATAGCGTCCAAATCCGTGGAGCCAAAAGATGCCTGCTGAAATCTCGCGCAAAGCATGGGAGTTTTCACCATGTGGTTATGGTATGTTTCCCTTTTCACACAACCAAGTGTTCCATCTGGAAATCATCCCATCCAACTATTCATTTATCAGCATCATTTTCCCTACGGGATCACCTTACCATCTATGATCATTGAAAGGCAAATGTAAATCATTAAATTGATCACCTACCCTGGAGAGGGGAGGACATACGTACACGTTTAACTTAAAAAGACAGATTAAATTGGTGTGATGTACTATAGTGGAGAAGTGCAATTTTTTCGCATTGACAAGAGCTCTGGAATCCCTACTTTAGATCTTATATTAAGCTGAATTAGAAATAAAGTAGCAACGAACGAAAAAATCTATTTATAATGGCAAATGAATAATTAATGGCATTTGTAACGTCAAATTGATCTACTGAATCAAATGAATCTAGAACAAAAATAGAGTGTAGGGATCAAGGATCTTACTTGTGGGAGAAACGTTAATCAATCCTGCCCGCACATTCATTGAATGAATGGAGAGGAAAGCGAGTAGCACTTCGTGTGCATGGTGTACCAGAGTTTGGACCATGCGACGATTACATTGGAGCTGCCCCAAGTAGTCATGAAAAATCGCTGTGTCCTGGTCTACGCCAACCTTCTTCCCTTTGCCAACGCCATTCTAATCCGCGAAGGAATTTTTCCCAGGGAAATTCGAGTATGATCTATTGACAAAACACAAGTACACGACAAGCACAATTAAGCTGAGAACAATGCCAGAAGTTTTTATTACTATCGTAAAATTCACATTATACGCTCTACCAGGTGAACGCCTTTGTACTTGACTTAAAGTTAGCGAATGATATGCCCCAAATAAATATTTACGTATATAATTAAAATGTTCATGTTCACGAGACTTTTTATTCCTATTTGATAATTTCCATCACTACCATTGCAATTATAATTAAGCTACATAAACTTTTACTTATTTAACGTCAGAAACAGTTAAAATTGAAATGACGTACTATCGAAAGATGTGCAATCTATGAACGTTTTCTAGAGCTTCGGGATACTTCCTTAATTTCTAGATATATTTCTCATATATAGTTCAACGGCTTGCCGGTACCGCTGCCATCGGAGCCCATGGCTACGTCATGGAAGAATATATTCCTTGAAGTTGAATTATAAAAAAAGGTGGCAACGAGCGTTTCTGTCATGAATTAAATGGAAATATTCGCTCCCAGGTAATAAAAACTATCTGCAAAGGCAAGTCTTCTATGTACTATTTTCGCTATTATCTTTCACTTTGCCCTTCGCGCAGGACTCAACTTACTGCTGTGAGAACATTGAGAATGATTACTTGAATAATTATTTTGCTGACTGAAGTTAAGAAAACGTGCACAGATAGTGAAGCAACATTTATGACCAGAAGCAAGCATCTCAGTAGTTGCTTGTGGGGGAGCTGTAATACTTTTTATTAGGATGCCTTATCACCTTCTTTTTGTTTGAAATGATAGAAGACACCGAACGCATCACCAGAATTAATATCGTTCGTGGTCTTCGAGGAAAATAAACTACTCAGATTAGAAAGTCCACTAGCCACTACATATTTTGCTTTCGTCATTACATATTCCAGTGTAGTATGTTATGATGTGTGAAATAATAATTTCGATTAATCTTCTTTTTCTGCCTTTCCTGATATCGTGTCATACAGTAAAAATAGTAATGAGTTTCTCAGAAGTATGTGTAACGTTAAGTGGCCAGACGTGTAATTTTAGCTCCATTACGCAATTTCGAAAATTTTATAACGTTTATTTGCTTATATGTTTTATTTCTCTGTCGGTTCTTTGTTTTGAAGAAAACAAGCGACTATCAATGGATTACAATCATTGCGAGATCTTCAACTTTTCAACGTGCTGAAACCTATTTTGATAGCCAATCGGGTCAAACTTAATGGAAATGTACTCCAGGGACGAATTGCTTGAACTTCTAATTATATATTCAGGTAGATGAATAAGTTCTTTAATATGTACATTTTAAAAGAAAATACTGATAAATGACTCGGCATTCACAAAATACTTGTATGCAAATGCTAAGTCGAAGCGGTGTCGGGAAGAAAGAAAAATACATGGTTAAAATATATTCGATACGGCATATTTAATATTTTGGTACATTCATTGGTTTGATTCATTCATAAATTTCTTTTTCTTAGATGAATAAGAAATATTGTAAGTTCTAAAAGAAACAATTTGATAAGATACATGCAATACTTTGAAATAAATACGTTATTTTGTTCATATGTTATCTAATGGTTACATTTTCATTAAAATATTACATTATTCACAAATACATGATTATTTTTGGCCAAACAAAAATTCTGTTGGGCAAACTAGTAGTATAAATGACCAGAACGCTAATTAGAGACTTTGGATGCTTTCGGTAACAACTGATGATGGGCCTTCCGCCATAATTATTTCACCCAAAATGTGACCAAATTTATTCTAGTTATATTATTAAAGAAACTTTCTATACTGTAAACAAATAAAATATTTTTCAATAAATGCCTGGTTTGCATGTGCTATTATATATCCTTTTTTATTCCTGTTTTAATCTGTTAGGTAGTAAAAATATAAATTGAAAAGTGCAAATATGAATATTACTAGCGATGTGTAAATTACCAAATTTTTAAAATATGTATGTATGTACTTGGTGTTTTGGGTCGGTAGTCCGACTTCGCCGGCAGCTACCGGTGTCCCCCTTGCCTGGGTCTAGTTAAATTCCCATGCATGGGAGTAAGAGCGACATGAGGCAAACATGACGCATTCTTTCCACCTTAAGAGCAAGATTCGCCTGCTTGAGCTTTTCTTCGCCACACAGCTACAGAAATTGGGACGATTTTGAAGGATAGCTACAACTATACTTTTGCCTCAACCGGGAATCGAACCCGGTGACCACAGCACACGAAAAGCTAGAACGGTGCTCATAAGCAATCCCATAGGCTATTTTTAAAATAAACTTCACTATAAATATTTTATTTGTTTCTCATTAGATCACTTTTCAATTCTGATTATTAGTGTTTTAATGCCCATTATCTACTTTAATAGTTTTTTCATCGCCTGAATACAATTTTATGGGCTATTTGTGAAATAACTATGAAGTTACTTTTCGCCGGTGTCGTTAGTCGAATTTGGTTTACTATGCTCCGTGAAGTCAAGGAAGCTAAGCAAATTCGAGACTCACGGATTCCTGGTTGGGTGACCGGCTAGGAATCTCGGGATCTAACGGCGTCGAGCCCCTGGTCGAAGGCATAAAAGTCCCTGACTGACTTGACAATGGACGTAAAGAAGGATTAATCCACGCAAGCGCTCATTGCCCAACAAGGGTTTAAGAGACGCGTTGCGTCAATGACGCAAACATTTTTTTCAAAAAAATGTTACACATAACATTTAAAGTAATGATCTAATGTCCCGAAATGACTCGAATACAACTTGAGAGTTTTGAATGATTCCCCGTGAAAATTCAAAGAGAGTCATTTATTCATTATATGAATAATATTCATTTTTGTGTACTCAGTGTGTGAATATTGCAAAAGCAACTGATATTGACATGGAGTCAAGAATCGGCAGTCTAGAAGTGAAATAAAGTTGTATGTACTTTAAGTCGAAAGCAGACTCTCATCGATTACACTAAGGAATAATTCTTACCTCGAGATAGGTAGAGTGAGCAATGTACTCAATTTTATTTGTAGATTACGAATATCACAATAAAAACGTTATATTCCGTCACAGTGTTTACATATACCGTATCTTTTTAGCGTATCAGACTGTATTTTGCTTTAATGGAAATTACATTTTTATTGCTCATGCAAAGAATGTAAAATCAATAAGCATAAAATGTATTTAAAAATAAAATATTTGTCCAGTTCATCATGCAACAATTATTAGCTATCAATAAAATTAGGCCTTTAGCTGTTTGTACCTTCTAGATTCGAAGACTGACCATCTTAATTCCCAGGCGTGCAAATCGCGCTCAGTCAGGTCTCAGTGCATGTTTCGAAAAGTCATGTTCATCCTCATATTTCCTACTACTCAGTAGTCACCGAAAGAAATAACTTTATAAGAAAAAGAAATACCTTACACTGAACTGCCTTTGCGGATTCGGTGGTAAAACTGTTAGCGTTCCGGATTGTTTTACCCAAGTTTGCGGGTCCAAACCCGATCGAAGCCGTGGATTTTTAATTATTAATTTATCTTTCAATTTATAAAATCCTTCGTACGCCATTCTTCGGAGGGGAAGTAAAGCCGGTTGTCCCATGTAGTAGATTTACTGCATCTAAAATATCCTCAAGCCTAAAAGAAGCCTCTGAGCTAAATCAAATTTGCCTGTTTCGTCGCCCTCTTGGGCGCTATGCTCCGTGCTATGCTCCTCTCCGCTAGACGATGAAAGGAGCGTAGCGAAATTTGCGTGGTCAGACGGAAGAGCCGGCCCGAGTCTCGCCACGTAAAATAAGGCATTAACTACCTTATTGCAAGTATAGAAGTATCCAATTGTTGGGGTGGCAGACAATGAGTCAATTGGTGTCGTGCAGATCTCAAGTCGTTGAGCGGAGAGAGAGTTCAGGAGATCAACTGATGTCACTGCAGTGCCCTCTGACCAGGAGGTCCTAGGTTCGAGTCCCGAGGTGGCAGGATTTTGGACACTGGCTTGTCAGCTAGGTCGAGTTCACTCACTGTTTAGAGGAGAATTCTAGCGGTCGGCTGCTCTGATCGGTAGTTTTCCGTGCTTTCTCCGATCAAGCACTTCATGCCGGAGTAGTACCCTAATAAACGGGTCACGGACCGCGCACTACACTACCACAGATGCCGGGAGACCGATCGGGAGCCTAGAGCTTGTCCCGGCTGGGACGGTGCTCCGCTGGTGGGAAATACCTGGTTGCGGAAAACCCCGCTAGCCGACAGTAGGTCGGCGCCGGATCGTTTCAAAAAGTGTTTGAAAAAGTGAACAGAAAACTTTGAATTACCTTCACCAAATTTAATTTCCTACACCTCCATGAAGTTTACCAAAGACAACCACGATGAATTTTACCATTTCGTACATACGATGAAGTTCACCAAAGATGTACGATAAATTTAATCCTGGGGCAATGACTAAACAGAATCTCTCAGACAATATTTCTTAGAAATTTCAAGAACGAAGTGCTCCTTCCAAGTTAATATTTTGTCTTGACGTTCTTCGCATTTACCCACAATCTTCGTTTTCTAACCCGAACAAGCGCTTCAGCTATACCAGCGATCTCTGTAGAGATGAAGCTGACCTGAGACCTCGAGAGCCTCATGAATCAAGTTATCTTGTCCCACAGCTGGCTCTGACTCTCGGATAGCGAGATAAGTGTTTAATTCCGTTAATATACTCAAATATGAATTACTTGTTCAGATAAAAGCGTTCCGGTCCAAATAGTAGTACACTACTAATCATCAACTGAAATTAAAGTCTCTGTTAAATCATGGATAAATATGGCATTATGTATATTTGCACATCATATCCAATGAATTGATAACACGTGCACTCAGTTTTTCGTTCACATTTTGATCGGCTTTCGTTTCATTTTTGCTTAGTTACACGCAAAAACTGTATGATCTAAAACTGTTAATATAACACCGTTTTGCGGGTACATTATAAGTGCAGTTAAGTACACTTTATGAGGAAATCCGAGCAATCATTCTATTATAGTTTAATATTAGACTTTCAATAGTACTTGTGTTTGTGATATTACTAAGAACTCGTTTACAAGATTCTCTTATCCCTGACAGAACTGCCGGTCGAAGGACAAAATACCAATCCCTTTTTTGAAGAATTGAAAGCGGTTCAGTTTTTACTCAACTCTAATGACACACGGAAAAGTACGTTTCTTTTTCGTATCAGAAAGTTTTAAATCAGTAACATTCTTTCACAGTCTCCCCTGGCGATAATGTTATGATGTCATTTGCAATCAACAGTTATTGTGAGATGTAATTTTCAAGATACAGGTTATGTACTTACTTTTGTAAACCATGAAAAATAGATCTTCAAAGACCATTCCTAAAATATGTACATTGTTTTAGATTGTCACTTGAGAGGTGAAATACGCTATTGATCTATGGAATTAAAAAGTTCATAACATACTAGGAAATTCACAGAGAGACCAGAAATTAATATTAATGCTTTCGAATTATTTGGGTCGCAATCTCCATTTATTATTTATAATAAAAGAAGGAAATGTAATAAGTAATAGCACAAAAATAAAAGAATTTCACGAATAAAACCACTGTTTAATAAAATGAAGCTTGAGATAAAGCTTGAAACAATGCCCGTCCAGAGTGTCTAACTTTAAGCCAACTTGACCCAATTCAATTTCGAAACAGTTCAGTTTTCGAAGTAGGTCAAACAGAGGTCGGAAATATGCATCACATGCATTCGGATCAGGGTGTGACGAAATAGTTTTTAGCACACAAGTAAAATCAATTTATTTTTATAGGAATTTTGATATGAATAGAAAAGTATAGGTAGTATAAATTGTTCCGTAGTTTCCTTATGCAGACTTTTCGTTGATCATGTCAAATTCGTCGTTGATCGGGTCAAATTCATTTATCTTTCATTCATTCGTTCAGTCACTAATTCACTAATTAATTAATTAATGTAAATGAATGAATGGATTAATTAAATAATTAATTAATTTCTTCCCTCATTCCTTCTCTCTCTCTCCCTCTTTCCTTCCCTCCCTCATTCTCTAAATTACTCACTCATTCTCTAAATTACTCACTCATTCTCTAAATTACTCACTCATTCTCTAAATTACTCACTCATTCTCTAAATTACTCATTCCTTCCCTAAATTACTCACTCATTCTGCACTCACTCATTTCTGCACTCACCCATTCCTTCACTTGCTCAATCACTCATTTATTTATTCAATCACGCATTTATTAATTCAATCAATCGATAATTTATTCAATCAATCATTAATTTATTCAATTAATCATTCAATTAATAATTCAATCAATGAGTCGTTAATAGATCAATAAATCATTCAATCAATCAATAATGCATTCAATCATTCACTCATTCATTCAATCAATTATTCATTCATTTATTCATTCACTCATTCACTCACTCATTCATTCACTCCTTTATTAATTAATTAATTTATTACTTATCGCTAAAAATAGTAAAATGGGGGAGAAATATCATCCTAAGCAGTCCGCGCCGCGGTCACATCAAAAGGACCGGGCGCAGTTGAACGCACCGAGGCCCATTCGAGGCCCACGTGCGACGTGCTGGCGCGTTGCGCGCGCGCCGCCACGGGCCGCAACGACTTGGCGCGATCTGCCGCGAGCTGGCATGGCGGCGCAAGGCGGCACATGGCGTGGCGTGGTGAGGCATGGCATGGCACACTGTTCCCAAACGCCTCGAATGGTACACGCCAAAAATTCAATGCGTCAAACCAATTTCCTCAGACCGTACACGTTTATTGAAAACATAATTAGAAACTGATGTTTACATGATGAGGCTGGCAAGCGATAGACTATGTGATACAATAGCGCATTTTTCAATTGTAGTGTCTTGCATCTCATGTGATAAACAAAATGCAACAATTCTTCCTGGAACATCATAAAACAGAGTTTACAAAAAGACATGAAGCATTTTGTAATAACGTTCCTTTTTTTAAAAGAGAAATATGCTTCTTAAATTACATACTGCTGTATCTCATAAGGCAAAATACGTGTAAAATAAAACAGAAATTACCAAAAAACAATAAAAATAACAATTTACAACTTAATATACTGTATCTACTTTCAATTCTACTCAGGACACCGATTTGAACTGTCATTTAAGCTACACAATAAAACTATTTAAAATGGTTGCTACCAGGGCGGGAAATGCGTTTTAAGTTCTTGAAGTGACATTTCGGCCCACTGTGTGCCGCGTCACCGCGCAGCATGGATCTTGGCGGAGTCGCGCGATAAAGGCGGGGTGTAGATGGACACAGCGGTGGGTCATGGACGAAATAGGTTGGCCAGGTGCCACTAGGGCCAATAGAATTTTCAACGGATGTGTAAAAAGATCTGCCACGCCCTAATTATTAATTATACACGTATTGTAGGCCACCCTTAAAGCGAGTACTCAAGGGTTTCTCAATAGGTTTATTCTCTTTCATGCGTGTTCTCATTCCGTTCATGTTTTTCGTGTCAATTTTATAATCTTCAGTAAAAATCTGAGTTGTCAGTAAAATTGAAAAGACTAAAGCGATGACACGTAGAAAATCGATTTGTGTTATTATTTCAATTGACAATTCAAGCAGAAACAACACCGGCGTTGCTAGCTGAAGTCCATAACTGCGCTCCCTGAAGTCACAGAGGTTAAGCAATTTCAGACATTCAAGACGGGTTCCTGATTGAGTGACTGGTGAGAACCACCGGATCTAATCGCCGAGAACCTGCCTGAAGAGATAAAAGGCAATGACTGATTACGACTGACGATGACTGACTACATTAAAGGAGAATTACTCCAAACGTTTCACGCCAGTAACTGGCTATAATAGAATGTTGTTACTAAATGTATCAGAACTTAAAGAAAACCTGCAATTGAATTTCAATTTTAGTTCGAAAAAATTCGTGATCTGTCAAATACTAATTAAATATTGAGTTTTTAACAATAAAAGAGCGAATAAAATTTTCTATTCGCACATGAAGTTGGGATTGTAGTTTTCTCATTCCCCGTCATGATTTCGTTCGAACCTTACCGAGAGGAAGAGCGTCCGAAAAGTAAAAGCTTAATATGAGTGGGAACAATGCAGTTTTATTCAATTAAAGGATGTACACGGACAAATATGATTTAATTTGAATTTGGGACAATTCTTGAACATTGGGATCATATTTTTACGTAGAGATGAAATAAAATAAGCAAAAATATAATAAAAATGCCAATGAGCAACAACTGCCGCTAATGAAATTGATGAAAATGTCGATGAGCATGGTACACATGATGAGTACAGTACGAATTTTCACATTAACACTAATTTCCACATTCTGATGTAAAAAATGATTTTCCTCTTGAACAATACAAAAATACGACGCACGGTCGGGATATTACGTCGTGTTCGCTCTGCCCGCACCACGTCCCATTTCCCGCTGGCGATGGACAGGCGCTTCTGAACGCCGCCACGCCGCCACGCCGCCACGCCGCCACGCCGCCACGCCGCCACGCCGCCACGCCGCCACGCCGCCACGCCGCCATGCCGCCACGCCACGCCGCCACGCGGTCGCGCGGGCGCACGGGCGCGCGGGCGCACGGGCGCGCGGGCTCGCGGGCGGGCGTCCGAAATAACATGGCAGCGGTTCAGAAGCGCGCGTGGCGGGGCCACAGCACACCGGCGCGGCGGGGAGCCACGACCCACTGACCCCACCCCACCACCCGCGCGCCCCGCGCCCCGCGCCTCTACAAGCCCCTTCCCTCTCCCCCGCCCCCGCCACCAGTATGCTCGCAACGCCCAAAGCCCAAACCGCGCTGGAAGTAAGTAGATGGCACGCCAACGCGTTTTATCTTCTTTCAAAAAATTGAGCGGATCTAATGAAAATCGAATCTACGCTCTTGGGTCTCTGCTCTATGAAAGACAGGAAGATAGAGAAAGAGGGACAGGGAGGCAGACAGAGCGGCAGACATGGAGGGAGACAGCGAGATAAGAAGCCAGGAAGACAGGAAGCCAGGAAGACAGGAAGCCAGGAAGACAGGAAGCCAGGAAGCCAGGAAGCCAGGAAGCCAGGAAGACAGGAAGACAGGGAGACAGGGAGACAGGGAGACAGGGAGACAGGGAGACAGGGAGACAGGGAGACAGGGAGACAGGGAGACAGGGAGACAGGGAGACAGGGAGACAGGGAGACAGGGAGACAGAGAGACAGAGAGACAGAGAGACAGAGAGACAGAGAGACAGAGAGACAGAGAGACAGAGAGACAGAGAGACAGAGAGACAGAGAGACAGAGAGACAGAGAGACAGAGAGACAGAGAGACAGAGAGACAGGGAGACAGGGAGACAGGGAGACAGGGAGACAGGGAGACAGGGAGACAGGGAGACAGGGAGACAGGGAGACAGGGAGACAGGGAGACAGGGAGGGAGACAGGGAGACAGGGAGACAGGGAGACAGGGAGACAGGGAGACAGGGAGACAGGGAGACAGGGAGACAGGGAGACAGGGAGACAGGGAGACAGCGAGACAGCGAGACAGCGAGATAGCGAGATAGCGAGACAGCGAGATAACGAGACATGGTCTTTCGGGAAATGTCAATTTTTGGGAAATCCTGAATACGAGTTAGATGCTTGTGATGTCACAGACGCACAAATTGACATGTTTTAAAACATAAACTTTTTCGATATCAGGGATATCCAAATGTGTAATCCCAACAAAGTCTCGACCTTTTTTAAACATTCATAATTGAAATGGTATTTCAAATATTGAATATTACGAAACAAAATTAATGAAGTAAATATTGTTTATACAAAATAACCAAAATATGTGTCGTCTTATTTACTCTAGGTAAATGAGAAGTTTCTAAAATGTTTAACCCAAAACATATTTTTTTGCCCCCATGAACCATTGGAAGAAGGAACTTACGAAAGAACATTGCAGCTAAGAACTGTCTAGGACTGAAATACAAATGTGCGAGACTCACAAAATCACACTCTATAGGAGGAGATATATAATTCGATGTTGGATTAAAAAAGAAGTCTAATGTATTTCTTACCCAACTACATAATAATCGTAATACTGTGTTTTACGATCACATCTACGGACCATTACCCACCATTTGAAAGAAACGTTTGCGATCAAGGGAGAATTCTGCAATTTTCCTTGAAGGTAGTGGCCATAAGGCTGGTGGCCAACAGCCTCGCGCCGCAGATCCTCAAGGCGGGAGCTGGACTCTATTAATTAGAAGAATCTCAGAAGCACTAACTCTGTTGCCAGAAAACTCTAGATTTAGGAACAGACGTCAACAAACTGACTTCGCGGGGGTCCATCGTTATAATTGTGAGAGGTCGCGAACAAAACGGACACTGGCCAGTGTTCTGAGCCAGTGATTCTCAACCCTTTGAAGCTAGTGGCACACTTTTGAGAGATGAAACAACTCCCTACCACATGAGCAAGAGCTAGTAATTATAAATCCCAGTTATTTACAGATGGGAATTTTGTCTCAAAATAGGCACAAACAATAGAGTTAACAGTGTAAAACTAAATTGATTTTTCCAAGTAATTAGTTATTAGACATAAGAGTCAGATTAAATATACGTTTACTCACATTCAATCTTGTAAATAAACATATTCACAAAACCGTATATACTATGTGCACGAATTATCAAAACGATATACTAGAAATTAGATCGTGAAAGCGTACTCTAAAATAAATAGAAGCACACAATGCTGATGAACGTGTTCACGTTTACATTAATGTGATTTTTTAGATATAATTAAATGCTACTATCAACAAACAAATAATAAGCAAACAATACTGAAATAACTATAAAAGAGTAAAAACTTGAAAATAATAGGTTCAATTAAAAATCGCTTTTCTACTTTGTAAAATAAAGTTTTGTTAATAATAATGGGTTAACAATGTAAGTCGTTTCTATAGAACTTCATATATAAAAGCCTTATGTTAGTAAACATTTCAGACATTTTTAGGGAATTCAATTAAAACCCAAAAAATGTTGTAATATATTGTACTTAAAAATGCAAAAATGCAGATTGTTTCCTAGCAATGTCATTGCTCCGATAATCATACCATGAAACCTACACAATGTTTGTAATGATTGAGTGAAATGTGGTTCAAATGTTAGAAGTAGACGGTTAATTCGCATATTAGTCGGTTGAGGATGAAGGTGTAAGAATGACGATGAACGAATTATTTTGGACCTCATCTTTCCAATGTTGATATTAGCGTCGGCGCATTTGTTAAAATGTGGCGATTGTCCAAGAATAATGCGACATGCTGTTTACATGATGTGATTTGGCATAAGAATGCATTGAAAATTATGCATTACACAATCTGAAGGTCGTTTTATACAAATCGCGAAAGTCGAAGGTCGGAGCGTCGTCGCCAACTGGGAAGTGCGTAGTGTCAAATGAAGCATATAATGAGGTTAGGTTGAGAGGAATGGTGTAAATAGAAATTTACCACTGAGTCTTTGAAGCTCGAGACTTCATTTATTTTCTCTCACTAGGCTTAGAAAACTTCTCATCAGCAGTGTAAAATCCATTGATCACTTACCAACTACTGTTCGTCAAATTAACTTCTCCTACCCTAGTCACCTCGTATTGGCTAATGTCAATTTCATCCGTCTCAATTCCTAGGTATGCTTTGAAGCTACTTCTAATTCGAACTTTATTCATTCATTTTTAATAATGTGAACATAAACCAGCTGATTCGGGATTTAATCAGATTCGGATTTTAAACGCAACTAAGAGTCTATATGAAGTTTATGTGCGTGTTAAGGGGATTCTATTTTAATTCATTCTAGATATTGAACAAACTGCGAAAGGAGAAATTGGTTTATGAACGCTTGCATTGATCTTGTTTCAAATAAACATCAGTGAGATGCTTGATCTACTTTGCAAAAACAAATCTCTCAAGAGGATCTCTCAGGAAAAAGCGCATTGTATACATGTGCATTTACAAATATAAACGAAGTCCTAATGGCCGAAACATAGAAACGCTCAAGACGTAGAAAAAAACAATGAGAGAAATGCATGGAAATGCAAGAGGTTGAAAAGTGTATAAGAAAAAAGAAGACATGTAAAACGAGCACAAAGTAGTTTGGCTGCTAATGAAAATGTCCAACTACTTTTTAAAAATGGCGAATTAAATTGAAAACAAGAAATTCAATATTTACATTAAAGAAAGGCACGTGGTTACCGGTTACAGTAAATAATTCTTATACGCCTCAATGATAAACTCCCCACTACTTAGGAATATAAATTAAACACCATCTTATAGGTAAAAGCACATTACGACCAAAAAGTAGAAACTGAACATGAGAAATAAAAGCCCTTACTAGTCACTATGCATACCATCAGTTCTATCACCACGAGCGTCACTAGTGGGAGGGGGGCGTCACCCTAGTAATTCCAAGCACATCCAAAGAATGTAGTGTTCATTCCGCTTTTTATTATTAACGTAAAGGATTAACTACACTGATCTATCTACCCAGTATGTTTGGGGCAGGCTACTTTTATGATGGCACTGACAAGAAGAGGAGCAGCTTTGTCTCTCTTTGAAAACCGAAAACGTTTTAATGAAATAGTTTGACATAGAATCGATGGAATAAAGTTGGACGATGGGATATCTCGTATAATATGATTTTCTGGACGATTCCGGCGTGGACGAGTTAGTAGCTGGAGTTATTGCAGCTAAGACCCATCCCAGAACAATATTTGGCCAAATCAGCATTACAAAATTGGTAGTATATGATTTAGGTTAAGATAATTCAGAATTGCTTATGTCAATATACGCGTGACTGTTCATTTGATTGATTTTTTTGTGTTTCCGGGCGCGTCAACAGCTTTGGTCATTAGTGCCGTAAGTGTAATACATGTTTTTCTCGGGAGATGGCGGTGATCTTCCCCTGCTGGATAGCGAGATCCGGCGCCGACCTACTGTCGGCTCGTACGGTTTCCCCTTAACCAGGACTCTCCCACCAACGGGGCACCGCCCCAGCCGGGACAAGCTCTAAGCTCCAGACTAGTCTCCCGGAATATGTGGTAGTGTAGAGCATGTTAGTGAAAGTGTATGTGTAAGGGGAGAGGATAGGACAAGGCAGAGGAAGGAAAGATAGCGCGCGGTCCGTTTGTTAGGGTACTGCTCCGGCATTCGCCTGGTGTTGATCGGAGAAACCACGGAAAACTACCGATCAGAGCAGCCGGCCTCTAGAATTCTCCTCTACACGGCGACTGAACTCGACCTAGCTGAAAAGCTAGTGTCGAAAATCCTGCTGCCGTCAGGACTCGAACCTAGGACCTCCCGATCAGATGCGCTGCAGTGACATAAGTTGATGCACTGAGCTACCGCTCAGTGTGACTGTTCATTTCATGTTGAAAATATTTCTAAGTTTATTGTCAGAATAAATTACTGAATACATAAATAGATGTGACATAATTTGTCCTTTTTTAATCTAACGCGCACAACTCGCTAACTTCAACGTATTTAGTTGGCATTTTAGGGTTAGATTAATCGGACTTTTGCCAGCTAGCGGTGCTCCCAGGCCTGAGCTCGGTTTTTATTTATTATCCACATCTGAGGGTAAAACGTAAGGCGAGACATGGCGAGCATGGCATATTCTCTTCACTGCATCTAGCATACTTAACCTGCGTGGCCTTCTTCGTCACACAGCTATAGAAATTGAGTTGAATTGTATTAGAAAGCTACAGATTCATTTTTGCACTGGCTGGCAACCGAACCCAGGACCGCCTCACAGAAAGCAAGAACGTTGACTATGAGCCACCTGAGGGACGTGTATCTTCAATACATCAATTTAAAAATGTTATAGAATGTATTTAAAACTAGTAGGCAGCTAAGGGAATGGTAGGGATGAGCTTCTCTCAAGAAATTATAATTATCCGAGATAGCCAGGAGGCACGAAGAATCTCAGACAATTCTGTTAATAACTGCAAAGAACACACCCAGTCACAGTTGCGTAATTGCAGGACCTGGTCTACTTAGGGGAAGAGAGACGTTCGTCTTCAGAACTTCTCAGGGCGACTCCACGTATCTCGACGACAGGTGTTGGAACAGAGTTGCCAGAAACCGGGACCGACAACAAGACTGGATCCTCGCTTTATGAAATAAATTCGTTTTATGAGGCGGGGATCCACACATAAATTTTGCGATAAATGTAATCTGCATCGGGAACCCAATAAAAGCCAACTGTCGTCTTCCGTATTTCCTTTTCGAAACAAGATCGATCCAGAAAGCGAAGGTTGCCGTCCTACCAGCATCTTGCCGCAGTTTTCGTTTTCTTCGAAGCACCTCCTGACGTTTTCGATGTGTAATGATTCGCCAAATAGTCGTTGCGGCCAGTTCTGTCACCCTCGCTTCCCCCCCACTCGTCCACATGCACCTTCACTCTTACTCTGTCCGTCGTACTTTCTCTTTCTATTAACTTGCTTGCCGTTTCTTTGTTTTTGCGATTTGCGTTTTAGCTACGATTTCACTCTCACGCGGATCCTGGCTGAGATCAACATCTCGTAAATTCTACCTCCTTTACTCACTCATTCACCTAGTAGTTCTGGCTCCAGGTGTATTTGTATGATTCTATCGTTTTAAAGATCCCCTACCTCATTGTTTTATTTCATCTGATATCCCTCCCACTTTCGTTCCGATGCACGTAGCGTTTCTATCCCTTCACACTTAATCCTCGACGTTCTGTGTTTGTTTTATAGAGGATCCTAGATATCCATATCATCCTTCGTTGAACACAAATGCCATTAAATCAGTGGCCATTTGTGTGCCACTGTATTGTGTATATAGATTTCTATTCACGTAATGTAATGGAACAGCATTCTTGATACTTAAAAAACTGTAGTTGTACTCAATATATTTTACTATGTTATTGGTACGACTGTTACCATCGCGAATGCTAATTGCAGTATTAGTGATGGCTGTTTTTGTTAAAATACTTATTTTTTTCTCCGTGTTTCATGCAAGATGCAAATAAATTATAATTAATTTCAATATGAATGGTTTGATTGTCTCTATTACAAGAGGATACCACTGTATATAAAAATCTTTAATTTTTTGTAGTGGTATACAAGAGTATTTTATTTATTGTTCATTAACAGTATGCGTGCTTCTTTCTCGAAAATAATGATGTGTGTTTTTGTTCAGAATATATTTTGTTGCTTCTGCAGGTCCCCAGTAAATACGAATACTAAGTCAACACATACATTTAAATTCATCAAAAATGAAATGTTCTTTGTAAGAAAATATTAACTTGGTTAACCATACAGTTATAATCGCCTTTCCCTCTACAAAATCCTGAATAAGCCACTAATTACAGATAACGGTAACTAACATACTACAGAATTCACAGGAGTTCGTATAAATAACTAAGGCGATTGCCACGACTGCGAGCAGCTCACATGAAACGTATGTCTGCCTTCACTAGCAACACGCGTTTTCCGCTCCCTACTATCGCCGACGCCGCTGCCGCTGCGTAGCCGATGTGCCGTCTTGGCCGCGAGCCGCGCAGCCACGGGAATAATCACGCGTGGAAGAGGAGGAGGCGGAGGCGGAGGCGGAGGCGGAGGCGAGCGGGGACGGAGAGAGCGAGCAGTGCGGACGCCGTACGGGAGACAGCACAGCCAATGGAAATGGCGGTGGAAGCAGAGGTTGAGAAGGCGCGCCAGGTGGCGACGGAAACGCCGAATGTAGCGGAGGCGATGACGAAGGAGGCGGGAAACACAGGCGCGTACGACGCAAGTGAGGCTGGACCCAAATGTGTATTCTCAACTGTCACAATCCTTTGCTTTCGAACAATCTTATTTAAAGATATTATTTCTTTTTCTCAAGCAATCATAACATCGTGACGTATGCAACTGTGCCAATCAAAGACCTGAATTTAAACCACAGAAATTTTCGTAAACATAGTATATTTTTTTCCTTTTAATTGCTTCTTTTCTTTTAATTTTTTTCCATGCTGGCGTGAACTGAAAAAATGTCTGCAATACTTCACGGTTAAGAGGAGGAAGTTTTATCCTTCAGACATTGGATGCGGACGGAATACAAATTTATTTTTAATTAACCACATGTAGTACGAAATCAAAAATAACAATATTATTTTTCTCATGTTATAAAAGGTTATGATTATTTGATTATGACAAGTATTAAAGTGAATTACGTACTTTATGTATCAGAGCCAAAATGTTGCCGTTCCTTCAATCAAAGGGACGCAACCATTTATGGAATTATGTAGACTACGATGATAACAATAACAACTATAACATTAATACATAATAATAATAATAATAATAATAATAATAATAATAATAATAATAATAATAATAATAATAATAATAAAGTTAAATGGAGCAAAAACGCTACAATAAAATCTGAAACTAAAATCTCACTGTCATGACGATTGTATGCATTTGGTTTACGTTAATAATACTCACTGTTTGCGCTTTTGTAAACGCATTCAGCAAATAACACAAAAACAAACGATTTGGCACTCCGAATTGCGTCAAATTACAGCTTTCCTGAACTGTTGGCACAACACAAACTATCAGAATTTAACGGCCCTGTCGTTGTGGTAGTCCTCCTAGTTCAAGTCCTCCTAGAATAGCTTGCAGAGATCGTGTCCGCCATGGAGGCTGCGGCCAGTGCGCCATAAATCCCACCACACGCTAGGCCGCGTCCAACACACTGCCCTGAACATCAAATGCTGAGATGGTCCCTCACTTTGTTTCTGACCTCTAAATGTTCATTTTCTCCCTTCCAAAATTCATAGACACTTTTTGCTGTTTTTGATGTTTCATAGACCACAATTCTCAATGATGTTATATCAATGTTATAAAAAAGCATATCATTCGCGTTACGCCGCAAAGATAGCACTCTGTAGCTCGGTGCTCCTTAAGGTACTGTTCTGGAATTGGTCTAAAATTCTTCGGAGAGAACCACGAAAACTGCGCACAGAAAAACCGGCCTTTTGAATTCCCATCTAAACAATAACCTGCTTTTGCCCAGCCGGTGTAGAAAAATCAGCTACTGTCGGAATTCCTAGTCTACAAAGCTCAAGTCACGAATTTCGGTTTATGGAGGACGATATTTGTGTACGCTTCCTTGCCGATTCGGGCCATAGTAGGCTGGTCGACGGCCGTTTCGCCGAAATGAAGCGCCCGTGCTAACGGTATGGCTTTGAGGCCCGGTGGTTGCAGCGACGGTGGCAGCGACACAAATAACAGCCACAGAGAGCCCTTCGAACAAATATTCGCGACCCCCTTTTGCGTGTTTTCCATCAATACCCGGATAAATTAATTTATTTTATTATTTGTTCAATTGAAACGTAATCTCTCAGTTTGGTTTATCCTCTGCTTCAGACACATCAACGAATATAAACATTTTTAATTGCAGAAGTTTTCTCGATTTTTCTCCTTATTCGTACATTAATTCATTACTTCATTTCAAACATTTCTAGAGATAGTAAAGCCAAGATTGAATGACCTACGTAATATTTATTACCCTAAACTATAAGCCATAATCTCTTCATCGCCGAAGTCTTACAGTGCAAGAAGAGTGCGAATGACATTCGTCGAACACCAGAACGGAATTTCCATTTAAAAATTTTGACATCTGTTTTGTGACTTTAAAGAAATAATACTTTTTTAGCTTTGGAATACTAAGGAATTCAAGCAAAACAAATTGACAATGGACAGTTAACATCTGAGGTTTTTATATGTTGAAGAATGAAAGGCTTGACTTTTAATTTTATATTTACTTCACTTCTCTCATATATTGTATATGTCGAGGAACATGAGAATACGGAAGAGTCGATAAAGATACGTAAATAATATGGTCTGTGCGAGACCTTTGGTTAATTAAATAAGTTATTCCTTGTCAAATAGTCCCCCCCCACGCAACCAATTGCGGTTTTGATGAAATCTTGTATGTCGAGTTCCACATGTCAGAAAGAAATATTTTGAAGTTGTAGCTTTGTCGGTTTAATACATTCTGAGATATAGCAGTGTGTCTGAACTGAAGCAGTGCCTTTGGATGACACTACAACTATAATGCGAATCTCATTAAATAATGTTTAATATAAATCACATATTCGTATTTAAACTCTGAACACTTTAATATTCATGACTGGAATGAACATAATTTGAAGTGAAAATGTGAATCGCGTATGTGATGGATGAACTAATCACCTTCAAAGAGCTGAATGTCGTACGTGCTTACAAACATACTCGTGGGACTTTAGAACTTGAGTTCAGCACGTGCATTTTGGCTCACGAACAGCACTTCATGGCTGCATGTTGCGGGTGACCTCTGCGTATAATGTGCTTGTTTTTCGCATGAATATCTCGAATGAAAAAGAGGCATAAATAACCCGAAAACGTTCGAGCGTCTCAACCGCGAGATAAACTGTTCCATTTTTACCCGCGCTTTGGGATCAAATCGTCTGAATGTTGCTATGATCTATTTTAAGACAAGTCTCCTCGCCACTGGATATGTGGATCTTCTCTTCATTAACATTCAGTTCTCATTGGAACGCCGACGAATTGACGCGTGCGACAAATACAAATCCAAAGAACCGCTCACCTTGACGCTAATATATTCGTCACGTATATGCAGAACCGCCTTGAAAGAAGCGTTCTGCAATGAAAGGCCTTCAAAAAGAGTTTCGAGAAACCCATTCTAAATGTTCCAAGGAGAACCGTGTACATGTGCCAGTCGGGGAAACGGTTTACAGAATACTGTAACGAAAGGTGTCGGTATACCGCATATGCGATTAGACAAAGGCAAACATTTGTCGCAATCACCCCATAAGTACGATTAGAACACGAACCTGAGATTGTCTAAAAGCCTCGTGATTTATGAGTGAAAATGAAAAGTAGAACTTTTCGTAAAATGCAGGCGGTTCAAAATCTCATTGTCATTGTAAAATGTCATTGTATTGTGAAATATCCAGATATCCCTTAATTCAATATTATTTATTCTCTTCTCTTAAACGTCGCACGTCTTCTGGAATTCAGTGGGAAATATAGTTGTTGAAATTATCCTTCTCCATGTTGTCGCGGCAGGAAGTATTATTCCTTGACGAAAGACATGAGGGATAAGAGCCCAAATTTACTGCTGATTTACCCTTCAAAATAGATTTTACTGCATCGGTGCGAATATTTCATAACAATTCTTGCAAAAAAACGCTAATTTTCTTTCTGTATTCAAAATTCAAGTAGTACATGGCTCAGAGTAGGTATCACAGAACCATTTCTTGCAAATGGGGGACGAATGTACTGATGGCGAGGGTTTTATTGATTGATTGATTTTATCGTGTTTCCGGGCGCGTCAACTGCTTCGGTCATTAGTCCTGTTAGTGTAGTGCATGTTTTTGTTTCTCGGGAGATGGCGGTGATCCTTCCCCGCTGGATGGCGAGATCCGGCACCGACCTACCGTCGGCTAGTGGGGTTTCCCCCTAACCAGGACTCTCCCACCAGCGGGGCACCGCCCCAGCCGGAACAAGCTCTAAGCTCCCGACCGGTCTCCCGGAATATGTGATAGTATGGTGCATGTTAGTGTAAGTGTGTCTGTGTGTAACAGGGGAGGATAGGACAAGGAAGACGAAGGACAGATCTGGCGCGGTCCGTGGCCCGTTTGGTAGGGTACTGCTCCGGCATTCGCCTGGTGTTGATCGGAGAAACCACGGAAAACTACCGATCAGAGCAGCCGGCCGCTAGAATTCTCCTCCAGACAGCGACTGAATTCGACCTAGCTGAAAAGCTAGTGTCGAAAATCCTGCTGCCGTCAGGACTCGAGCCTAGGACCTTCCGGTCAGAGGCGCTGCAGTTGTCACATCAGTTGATGCTCTGAGCTACCGCTACCGGTATGGTGAGGGGGAACGCGCCTCCCCATCTAATATTTACAAGTGAATGCAGCAGTATTTTTCGAGTTTCATTTTATACTTTATCCTTACAACATATTAGCAATCTTAAAATCGGGAGCGATGGCTCAGCATCAACTGATGTCACTGCAATGCCTCTGGAGGTCCTCGGTTCGAGTCCCGACGGTGGTAGGATTTTCGACACTCACTTGTCAGCTAGGTCGAATAGAGTCGCTGTTTGGAGGAAAATTCTAGCGGCCGGCTGCTCTGATCGGTAGTTTTCTGTGGTTTCTCCGATCAACACCAGGCGAATGCCGGAGCAGTACCCTAACAAACGGGCCACGGATCGCGCGCAATCTTTCCTTCTCTTTCTCGTCCTATCCTCACCCCTTACACACACACTTACACTAACCTGCTCTACACTACCGCACCCGTCGGGGAACCGGTCGGGGACTTAGAACTTGTCCCAGCTGGGGCTGTGCCCAGCTGGTGGGAGATACATGGTTAGGGAAAACCCCGCTAGTCGACGGTAGGTCGGCGCTGGAACTCGCCATCCAGTGGGGGAAGATCACGGTCTCCTCCTGATGAAAATATGCACTACACTTACGGGACTAATGACGTCAATAGTTGACGCGCCCGGAATCAATCAATCAACGATCTTAAATCTAATAGTATGTTTGGGAGCATGGAGGTGCTACAGACATGAGAGGAGCATTAGTTCCCTTCGAAAACTGAAAACTTACTAAAGAAACAGCGTGACTCAGCAACGATTGAATAATGTTATCTTGTGCCATACACATCAAAATTCGCTGACCCCTTTCAACCTAGACGAGTTATAGCAGACAGTCACCGTCGCAAGACAATGTTTGTTTCAATCAGCATTACAAAATTGAGAGTATGTGAAACAGGTAATTTCGTATAAATCGTTCGTTCAAACTGACGTATGGCAATATACAGCTTGTATCTTGACCCAACAAATCAATTTAAAATTGTATGTCTTAAACTAAAATTCCGCGGAAGCACTTGCGTTAAAATGACATTTGTTGATGTCCCCCTAAATAGTGTGCCGAAGATGCATATGAAGGAAAGTTTTTGAATATTTATTCTAACCATTTCGCAAAATTTGAGACGGCTTCCTTCTAGAGATTAAATGTAACTTTTTTTGAAACACGATTGACACAGTTTTATGGGTTTCAAGAACAATAAATAAAAAAGTGAATAATTAATATTTATTTGTTTTGTTTATTTTTAACTATTTAATTTTTAATTATTTACTTCGAGATGAAAGTATTTTCAACATGAGGACTGGTCATTTATTAAACATGCGAAAGTATACGCGCGTATTTCATTACAACACATTTACAACTGGATTGTGAACACCTGTTATGACAAGCGAAGAAAGAAACCAGTATGAAATAATCATAATAAGACATTTGTGCCACAGGTATAGGAGTCAGTGCTCGCGTCGGCGTCGATGTAGGCGGTGTTGTCGATGCAGGCGTCGACATCTGTGTGGGCGTCGACGTGGCCGCCGAGAGAGTGTTGTCACATGGACGCGCGCCGTTCGCTCGCCCGCTTTATTTTTGCTGCTGCCTAAAAAGTGCGGGGGCGCTCGAGCGAGCGGTCCAACGGTGGGACGGAGGCGCCACGCAGACCACCTAGCGCCGGCGCCGATTGCCGCGCGGGGGGGGGGGTGCTCGTGGGTGAGTGGCTGGCGGCAAGTGGGTAGCCCTTCGCCAAGCGGAAGTTAACGTGATGCTCTATATGATTGTATTGGGTTTGTAAAAATGAATGGGGTGAGGGAAAACGTTGCATGGAATTCCTCTGATTCTCGTAGGAGATTTTTGTCCAAGAGTTCGAGAAACTAAATTCGCGGAAATGCAAACATTAATATTTATTGAATAAAAAATATGGAATAATTGAATAATTTATTGAAAAAAAGATATTTAGTTGCATATTAAATGTCATGGTTTACGGGGGTCATTCCTTACATTATGGTAACTAAATTGTAGCAGCCAGAACAACGCCAGGAATGTAATTGAATCATTTGCAGATTGAAGAACACTGGAATGTGCTGCTCCATGCTAGTCTCAAATTATTTTTGTGTTCAGGAAACAATGAGAAGAGGGTTCTGAAAAATTCGTAAACAGAAATCATTGTTGCTAACACTCTTAAACCATATATCCCAATGCTTTTAAACATTTTCAATTTTTTTTATTCAGGGATTGAAGGACGAAACAACCAAATTATCCAGTAGCAGTGCAGTTGCGATACTCTTGTGAAAACAGTGTAATTTTCAAAAACGTATTTTTTAAAAATTAAAATAGTTTAGCTTACGGGCATCTTAATACATACAGTACAAAATGCGGTTCTCGATTACATTCGCATTAGATTTGTAACTCTTGTATTAATATGAAATTGAATGATGGAGTATGTTGTTATTTTGCAAATCTGCAAAACTGTTAATTATTATGTCAGAAACAAGACGGTTGCGAAAGAGAGGGAAGAGTTGGATTTTCATTCATTGGAGCTCAGACAAGGACTGTGTCAGTGATTAGTGGTTCCGGGCGCGTGAAAAGCTAAGATCATTGGTCCCGTAAGTGTAGTACATTCTCTACTAGATGGTGAAATCGGGCGCCGACCTATCGCCGGTTAGCGGCTTTTTTCCAACCAGGTATCTTCCAACAGAGGGGTACCGCCCCTGCCGGAACAAGGATTAAGCCCATGACCGGTCCTTCCATATAAGTAGTAGTGTGGTGCATGTTAGTGTAAGTGTAAGTGAAGGGTTAGGATAGGACACGAAAGAGGAAGGAAGATCGCGTGCATTCCATGGCCAGTTTGTTAAGGTACTACTCTCGCATTCTCCTGGTATTGATCGGAGAAACCACAAAATACTCTTGATCACAGCAACCAACCGCTGTAATTCTCCCCCAGACTGTGGCTCAATTCATCCTACCTAGCTAGTAACGAAAATCCGCCACTGTCGAGACTCTAAATCTCAGAATTCTTGGGGGAGAGACCCTCTGAGTTCTTGCTCTAAGCCATCTCAGTAGATGCGCTGCATTGTCGTAACGGCATATTTTTTGGAAAAAACTTGAAAAGTGCACTTTTAAAATAAAAATATTGGAAACTGAAATGACGGAGATATTTTTACGCAGCTATTCGCAAAAGACGGTTATGAAATTCTGACATTTCATATCATCTAAAAGATCTTCATATACATTATTTAAGTTATTTTTAGACTGTAAATGTAGCATTAATCTATTTCACATTTTAACAGTCAAATGGTAGCCTTAGAATAAGGAGATTTTACTTTTGAGAGGGAATATAGCCCATTAATCCTATGCCTACTTACGTTCTTGAGATTTGTCCATTTTCATGATTTGTGTTTGCTCCGAATATTTTGGTATTATACTTCCAGAGAATTTGTTTTTACAAGAAACAGTACGAAAATAAATGACAGAAAAAGTCATTTACTTTTCGAATCATTGTGTCGTTTTTAATGAAGTCTGCGTTATCATGAATTAAGATGTCTCCCAAATCCTGCAGATGGTGAGTTGTCAGTACTAACATTTAGTGAAGCCTTGGGTGATTTCCCTAGCAACGGTATCGATTTTCACTTGAGGGCTCGAGGGTTCAAGCAGCTTCAGTAAGAGGGTTTCGAGAGAATTAGGAGATGTGTAATACAAGCAGATATAATAAAACAATTTACACCAGCACATCATTACTTGTAATTTCCCCCTCGTCAAAGATGACACAAGTTTTTACTTTTTTGACGTTAGTAATAAATATTTGATTTGTTTACTCTCTGCGGCAAAGAGTTTATTTATTTATTTTATGTCAAAAGAGTTAAAAACTGTGTATGACGTGCTATGGGGAGAAGTGAATTCTGTGCACGATTTCAAAATTCTGTGATCCCTACACTAAGCTATATACTACTTGAATTTTGAATTAAAAAGACATGCCCCGAAGTAATAAAATATATTTTCAAGGATAAATCAGCAATAAATTTAGGGTCTTAATCATACTCTAATTGTGTATCCATAATGTCCTTCGTCAAGGATTAATCCTTCCTGCCGCGACAACATGGAAACGATAATTTGAATAACTATATTTCCCACCGAATTCTAGAAGACGTGCACAGATAATGAAGTTACATTTATGTCCAGAAGAAAAACAAAGGACCATCTCAGCATTTGCTCAATGGATCAGGGAAACTGGATGAAGAAACTGATTGAGATGGGGTTCTTGACGCAGAAGCTGCGATACAACACTGGTTACAGGTTGTTTACATTTATACAATCTAAATGGCAAATAATGCATTAAAAATCACTGTTAAAATTAATGTTACTTTCCTTGTGATGCTAAGTATAGTCTCTAATTGTATAGAAACAGTTATGCAGCAGAAACGATTTCATTTTGGATTTAAACTTTTCTATCGAATTTAATCGTTTAATTCATCTGGCAAAGTGTTGTAAAATACTGTACATGTATTGTATATGAATTTTTTGTAATGAGCTGTTGATACAGTCACCTGATGAATATGATTTCTACGTCGAGTGTTATAGTAATAGATATCAGTGTTTTCTCAAAATATATTCCCACCCTTAAGCAAGTCATTTTTGACAAAAACCACTGATTCGTAAATCAACAGACAAGGCAAAGGTAAAATTCCTAGATTAATAAAGAGAGGCTTACAAGAATCACGTGGTTGGGATTTGGTTATTATTCGTACAATTCTTTTTAGTAATCTAAAAGTCTGGGAGCTATAAGATGTATTTCCCCAGAGAATTCGCATGCCATATCCCAGGCGGGAATGAACATTCATATAAAATACACAACGAGCAGTATGGAGGCTGACTGAATTTGAAAGAATTCTGAACGCGTAGCATAATGAACTTAATTTTGTGTTCAATTCATTTAAATGGACGTTCCATTTAAGGTTTGACTGAATTGAGAGACCTTAAAATGTTGCTGTAACATCAGTCAATGGTACACCGTTCAATTTCAATGGAGCACAGAATTGTCTATTTGAAATGGAAAACTGCAATAAAACAGTTTTCTTTTATTTACTATTAATTTCTTATTTCAGAACCAATTTGAAACATCTGATATTGTACTATTTACTGTTTCTTTATTGCAAGAAATGTTTGTATCATCCGCAAAGAGAACTGTTCTTCGAAGAACTGTTTTGAATCGTCAAGGGCATATCATTTACGTATAGTAAGAAGAGAATAGGGTCTAAAATCGACCCTTGAACTCCATGTGCAATTGGCAAAGAGTCGGAATGGTGTGTACATAACGTTCAATCATTCCAGTAAGGTATTTTCACTCTCTGAGATCGTTTTTTAAGGTACGAACATAACCAATCTAGGGCAATATCACGGATTCCATATGAATGTAGTTTTGAAAGTAAAAATGTCGGGATCAATGATGTCAGAAGCTTTTGAGAGAACTAAAAATAATCCAATAGGTGCTTGGTTTTGGTCCAGTGATGAGGCGACATCTTTAAGAAAGGAAAATATGGCTGTTTCCGTAGATTTTAATTTTCTAAATACATGTTGGTAATCTGAAAGCGCGTCGTGTTTACTGAGAAAGGTTTTCATTCGTACGTAAAAAAGACAGATACTTTAAAAAAACTGACAGAAGAGAAATTCGCCGGTAATTTTGAATTTAATTTTTGTTGCCTTTTTTGAATAGCGGCTTAATTTTAGCTGTTTTGAAAATATCTGGAAACGTTCCGGTGCATAAAGATGCATTATATATGTGAGTTAACGGGTGTATAATGGCATGCGCACAGGTCTATAACAAAGAATCCGGAAATTCATCTCAACCGGCCGAATATTTATTTTTTAGTTTACCTATTACTTTGAGAATTTCATTGAAAGAAGTTTCGGAAACCTTGAAAGAAGTTCCTTGAGGTCTAGATCGGTTCCTGGACAATTAAGAGTTACTGGTTTTATAGAATCAATAATAGTAATTTCCAATGCGCGAAGAAATTAAAAGAATATCATGCAGCCTCCGGTCATGTGGGAGCTGTCTACGATTGTGTGAAATACTCAGCAGCTCGGAAAAAATCCCAAAATAATTAAACATTCGATTTTGTTATTTCGCATACACTCTTACTGAGCATACTGACTGAAGTATACTACTCAATGCATTGTACTTGGGCAGTGTTCGTTCAACTTTTTGGAAATCTATTTTGTGCGGTTTCGTTCAGTAACACAACTGATGCAAGCCCCCTAATAAACTATTCTTATACTGACTAGTCATGAAGTACACCTATTTTGTCGAATAGACGTTGATTATAATATGTTTAGTATAAACAAAGCGAATCATGAAGTATATGAACAATAAGTTTCTAAAATATGTAAGGTGTACTTGGCGATGTCCTGACGAGAATAAGATACATTCCCTGTGAAGCACATGCATCTGCGTGTTGAAAAGAATGACAAATTGAGTAACGTCTGCAACATAAGACGTTCTTTCAACAGTCGTCAGTCGCCAGTTAGCGGCCTATTCATGGTCATCAGCAATAACAGTCTTATTTGAGAGCCCTGAGATTACAAAGAACAATTTGACCGCTCACAAGAATGGATATTTATGACCCACCATATAAACGCATATTATATGGACTAAAACCCACCTACCAAAACGAAACTTAATATATTAATGATAATATGCATTCAGGTTTTGACGTCCGCGTATATTAATTGTTTACTTATAATCGAATGTAAGATTTGCATACACTACAAGTCCAACTACATGCGTGCAAAAAGGTCTATGTCAACTATGTACGAATGAAAGTAAAAATAATTGAAATATGCACTAAAGTTTTAGTATTTGACTCAGTTTCTGTTTTTATTGCCTTTTGTTCAATAAAAACTATTCTTTCGGCTTTTCTTCCGTTTTCATGGATTCATTCGTGTCTTAAAATATTTTTAATGAATGAAATTACATATCTATATCTCATAACGTATTAATTAGAACATATTTAAAAGGACCGAATTTTGGTCAACTTTGCGTCTCTTTCACCGTCACTCCCACTCCTCCATGAATTAATTTTAATGATAGTTTCACGCCTTCGATAATAATTCAATATTACATTACAGGAAAGCCTGTAATGGAATTACAGTTTTTAGTTTGGGATTGATATTCGTATTGGTTACCGAAATTTGATTTAATATAATTATGTATTGCCTTTAAATATTTTTTGGCATACCCAAAACCCCATCGGTACCAAACCTTTAAATACCCGATTTCAGAATTTCCATGGCTCAATTTGGAAAGATACGTACAAATCTAACGTACACTTGACTGAAGATGAGATGTTTTTGCGGCAGTGTGGACCCAGGTCATTCACATTTCCTGGAGGAACATTCCACGTAATGGAGAGTTATTCCTCTATACACATTCCCGTTTCTGGACTTCAGTCGACTCGAAGCCACCTAACATTTAGGACTCGTTTACGCTGTAATACGACTATATCTTTCTGCAACAACTGTCTACTTACCAAATATTGTTAATGCTGATTTCACTTTAAGAGATTGTTCGTAGTTTTTTAAATTACCTATAATTTTAAAATGCCTGTCTTTTATTATGTTCTAAGAATATAGAATTTATGCATTTAATTTTTATGTCAACATAATGTGTGCGAAGACATGAATAAGTTGAATTTAACGAGTTATATAAGAGTCTAAATAGGCTGCTTTATTCCAAAAAGATATTAAGTAATATTTATTGGTTGCGATTTTCGAGTAATACATATTCTTCACAGAGCCACACAGTCATAAATTCTTAGTTTTCTAAAATCGCTTCCCGACTAAATTTAGCAACTTCTTCAAAAAAGATTCCACGAAAAGTTTCAGTTGGAGTATTATAACATTTGGCACGCTATGGTCTGCGAGCTTTCCAGGCTCGCTCTACGCAAGAAATAGTGTTAGGAGAATCGGAGTACTTTGAAATGCAACAACTAAATGAGGTTACTTGTTAGAAACGCGTTCGCCTCACGTTTATTGAAGAGCCTTAAGCGTTGGGAATTGCGACCAAACACCAACGGCGACTTGTGGAGCCAGGGATGTGGGCAGACCTTCCTGGTTAAGTGGCCATCTACAGGGATAGCGTTGATGGGCGAGTCACGGAAAGGTTATCAGGGCAGAGAACGACCAAACAGACAAGCAGAGCAGATGAGAGAGACAAGGGAACGAGTGGACGTCCTAAAACGGGCGGAGTCAAATCGGCTTATATTGAATAATTGAAACGGCAGAAGGTACTCACGGCAATGAGGCTCAGGCGGGATTTCCAGGACCAACCCACAACAGTTGGGCGAAAGGTGAAGGTGCGGATGAATATGTCAATAAGCTAAAAATAAGAGCAAATCCCAAAAGTTAGGGTGATACTATTACAAAATAGGGGCGACGGGGAGAGAAATTCCAAAAGAGTTGGAGATCGAGACTCAAACAGGTATCTCGTTGACAAACCTGAATAAGATGACACTGATGAAAGACCGAACCAAGTGACGAATTGAGAGAACACGGGAGAAAGAAACGATGAGAGGAAAGAGCGGGTGGGTGACTGTGGCGTGTGTTTACGTGTGTTTGTATATGAGATAGAGAGAAAGAGAGAGAGGGCAAAAAAGAGAGAAACGAGGCGAGAGAAATAAGGCTGACTGTGTCTTGAGGCTATCAACCGGTATGATGATTAGTTCCGTACGTGTAGTGCATGTTATACTCCGGATTTTCGGTTTCCTAGCCCAGGTGTCAGCTAAGGAGCTAAATCACAATTGGGATAGGCTCTCAGCTCCCGACTGATCTTGCGACATTTGTGGTAGTGTGTCTGTGTATGTGTATGAGTATGTGTAAGTGTAAGTGTGTGCGTGTGCGTGCGTGCAAGGGAAGAAGAGGGGGTAGCGATGAGCAAGGATGAGCAAGAAAGATCGCGCGCGTCCCGTGGCCTATTTGTCAAGATACTGCTCGGACATTCGTCAGGTATTTCTCCGAGTAACTAAGGAAATCTACCGTTCGATGAATGGGACATAGAATTCTCCTCCAGACAGGAGTTGAATTCGACATAGTGACTGCCGAAATAAGCCACTGCAGACAAGAATTGAACCCTAGGACCACCGGACAGAGACACTTGAATGGCAGTTGCCCTGAGTCATTCCGTCCAGTACGAGATTGCTAGATAGATAGATTGGCAGACAGAGGGAGAAAGAGGAAGAGAGTTCGAGGGGAAGGGAGAGAAACTGCGAGGGGAAGAGAGAGAGAGAGCGAGGTGAAGAGAGAGAGCGAGATGAAGACAGGGAGGAGGGAAGAGAGAGGGGGAAGAGAGAGAGAGGGGGAAGAGAGCGGGAGAAGAGAGAGAGAAGAGGGAAGAGAGATGGGTGCAAGAGAGAGGAGGAAGAGAGAGAGGGTTGGTTGGTTGGTTGGTGATTCCGGGCGCGTCAACAGCTTAGGTAATTAATCCCTTAAGTGTAAAGCATTTTTTCTCGGGAGATGGCGCTGATCTTCCCGCGCTGGATCGCGAGATCCGGCGCCGACCTACTGTCGCCTAGCGGGGTTTCCCCCTAACCAGGACTCTCCCACCAGCGGGGCACCACCCCAGCCGGGACAAGCTCTAAGCTCCCGACCGGTCTCCCGAAATGTGTGGTAGTGTTGTGCATGTTAGTGAAAGTATGTGTGTAAGGGGAGAGGATAGGACAAGGAAGAGAAAGGAAAGATCGCGCGCGGTCCGTGGCACCTTTGGTGGCCTCCGGCATTCGCCTGTTATTGATCGGAGAAACGACGAAAAACTACCGATCAGAGCAGCCGGTCGCTAGAATTCTCCTCCAGACAGCGACTCGATTCGACCTAGCTGAAAAGCTAGTGTCGAAAATCCTGCCGCCGTCATGACTCGAACATAGGACCTCCCAATCAGAGGCGCTGCAGTGACATCAGTTGATGCACTGAGCTACCACTCCCGGTGGGGAAAAGAGAGAGAGGAAAAGACAGAGAGGGGATGAGAGAGAGGGGAAGAAAGAGAGGGGAAGAGAGAGAAATAGAAAAAGGAGCGCGGTGCAACGGGCATCCTGCAACGACCAACGGCGGCGGTCGACGCGGCCACAGTCCACCGCGCACCCACACAGGGACAGCACAGGGACAAAAGCCAGAATCTCAACGACCGGCAGTCTTTCCCGGCAGTCTTTCCCGGCCGGCAGTCTTTCAGATCCATTCCTGCCAATCGCTGCGAGGTCACGCGTGCCGCGGGAAGTGGGGTGGGCGGTGGGGGCGGCGGGGCTGGGGACGGCGGCGGCGGCGGCGCGCTCGTGGCAGCTACGGAGGGAGAGGAGAGGATGGAAACTCGATTGCGGTGGGCGTCACCTCCACCGTCGGCGCAGCAGCCCTCCCTCCTTCGCGCTCTCTACGGCGCCGGCAGTCGGCTCGAGGGTCTCTTCTTGATTCTGCGAAATGAATGCCACAGCGGGGCCAGGAAACACGACCCAAGGGGAGTTGAAGGGTCTGTTGCCCTGAATGAGGTCACGAGTAGAGCATCAAGCGTTTTGGAGCTTGTGGCGGCAGTCAACATTTCGACACGCTGAAATTAGGCTATTCTGAGACATTTTAGTGAGTGTTCCAACAACAGACTTTTAATGAAGCGGAAATTAGGATAGAACATGTTGGAAGCCTGCATTATGTGTACGAAGTTATTTCCTTCGCGGACACCGGCATTTTTCATGCCATCTTATTACTGCTTTATTGAGGAATGCATGTACGCCAATATTTATTTTTATCCTCAACAAGTAATACCACCAAATTCATTCAAGGATCTTTTATACACACTAGAATCCTAGAATCCTTTTCCACAGTCCTATCTAGCAAAAAAAGAGACATTTTCCCGCTCGTATTTGTGGTTCACATTCTTTGAGTATACGCTTACGTGGTCCCTTACTCTGCTTTTGGACTCTAAAAGTAGCTTTCTTCCTTGCCCGAGGACGTCGTTTATATTTTTTATTTTTAATTATTTAATTTAATTTGAGTTTATTTATTTACACTAATTTTAATTTTTTAATATTTAATTATATTTATTTATTTTATTCATAAGAATAAAGGCCCTTATGGTCAATAACGTACCTCTACAGAAGTTTTTTATCATCTACGGGGGCGGAAAATATGGGAAAATTGGAGAACATGTGACAAACTTGCAGAGGAACATCCGGGAAAAGATGCTGTGAACATATAAAGGAACACGAGGGAGATCATACAAATGGGGAACATGCGAAATACATAGGAAACATCGGGAGGTACGTTATTTTTAATACAATATTAGGTTTTTCCTTTCATTGTTATATTACACTTATAAAAAATAGACTTTTAAAAAGGACATATAAAAAAATTATTGTTTTGCGTGTTAATCTATTTTCTACATACTATATTATAATTTTCTGTGCGTACCTCATTGGGAGAGTGACTGCCTTACTGGCCTCTTAAGCCCCAGAGTGCGGTTCGATCCATGATGTAACTCGTGGATTTTCGAAAGGTGGAAAATCCACAGCAGCCATGTCGCACTTGCGGCATGAAAAAATTTGACTGAAAACCCGTCAAAATCAAATCCTCTGACAATTCTCGTTCTCAGATTCGTTTAGCCGGGGAGCGCCTCAAGTAATGGATAAATATTATTGAGACCCTTGTTGTGGTGCTCCCTGCGCGCAAATACTTCGGAAGTCATAATAAAACTATTTCATAATCATTGAGAACTATTTCAGAAGTGTATTATAATGCTATTTAATGCTATTCCGATTTAACTGGCTAAATCGTCACTTGGTTTAGGTGCCAGTCTCGAGATTCCAGGATAAGTGAATGTTGATAAGTGAATGTGAACACTACATCTTCTATAATTACATTCTCTTCTACTGACTGTTTCCCTTCACACTCATGTATAGGGAATGAGGGGGCGAGTTGGGTTTCACAAGCGAGAGTTCTCGCAGTGAGTTCTCACTCTCGCTTATAATAATTTTTTGCACTTCAGACAACATAGCGAATCCATGTCAAATTGTTGGCTCTCTGTCGGGGTTAGTAAACAATTAGATTATTTTTATCAAAATGTGAATCATAAAATTACAAACTTTTACTCTGTACGTATACGAGGTGAATTGTAGTATGTCCATTATGTGTATTTACTCCATCAATACATTCTTTCCCCGATGCGCAACATCAAATTGCACGTGGACGGTTGCAGTTGTGCTGGATAAGCAATCGTAAAAGCTCATTTCAGGATGTTTCGTTAAAAGAACTGCTAAGGATGCCGGCTGTGCGAAAAATTGTTTTTCTGCTGAGCAAAACTTTTGCTTACGGAAAAGTGAGCCGAGGAGTTCACCAAATATCAACAAGATAACGTCGAGTCGTCGTGGTCCCAAAGGTGAATAATGTAAACGATGATAAAGGTTATGACGGTAACTATTAATAGAAGTGCCTCTAGAGTAAAAAATCGTCGATCATTTTTATTCAAATGTTGACCATGGCATAATTTTTTTCAGTAAAGGTATACGAGATAAATTGAAGTATGTAAATATACAATATTTTACTCCAATACTTTATGAATAGAAGAGGATCTGAACGTTTTTGGGTAAATAGCAGCCTACTTTCGATTACCTCCAAACTGTGAACAATGGACATAATATTTATAACAAGAAACGGCAAGGGTAAGGTAATAAATGTCAAGCACCAAAATCGAGTGGGTGAAAGCAGTAGATACTGAAAACCCTGAAATCTTGCAAGATCACTTGTCCAACAACAGATTCTGTGAGCGACGAAATTCATTTGATGAATTGGTTATTTCGTATTTCCTAGCGAGCCACCGGCTACGGTCACTAGTCGGACATTAGTCATGTAAGGGAAAGCATGTTTTTGTCACCTGAGATGGCGGTGTTCTTCTCCAGCTGGATGGTGAGATTCGGCGCCAACCTACACATCGGCTTCCCTATATTTTGCCCGGCGTGGCACCATTCCAGCTGTAAGATCCTGATATGTACGTTAGTGTAATGCATGGCAGTGTAAGCGTAAGGGGAAAGCATATGACAAGAAAGAGTAAGAAAAGATCGCCCGGTGGCGCTGGCCCGTTTGTTAGGTCCGGCATTCGCCTGGTGTAGCGGAGAATCTTCACAAAACTACCAATCAGAGCAGCCGACCGATAGAATTTTCCTGCAGACAGCAGCCGAATGCGACCTAGATGTCTAGCTAGAGTCCCAAAACCCTGCAACCGTCCGGACTGGAACCCTAGAACCTTCCGGTCAGAGGCTCTCCAGTGACCTCAGTTGATGCTCTGAACCACCTCCGCCGGTCCAGTTTCATTTGAAAGGCGGCCCTCCGAGAAGGAAAGGCGAGCGCATCGGTCGTGCGATTAGCATTCGCGACGGGACGAAAGGGTCAGGCTCGTTGGTGTAACGAGCGGCTCATTGCGGCGAGAGCCCTCACAGGGTGCCGCGCCCTCGAGGCCGCCGCCGCCGCCGCCGCCGCCGCCGCCGCCTCCTCCTCCTCCTCCATCGTCACTTCCCTCTTCTTGGACGGCGAGCCCGTGGTCCCGTGTGCAGAGCCATTGCCGCGGCTTAATGTGGGGTAATGAAACAAGGTTGCAAATCATCGCGGCAATTCGCACAGTGAGTGGCGGCGCGGGAGCCGCGCTTCTGAATTGGCCGCGGCCGCGCCCTCGGCCCTCCGTCGTGTCGCCTCCCCGCCTCCTCCCCCGCCCCGTCCCGCCCCGCCCCGCCCACGCAACCGGAGCGCCCCGCCCGGTTCGCCCGACTCACTTCCTCTTTAACATTGTCGAGTTGGTCAGGCTCGTGGCCCCGCTGCCGGTCTTCCCCATCCCTGTCCGTTTCCTGCGATGAGAGGTTTCTGCTGTTTCCCTCTCTCTCCCTCTGGCTGGACTGCTTACTGTGCGATTCGAGTGTTTGAGTTGAATTTATCTCTGTGAAATATAAATAGTACAGTGGAAAAAATGTTTATTAAAGTAAAAATACTCTCCACGTCGGCGATTCTTGGAAGTGTTGGCAATAATTGCCGGTAGTGTTTATTTAGTCATTAACGACATTCAGATAAACCCGATTGAAGAAATTCGAAGCCTAGTCATCATTATCGATTCTGGGTATGACTCAGCTTGTAACAAAGAAATATTATTTTTGCAAAATATGAATATGTAGGATAAAAGTAAAATAATTACACCATATTTACACCAACAATTTTTGTTTCAAAATAGTATAAAATGTTTTAAGGCGATGCAGAATTTAAATTTTATTCTAATAGTCGCGTGCAATTGGGCGTCTCTTAAATTTGAATCAATACTAAACTATTCCTGTACAAGAAGTTCGTGTTTTAAATAAAATATTATAAGAATTTAATTTTTCATTCTATACGTTATGAGAAATATTTTCTTAAAAATCGATTATCGTCCTTTGGCTTTTCGCAATACATCGCTGACATGAGCATTATTAAATTTCCCACATCCGCGGAGGAAAATCTGAAGTGCTTAGGTATGAAGTTCTGAAACTTTGCTGTATCCACTCTGTCAATACCACACTCTGCTCTTATCCTGGGAGCGATGCCGATATTTGCTTCATGTACAGAACGTGAGTGACGAAGTTGTGAACCTCAGTCAATCGCTACTATTTAAGCACATACCCCTGCATTGGCATAAGGCTCCATGTTCAAAGGTGGTGAAAAGCTTTACGATAAAATATACGATAAACAATACTAGTAGATACTTATGACGAAAGCAGAAAGTATCGTAATGCTGCAGCGGCAAGCGGAGATTTTTCGTTAAACTTGTACTATGAGGCCCCGTTATCAAAAGCGTGGATAAATATTGTTCTTACATGCACTAAATTACTTCCAACACATTAAGGAGACAGAATCCACGTTTTATGGACCCTTCTCTGTCTGTCCGTCCGTTCGTTTGTAATCAACACAAGCGCAAACCGGTTCAGACGGTTTGCTCCAAAATTGATATCCCCAATATTGATTGATCGATAAAGTAAACCTTTACATTTACAAAATTTCTTTAGCCATGGATCCAATTCATTTATTACACTTTTCCCGGGCAGTGCAAAAGTCACATAAAAACGTCGCAGGTCTCGTTTTCATTAAACTATCGGAATATTTGACAGTTGCAAAAAGTTCAGTTTTTGGTGACCCCCTACTACTACAATATTGAAGAAAGCTATATTTCCTTAATTAAATATATTCTTCAATGATAGATTTTACGAAAGCGCGCACAAAATACACTCCTCCCAGTAGCACGTGACACAGTCTTTAACTGTTTTGACATAAAATATAAAAAATGCTTTAAATAAGGTTTTCCACACTTTTTTTAAAATATGAGTAGTTTTTGCGCAATTTTTGCTTCAAGTGAAGGCTATTTAAAAAAATATTTTCTCAAAATAGATTCCAAAAATTTTGTATATTTTTTTCTGGAATAGAGTAATGTTTATAAAAATGACGCAGTTTCTGTTTTCATTGAGCGATCTGAATGTTCGAAAATTTCAAAACCTACCAATACTTCGAAAACTTGCGTGCCGTTGAATCACTACAAGTTCATTTCATGCTTCGGACGTCATGTGCCTACAGTCACGCTCTAGCGATTGAATAGCGGAAATTCATGTTTCGCCGAGCAGGAGGCAAAACTATTATATGAGTGCGGAAACTCCTGTTGCTGTTTATTTGTTAGTGCTGACAACCACACTTCATCCGGTTTTTATGATGTCGGGACGACGGAGTTATTTGGGAGGGGATTCAACAAATGACTTTGCATAGTCTTAACAGTTTCACTTGGTGCTAGATATAAATGTACAACGAGGGAGAAGAGAATGTAGTACATTTTAAAGAAAAACGTACATTCATGGAAATAATTATACAATTACTTGGGAATATTTATCACTTGCGAAATACTTCGAAAATTTCAATGTTTAACAATGTTTGTTGTTTGACACGGTGAAATATGGCGGGTTTAAAAACGATTCAACAGTAATACGCTCCCAGGTGAGTTCTTAATGTTACAAAGTAGACATATCACTTAAGGTAATTGTAGTTAAGATGGAAGTATGTTAAAATATCTGTTGGCATCGACGTACCTGTATTAAGATACATCGAAAATATATTAATTTTATCAATTTTATTTTATGAATAAGCAATCTTACATTTTTAGGAATAAAAAAACTATTAAATAGTTTTATTTTGAACGTCCAATTTTTAATACCTGCACCGATTGTATTATGCGTTGTCTTCTGGATTCGTTCTCTCCCGTTTTCTCCAAAATTTTTCACTTAATTTCATAACACATTTGATGCAAATTATTTGGCAGCTAGCAATTGACATCAGATACGCAACCGACTTCTGAAAATGTTTCATTTAACTGAAAGAATATTTGACAACAAGACACTGTCGGTTTGTTAAAAAAGGTCATTCCTTTTACAGAGTTTCATAATAATTATTACAACCTTGTACAGTGAGTATAGGGATCGAAAAAGATCATTTTTTTTGCCAATGAACTTATAGAGAGAAATTTCATAATTCGGATTAACACATGTGATAGTTGCCCCTAAATATTAGGCAACCTCTTATGCACAGGAGTTTGGCAGGTATATGAAATTTAATTTACTACGTCAGAATGTGGCCTGCAAAACACCGGTGCATAAAAAGTGCACCAGATTTCACCGACGATGAAGAGAAAAAGGTGAGCTTGGCCATCCCAACAGATTCCACAGTGGAACAGGTGTTGAATTAAAATATCCAAATATCGTGATCTCCTGAAACAGCTGGATTACTGTAGAAAGATAGGATAACTGTAGTCACATTTAGTAATTGGGACGGACCAAACCCAGAGGCGTGCCGAAACACCATAGACCGAAATGAGATTTGAGCATTTTTGAAAAAAATAATAAACAGTCTAGTAATAACAATTATATTAATAACAATACTGTTAATAATAACCAATTTCGTATTTTCAAGTATTTACAAAATGATAGTAAAATTACGTAAAATAAATCGATTCCTATTCAAGCACTCTACCGATTTCCCCAATTTTGCATCGCATTTACCAATAGAACGCTGAATTAGCAGCTGGAAGACGATGGATTTTTTTATTACTTCATAATTATTTGTCGCTAAGTATTCCCGTTTCCTGGCAACCATCTCATCTTGGAAACGGAGGATATCTTAATATACTCAAAATCAATTTTAAACCATAAAATATTCCCAGGAGAAAATGGCACACACAAGTGTCTGTAGTTTATTGGAAACATTTTAGTCGGCTAGATGTGCAGTTTCTACTAAATTACAAATCATGAAATCACATGAAAATTCATTCATTAATCTACAAAGTCCAATGAATGAGAGGGAATGGTAAATCATTCATATGTGTCCTTAATTAACTCTCTCAAATCTTTTTATTGATGTTTATCGTAATTGTTTGAATCAAAAATAGATAACCACTGTATATTTACTGTTACATAAATGTGCGCTCATCACAATATACGTCCACATGGGTGATCGTATCGTAGCGACTGATTCAATGATTCTCTGCGGTAGTTTATGTGCAACTCCTATCATATATATGGCGACACAAGTCTCTAGTTCTTATGTATCAGGGAGTTTCAAACTTTTAAGCCTACTGGTGCCTTGACTTGAACGAAAGTTACTGCGGCTCCTCTAGTAACAACACAATTCCACTTTAAATGTAAACATTCAAGATTCAACACAATTAAGAGGAAATGTATGGAGGAGAATTCTAGCAGTTGCCTCGTCTGATCGGTAGTTTTTCGTGATTTCTCCGATCAGTACCAGGCGAATACATAAGCAGTACCCTAATAAGCGAGTCAAGGACTGCGCGTGAACTTTCCTTCCTCTTCCTTGTCTCATCCTCTCCACTTACACACTCTTACATGCACTGCCATCACAAACATCAATAAATCAGTCGGAAGCGTAGAGCTTATTCCAACTGGGGAGGCGGCCTGTTAAGGGAGATACCTGGAGAGGAAATCAACGTAAGATGTGTAGATCGGCGCCGAATCTCACAATGCAGCGGGGAAGGAATCACTACCATCTTCCAGAATAAAATATTCTCTACAGTTAAACGACTAATGACAATAACAGTTTATTTGCTCGGCAACATCAATCAAATCAATCTACCAACGAGAATGTAATGGTAATGTTATCCTACTATTGATAATGAAACCCCTAATATTACCACTAACACTACCAAAGTATGTGTTATGAAATATGTATTAAAAATAAACTTTGAAATTAGCTCCAAAAGATGGACTGAAACGATGGAAAATGCCTTGAATCAATCATTCTCATTTATTTCCCTTCTATTATATTTTTATCGTAGTATTTGTCGTGCCCAGAAACATTAATTAATCAAGCAATCAATCAATAAGAGAAATACTTATCTTTTTTATTTCTTCGTTATTAACTCATAAAACAGCAATTTTCAGTTTTGAATTTTATAACATTCTTGTAAAATCTCAATGGGTAGGATAATCTTGCGTCTTCATTATCTGTTCTAATCTGGGCACAATATTGGAAACTGCGTTTTTGATCGGTTTCTCGGCGATTAGTCGCGACCTATTTTTCGCTTTAATCGCTTCAAATGCTGAGAATCTTACCTCACGAACAATATTGCAAAGAGATCTCGCATGCTCTTGTTACCTACTTGTAGATACTCCGATTTTCCAATCTCCAGAACTCAAGAAGTTATGATGAAACTAACCTAGATGTAAAATTGGAGCAGAAGAAATAAAGATTAAATTAGCGCAAAAACAAAATTGCAATATCTTCCTGCTTTCTTCACACTTCACTCAACATTGTCTATATACACACACTACATACCTTGAACACCCTTAAATTCATCTTAAATTATTGGAGCACACACTTAATTTTTGTTCCCTAATCGTCATCACACTTGTTTGTTTCTGTTTTGAAAGAATCCCAACGCATTCAATATGTCCTACGTCTAAATCCGATATAACAAATTTTCCTCTTCCGTTCTCTATGACAAAATTTTTTAATACGAATTAATTACTTATGTGTGGGGATCAAGACCAATGAATTCACCTCACAATAATCGAGTTCACTATATTCAGAGTCGAGTGTAGATAGTTGGAAAAGCTAACGTTTTAAAAATGTATTGTCTGGTGAGCGCTGAGTTTAAAATGACTTAATGTCGAAATAAATCAATTCATACCAATGAAATATGTTGAATATGAGCAAAAATCTAGGAGACAAATTTGAAGTAAAGGTGTGGCATTCAAAACACATTTTGACCACAAAACTTAATATTTTCAGTCCAAACTTCTCTCCGGCGAAGAATTAATAATTCAGTAACCAATAATTGAGTAATACCTTTGCTCAATGTTAATAGATAGTTGAAAAGTTTTAAGCACGAGCATTGACCTCGGACGGACGGACGGACGTTTCGCCGTGAAACAATTTTAGGTCCCACAAAATGTTGGTTTTTACACACGTCTTAAAAGAATAATTTTCTAAAAACTACAAAAAGATTTAGCCACTTATCGATACCAGGTCAACGCAATACGAGTTTTTCGGCCAAAAAAGCGGCGATTTCCGCCGCAGCATTACAATATTTTCCGTTTACTGCGTAAGTACGTAGTGAGCAAGAAAGCGAAAAAACTTAAATGTAAAAAACCATGATCTAGAACACAATACAAATGTATGAACTCGTCTCGCAGTCACAGGGAGATAACTAAAACGGCGTCTTAAAGAAATCGACAATAACAGTGTTTGATGAGCAAATGCGATGACTGAGTACAGAAAAGCCACAATTTTTCTTTTTAATTGGAGACATCAGTGACACTTCCCCTAACGCACACGCCTACTCACTACTATTCCAGCAACTACCGTATAACCACTTCCGCCCCACTGTACTTCGTCGTCCAGTGGGTAATTTGTTTTTTTTTTTTTCTACGACTGCCGCGGAGACCCGGTTAATTGCTGGTCTATTGCAAAAGTAATTAAGGAAGTAAGACACCAATAAATATATTCCATTATGAAGAAAAGAAGAAAGACAAAGAAAAAATAGAAAGAAGGAAGAGGAAAGGGATGCAAGCCGGAAGGCGTGGGAGGTGGCGGTGATCTTCCCCCACTGGATGGCGAGAACCGGTGCCGACCTACCGTTGACTAGCGGGATTTTCCCAAACCAGGTATCTCCCACCAGCGGTGACAAGTTCTAAGTTCCCGTTCAGTCTCCCGGCATGTGTCGTAGTGTAGTGCATGTTGGTGTAAGAAAGGGGTGAGGATAGGACAAGGAAGAGGAAGGAAGGATCGCGTGCGATCCGTGGCCCCATTCGCCTGGTGTTGATCGGAGAAACCACGGAAAACTATCGATCAGAACAGCCGGCCGCTATAATTCTCCTCCAGACAGCGACTGAATTCGACCTAGCCGACAAGCGAGTGTCGAAAATCCTGCCGCCGCGGCGCCGCCTGCCGTCGAGACTCGAACGTAGGTCCTCGTGGTCAGAGGCGCTGCAGAGACATCAGTTGATGTACTGAGCCACCGCTCCTGGTGGCACGGCCTGGAGTCGCGGCCAGGCTTCGCGCGCGTCCCAAATCGACGAGCGCGGGCAACGCAGCGCGTGCTTCACACTTAACGCTAATTAGCTGCAGAATTACGAGCGGGCTTGCGTCACGGAAGGGCGCCTCCCCGCGCCTCAGCACAGCACGGCAAGGCACGGCACGGCACGCGCAGGGCCTCCCGGGCGCACGCTCCCCGGCGGCACACAGCACGCCGCGCGCCCCGGCGACTCGCCCCGCTCGCAGCGGAAGATCAAAACACTTCCGCGCCACCGGCTGATTTAAGCTGAGAAAACGAACGAATGTGTTACGAACAGAAAGAATCTGCCTCTGTGTAAGTTACTAAAAGAGTGTGGGGTAAAATGTGACAAAAGAGACCATGGTGGTGAAAAGGAAACAGAAAAGGTAGCGTATAATCCGCGCACGCTTTCATGAGCCCTCGCTTAGCTAGTTGCAATGGGAGTGGGGAGTTTTGTTATTTTCAGAAAAGGAATTTTATATCAAATTTTTTGTTCGTTTTTCGATGCAAAATAGTTTCTATTACACGGGAGCAAAAGTTTCTGGTTATCAGATTTTGTCTACGACGCTCGTTGCTACTATTTATTCTTAATTAAACTAATGTTGTTAAAGCAGTGGGGGTAGGTAATCCAAGCCTCAAGAAAACGTGCGCGTGTAATATGCAGTGAGAGAGTGTTGAAGCGGAATGGGTTGTAGAGGTAGGATTGTCTCTGAAGCGACTCTGATCGGGAGGTCCTAGTGTGCGAGTCCCGACGGTGGCAGACATTCGACACTAACTGCATAGCTAGGCAGATGACGGCCGCTGTCTGAAGGAGAAATCTAGCGGCCAGCTGCTCTGATCGGTAGCTTCCGTGTCTTCTCCGATCAATACCGGATGAATGTAGGAGCAGTACTCTAATGTATGGGTCACGGTCCGCGCGCGATCTTTCCTAACTCTTCCGTATCCTATCATCTCCCCTTTCTTACAAGCACTTGCATGCACTACAGTACCACTTATGACGGAAGATCAGTCGGGATATTAGAGCTTGTTGCGGCTGGGGCAGGTCCAGCTGCCGGACCTGTCTATAAAATTGCTTCTCGTCGAAGGCGGAGGCTGACTTTTGTTGACGTCTCTTTGCTGCTCCATAACATCGGCGAATTATCTCACCAAACGCAGGAATTCGCTGTTGCTGACGGTCTTCTCCATCTTTCAACCTAGTGTCCAAATATTAACGGTTCATTCGCAACTTCATTCTTTTGGCAATTTATCTTTCCCATTTCTCACTTTCTTGGGTACTTTTCCTTTCCCTGCGATGTACTCTCACAGATGGCTAATTTCCTTCCTGGATTTGTTAATTTTGTAAGTGATTATTTTCTTCCATGATGGAGTTAATTGTTTTAGAACTGGAGTCCTGATATGTTCTGCCATTTGCCTGTCTAATTTGTCTACTGAAATCAGTATAAACTGCCAAAGCGGCGCAGTGCACTGCGTCAGTGATTTCTTCCAACGAAATAGTTTGCGATACAGTATTTTCAGCTCTGGAAGTCATTATTTCACAAGTAGCGTAAAACTGCTTCCTCCCAATTCCCGTAGGTATACGAGGTCGTTTCTGCAATGCGACACCTTTATATAATATGATATATCTGCTCGCTATCCTATAGTTCATTAATGAGTTGTTCATTATAATTTGGACTCGCTTGATTTTCAGGTACATGTTCCCTTTCAAATATTTGTTGTGTTTGTTCCTCGTCATGGAATGGCGTCTCTAGTGGTGTGTTACCTTGCACTTGCGTAGCTATCTTTTTTAAGACTATTCAATTCGGCATCTGAGAATACGTGTTGCGTTTGAGTAGAGTTTGACTTACTGAAAACCCGTTGTTCATTCAGTACACTGTCTGGATACATTCTTTTCTATTCCTCATGCACCCTTAACCCTTCGTACATAGTTTACACTTTGGGGATAATGTAGTATGAATGCATTATGGAGATGTTCATCTCTTTCGTTCACCTCAAGCTAGTTTGCTTTAATATGGCGGAGAAGCCTGTAGGTGGGAACCTTAAGCCATTCCGGCCTTAAGCTGATGAAGCTGTTGTCTCGGCGGTAGCCATGAGTGGTGTGGCGCTGCGCCTAGCATGTTGACTACACTAAGTTCACCGTCATCCACTGTCACTCAATTGACACAATTGTCCTGATGCCAAAATCTACAGCGCGGTCTTGCGTGGACGATCATTAGCGACTCTATTCCTTGAAAACCTGCTCATAACAATCTTTTGCGGTTTCTCGGTAATAAATACCAGTCGAAGACTCTGGCATTTACTGACTTGGGTCCGCTTGTCACTTAGGCACCTGAGATAAATGCTCCCCATGAGGTGCAACTGTAACCTTACTCATCCAGGCTGAGAGCCCTTGTTGACCATCTCAGAGGCTCTTCTACCACCTCTCTAGATACAGGTACAGATGGGTGACCTATCTAACCGACCTGGCAGACCTTTCCCAGAGTTACCTTCTAGAAGCAGAACAAAGAGAGCTGCAGATTATACAGACAAACTGGAGATAACACTTAACAAAGTCAGCAATCGCTCTTTTGAATCCATTGTTGTATGGTGTATTAAAGTATATTAAATTATTTTTGCAGTAAAATTTCATAATTGTGTTGAAATATTATTGACAGGTGCACGAAAATATTGCATAGGTATTTCCACATAGTTACTTGAATGGCACTAGGATTTGAAATGAGATTACTATACCCAAGTTAAACAAAGAGTGATTTTAATAATGCGATTGTTTCCAAAAAACTATCAAACTTAAAACGAATATTGTTGTTATATTTCACACCAGTACACGTCACACGGCAAACATCTTACATGCGAGAGGACTAACATCTGTATATACTAAATGCAATGACATAATTAAATTTTATATATAGCTCCATACATTTTTTCATTCATTCTACTGGAAAGAGAAAATAATTTATTTTGAAAATAAAAACAGAAAAATTAAAGAATTTAGTATATTATTTTTATTTTATTTTCTCTTGACTTTTCTATAAATACTACGTCCATTATTCAAGGTTTTTAATTTACTTACATTTTTGGTGTTGGTAAGGTGAGCGTCATTCTTTAATTTTGTATAATTGTTTAACAATACATTTAATAATATTGAAATTATTTTTTTACAAACTTCCTCGTAATTACAACTACTTGCGCAAACATATATTCGATAATAGATTTAATTCATATCTGTGGCGTTCACAATTCAAAAATCTGTTCTCATATGTCGTATATCATTGTTATCGTTATTCCAAATACATTTCTTCCGTTTCTAATACAGAAATATGACGGGAGGATTAGAACTCCACGATTTAATTCCTCTACAAGTAAGGAACTAGTGGTATTGAATATACACTTAAACAATGAAATACACAACTGGCAATTCATCCCTTAAGCAACCGTGAATGAAGCTTACTATGCAATGTAAATCAGTGAAAATTCGTCACTTTCTACATTGCAATACGGTTCCTGTAACACCTGTAGTTACTTATGTCAGCTACGCATAATACAGGTCGTTTCTTAGAGAGATACAATACCAAACTTGGCAGACTTTAGCCCAAGTAGGCTTCTCACTCTCAACTCTTCTCATATTTCAAAATATTGTAACAGATACATTGTAATTTACACCCTACAATTGCCTGTACATGCTGAACTTTCCCACTAGGTGGTCAGTCTGCAGTTTACCAAGAAGCACATATGTAAGAGGTCAATTTTCCAAGCTAGATTTCATGAAGCACAACCTCACTGAAGTGCATTTTCATTATCAAGATACTGTTTCGCATTGTCATGATAAATGGCAGTACTTATTCTCCTTCGCTCCCCTAGATCAGTGCGGAAAGTCGTGCACTTTGGTCGAGATAAGTAAGTACAGGCAATATGGTAGGAACTGCCCCAGGAAGAAATATTTACTTCGTAGAAGCTCCTTTAACAATCCAGACGAATAATTGTATTTCTCTGAGATATTAAAATTTCACTAATATGTTTTATACACACCCCTGAGTATTTTGAAGTTTCGCAATTTGCTCGATGAATACTTCTGACCCACATCTGTCTGTTTTGTATCTTTAGGAAATATAAATACGTTAACATTATCTCCACATCACTGGCAGAATTGCCTTGTAGCCTGGAACTCAGCATTTATCAGGCATCTGCTGGACTAATATGCGTTTCCAAATTGAACGAATCCGACATCCTAATGCAGTCGGCCATGAATTGGCTGCTATAGTGTCCACCAGACAATGACTGAATTCCATGTACTAAGTATCTAGTGTGGAAAAACCGCGGGAAAATCGGGATTCGAACACTAGGGCATCGACAATGCTACCACCACTCTCGGTGAATCGCCAAATTGTTGTTTTTCTTTTTTTATCAGCATTACATAGCTTTCTCTTTATTACTGTATAAAAAATTGAAAAAGGAGTATAAGAAATTATTGTCCACTTCTTTCAGAAAATTGATATGATTTTCCCTGCCGTGTGTTCTCAATATGTGCGGGCATCCGCTGCGGAGCGTTCAGATTAGTTACCTTCTTATACAAGTCCGCTTTGAAAGATCTGTCCGATTCTGAGTCCGTGTCCGATGCATTTTGAAGTTTTGATGGACAAATTGGGCCCGCGATAGGTTTCTCTGTTTCCCCTGGCCTTTATTTCACATTTTCTATATACATGCTCATTACTCACGTAGTACCCAAGATCACTATCATTACATCTCAACACAAACGTTGTATATAGGAGACGACGACGCGACTGTTTAGATTCTTCTGAAGAACATTTTATCTCATTGTCTCATAACCAGTCTCAAAGAATGCTCTCGGGGGTGGTGGATGTAAGGGCTCACAGTTAAAAGATGTGTAGAGAAATGTTTCAACTATGTTTTCAATTATTGCAAAATACTTATACAATTACACATAAGAAAATTATAATGCGTCATTTTGTGATGTAATGAAGCTGGCAAACAAACGACATTCACTAATATTTCTTTAATCTAAATGTCAGGGTAGTATGCAACGCGTTTTTTTTGGAAGATTATACCATCACAGTTACGAATGTACATCCGAAAAAAGTATGCATTGAGCTTCGTTGAGCCATCACACCGATATGTATGATAAGGAATATGGATACAAGCTCAAAATTGGGAATTTAAAAAAATATTATTTCATGGAGAAATAACCAATGTTCAGAGAAACAATATTGTTTATCCGAGGCCGTTTTTCTGCTTCCATCAATTGAAGTTAAGTACAGGGTGGCCAGGGAGGAAACAACAAAAATTCGAAAATAAGCACTTAAGTGAATTTTAAGCATATTTTGTCTAATAAACTACTTCGAGATTTCGAATGGCTGAGCCGCAATAAGCACTCAAAAACTGATTTGATGATGCTTTCTGTACAACAATTTGCATTTTAGAAACGTAAACACTCCAGAAACATGTACTACATAAACACTCAATTTACACAATTCAATTGCTTTTTCATTTCTGTTCATTTTTATTTGTAAACATATATATTGATTTCTTATGTAAATAATAAACAATTTACATGTTTCTGGTAACAAATTTACGGTTCAGGTTCTTTTGTTGGATCAAATTCCTTCAATGTGTATACTGTTTCAAAAAGTTCGTAAACACAAAACCAGAATAACATTCGGATCAGTTTCGGAATGGCATTTTCATTTTATGAGTCACATCTCGTTCCAACATTTGTTGAGAAAAAATTGAGATCTTCCGAAATGGTCCCTCTAAAAAAATAGGTCGTCGGGTACTTTTTACGTGACCTTCGCGCCATCTGTTGGAAGAGAACGCTTTAATAGTTTGCTTCTCTCTCTGCAGTCTCTTAATTCAACGAGGAGAAATTGAACTGGTTCGTGGCAGAACATCTGGATGTTTTTTACTGTATTCGCGTTGTTTCAATTGCGTTACGACGGTGAAAAACGTATTTCACAACACATGTTCTGCATTTCAGAACTCAGTTCCAGAAACGTTTGCTACTGAATGATAGAATGAATTGCACAACTGGTAACATTTTTCCGATAATGAGGCATTAGAGGCCATTAATAATTTATAGTATTTACGGTATTTAAATGGGATACAATATCGGTACGGTGTTTTAACTGTATTTTAACGCAAAGAATGAAAATGGTCGGTTTTAATTTCAAACATTCACTCTTCGTTTCCAGAATCGATACTTGATTCTTGTAAGCCTCTCTTCATTAATCTAGGAATTTTATCATTACCTTATCTGTTGATTTACGAATCAGTCGTTTTTGTCAAAAATGACTTACTTAAGGGCGGGAATATATTTTCAGAATATGCCGAAGTCTATTACTATAACACTCAACGTAGAAATCATATTCATCAGGTGACAGTATCTACATATTCATCATGTGACAGTATTCTACAGCTCATTACAAAAAATTCACCTACAATACATGTACATGTTGTATTTTACAACACTTTGCCAGATGACATTAAACGATTAAATTCAATAGAAAAGTTTAAATCCCAAGTGAAATCGTTTCTGCTGCATAACTGTTTCTATACAATTAGAGACTATACTGAGCATCACAAGAAAAGTAACATTAATTTTAACAATGATACATAATGCATTATTTACCATTTGAACTGTATAAATGTGTATAAACAACCTGTAACAAGTATTGTACTGCAGCCTCCGGGTCAATGACCCCCATCTCGATCAGGTTTTTCGTCCAGTTTCCCTGGTCCATTGAGCAAATGCTGAGATGGCCCCTTGTTTTGCTTCTGGACATAAATGTAACTTCATTATCTGTGCACGTCTTCTAGAATTCATTGGGAAATATAGTTATTCAAATTATCGTTTCCATGTTGTTGCGGCAGGAAGTATTATTCCTTGACGGAGGACATCATGGATAAGAGCCCAATTTATTGCTTATTTATCCTTGAAAATACATTTTATTAACATGAGAGCTCTTTTTTTAATTTTCAAAATTCATGTAGTATATGACGTAGTGTAGGGATCACAGAATTTTGAAAATGTGCACAGAATTCACTTCTCTTCATAGCACGTCATACGCAGTTTCAACTGTTTTTTGACGTAAAATAAAAAAATAAATAAAATCGATACTGACACTCTAACGCGCTCTCGCAAGGTTTACCGGAATGTGTACGCTTCTTTTTACTTAAGAACACTTTTCACTTCTTAACTTCCCTAGATTATTTTTGAGATATTTCTGAATTTATTTTGAAAACGAATTTTCCAATAAAGTAAGAATGTAAATAAAGTTCCTAATTATATTTACTCAAAAAACTCACAACAAACTGTTGCAAGGGCAATATAGCGTAAAAGTACTTGAGTCTGAAAAAGCATTGCCGTATCGCACAGCCTATTTCGGTATTTGATCTGTCACTCTTAGAGCACGTCATAATATTGTCGTTAAATTAGTACCGAATCTTATAGAGTGACAGTATTGAGAAGCAGTGTGACTCTACAATTACAATTTGTTAATTTTGTTTTCAAGTCTTCGAAAGGACGCAAACGATTAACCTGAAAAGAAAATGTGAATTGAGATTTCAATATTACATATCTTCAAATAACGTGTGCTAGTATATACTCGACTACAGGTCTACCGGATAGTATAACTTATTCTGTTATTTGACGACGTTATTGCCGAATATAATATGTGTTCATTAACTCTTTCTACAAACGAATACAATATACCCGAAGGATAGAACCATGAACATAACTTTAGAAATCAGATGGCGTTAGTTCAACATTTTTACGACCAGAACAAAAAAAAGTTCATATGAAATCCATACATACTTATTATAATATGTTAAAAAATTGCGTTTCTAAGTGAAAACAGTTAATGTGTATGCATAGTATACACATTAGATTTATGGCAAACAGGTAATATATTTCTATCATGGTATGCTGTACCGTATCCGACGTTTAGAATACACCTTTGAAAACGTTTCTGGCCCAGTTATAACTTGTTTTCATCTTCATCAGTGAAAATTCTTCGTTTATCTTAGTTATTTAGTCCTTTAACTCCCCGGGTACTGTTAAATACTCCTGGCAATGTTTCTCCACTCCTGGTGCGAGTCGCGTTTAGTGTTAAACGATTTTTCCTTCAAAAGCAACGTTAAAATATATGTGCCTCTGAACGCGCTGCGTGCTACTTCTTTCCTTTATTAGTTCTAACATAACATTAGCTAATATTTTCCTCTATTATTATTATTATTATTATTATTATTATTATTATTATTATTATTACTACTATTACTATTCCTATTTTACTATTTCTATAATTATTACCACAACCACCACCACCACCACCACCACCACCACCACCACCACCATTACCACCGTCCTCCACGAAAGTTCCGTATTTCCTGGCAGAACTCACTTCTCACGTGTACTCGTTTTCTTTCCAGCATTCTCAACCATAGAACAGTTAAGAACGCTTATGAACAGAAATTGTTAGTATTGTAGAAAAATTATATTACCCTCATAAATGTTACCATCGTTAACGATTACAATTTGAATAACCACTTTTAGAATTATTCTGCTGCTGTCAAGAATGAAGAACAAGAAACTGAATACGGAAAAATGAAAAGCTAGTACAATTAAGATGTGCGAAAATAGACGGCACGAGTTCCAATCATTGATACTAATAGAGTACGTTAAATTTTCACAAACTACTTAGATGACAGTATTGTTTCATTATAAACGGGCGCAATCCATGATCATTTTTGCTAGAGACGTTACTCTTCTAAATAAAAACATTTCAGGCCCTTGGTAGGAATAGAGTGGTGTCCCAGAATGGACGAGAAATCCAATGGAAGCGGCACGGAAATCCCCACGGATTGACCGCCAACCCATTGCGAGGCGGGGCTTGCAGACGAATCAGAGTCACATGCTCCGCCGGGTGGGTCGGATGATCGGACGGGATGCGGAGAAAGGTCGCGAGTGACACATGTGCGCGGAGGGACGATGAAAGCGCGTCAAAGTCGAGAACGCGCGCTGGGAGAGGCGCAGTGGAAGCGCTGGCCGTTCCGCACGATCCTCCTCCTCATATCCCCATATCCCCATATCCTCCTCATCACCATCATCCTCCTCATCACCATCATCCTCCTCATCACCATTCTCCTCCTCCTCCTCCTCCTCCTCCTCCTCCTCCTCCTCCTCATATCATCATCCTCATCATATCCTCATCCTCATCATATCCTCATCCTCATAACATCCTCCTCATCCTCCTCCTCCTCCTCACCTCCTCCTTCTCCTCACCTCCTCCTCCTCCTCACCTCCTCCTCAT